>JAYESA010000012.1:60427871-61027871 GCA_036927795.1 Iris macrosiphon
AGGAGCACGGATCAGAACTTGCTACTTCTCTCTCTTTCGAGGAGGTCTTCTCTTCGAGTCTCATTGTTCATTAGATGTACTTATATGGTTTCTCTTATATTCTAGTTGGTAATGGATTTGTCTCCACCCAACTACTCGTTCTTATCAAGCATTTTATACTTGATTCAGTTATATAGTTGATTGGTTATTTGATTCTGTGGATGAGATCTAGTTATGCCCTGTGACTTGTGATAATATATATACCACATGTGAGTTAATATTCATATTACAGCTTACGTGTGTATTATGGTATCCATATATTGGAGTTGCCATATACATATGGCTGGCATACTTACGTATTCCTGGTCCTACGTATTTTGGGACTAGGCGTGACATATTTTTGTGGTGGCTCATGCAGGTCGAGAACATATTGTCTCGGTTACGTTACTGTACCGAGCAAGCTTGTACATAGGATTAGAATATAGGATCTCATCCACTTATTTAATCACCGCCCTTGATTTTATTTCGCATTCTTATTTAATTTCTTGCATTACATCTTGCTTGATCCTTTCTCAACGTTAATCTTATCTTTTCTTTCGTACTTGATAGGGGTTAGGAAGGTGACTTGTACTAGGTATATACACTCTATTATTCAATAACACTATTAGTTAAATTCTTGTAATTTTGGTAGTATACCTCATAGCCTAGTATCACATAGTCCTTTTGACCCATTAATAAAGTATAATTGAATGGCACCAACTATAGGCTTGCATAAGAAGATAGTGTTTACCCAGACTGTAGAACTTAGGCCCATACCATATTTTGTTGACTAGAGACTTAGACAAAAAGTTAGTATGGCAACTGTAGAGGCACAACACCGATCTTCTTGGTGAACTTAAATTATTCTGTACCTTCCACCATTATAATCCAACGTACTTATATTTTTTGGACTACCTCGACTTACGCTGCTATTTTATAGCCTAGTTTTATAAGCTTATTCTTTTATCAAGCTTGTTCATGACATATGTGTTATTGGGGACGCCTACTAATATATCGTCTAAATTAGAATCAGTGTATTACGGTCTGATCAACCTTAATGCACTTGGTTCGCTCTTCGCATGACTACTTTACGTGGATTGAGATATAGTTGACTTAGCTTGTTAGACGAATATACTTGTCCTCTAGACAAGTTCGAGCATATCGTATCAGTTACATAACTGTACTAATATGAGCATGCAAATAAGAATTTACCAAAATAAGATTTTAATCCACAACTGTCCTGACAACTCTCTTTTTGAATTCTTTAAATCGCCTTGAACCCCGTACTTGTATTCTATCACCTCCTCCTTGAATTCTTTATTATTGTTTTTTGTCTTCCCCTATTTCCAAAAGACGAACGTTCGTGCTTGGTATAAGTTCCATACACGGAGAGTACTAGATATACCCCATAGGCCAATAACATTACTTTGTGACTATCTTGTGTAATTAAGGGCATATCACATGTGATATAATTGGTGTTAAATTTTTTGAGGAAACATTGATATTTTAACTAAAAGGCATACCCACGATGCTAATGGATGACACGAGTAGCAGTAGTAGTATTCTCTTTCCTATCACCATCTCGTCCCCTTGGGTGGCTCATCTTCTCTTCCATATCCATTCTTTATCCTATGCTTAATTCTTCCTATCATAGTTGCATATTTTTGGGCCATCATGAACTGTTGATTTACTTCAACCTCACCCTTATTTTGTTAGTTAAAAATATAAATAGGTTAGTAATGATTAATAACTAAAAAGATGAGTTCATAATGATAACCCTTATGTATATGCACTGTAATAATATCTGTATTCTCTTATTATTTTAAACCTTAAGTAGCATCCTTTAGTCTAACATGAATGAGTTGGATTGTTGAAATAGTTTATACTTCTAATAGTTTTATAAAGTTAGTCAAGACCTTAATTGTTGTCCTAAAACTTAGATTAAGCTTAGGAAAGATTTGAAGGCACTTGTTATGAACTGATGACTATGAAGAATCATTGGCGATGTAGTGACAACTGCAGCTAAACCATTATAGTAGAGTAGTCAAATTATTTGCAGACATACTGGCCAGATGGCATGGCAGTATTAGACTACGATACTTGACGGTTATAGAGAAAAATTATGGTTATGAGATTCTAGACAAGTATCCCAAAAATTTTGACCCAATGAATAAATTTGTCTTACAACCTAGACAATAGCCTCAAAAGACTTTGACTGCTAGTAAAATTCTTGTAAGTTGGGTAGTGTAGATGAGTTAGAGGATAAAAGAAGAGTGTATAGACAATAAGGGAGAAAAGTGTTAGGGTGGCAGACCATAACCTTTTAAGAAGCGCTACAAGCTAGCAATGAAGTCTTAATAGATATAGTAATTTATTACGAATATGGGTTAGTGTTAATTTTGAGGACAAAATTATTGTAAGTTGGGTAGAATGTAAACCGTCTAAAATTTTAAATTTTATTTAAAGTATTTTTTATTAAATTATTGAATTTTTTAGAGTATTTTTATAGTTAAATAGAAAACAAAATTTATTGATTTAATTATATAAATAATTATTTAGACCTATTCCATAAAATAATTTTATTATTTTAGAGTCTTGTTAAAAGGTGATAAATTTTCTAGAATTTATTTTGTGTGCAAATAATTTTTTTGGATTTTTTTAATCTCATATATATATATGTAAATATATCTATGTAAATAATATATAGTTACTAATAAATATATAATAATAATAATAATAATAATAAGTAAGAATAATAAGTAATAATAATAATAATAATAATAATAATAATAATAATAATAATAAGTAATAGTAATAGTATTACTAATAATAATAATAATAATAATAATAATAATAATAATAATATAATAATAATAATATATAGTTAATAGTAATAATAATAATAATAATAATAATAATATATAGTTAATAATAATATATAGTTAATAATAATTATAGAAATAATAATAATAATAGTAATAATAATAATAATAATAATAATAATAATAATAATATTAATAGTAATAGTAATAATATTAATAGTAATAATAATAATAAAAAGAAAAAGAAAAGAAAAGAAAAGAAAAAGAAAAGAAAAAAAAAATAATAACAAAAACTCCTAAACAAAACCTAAATTCTAAACTAAAACACAAATCCTTAACCTAAATACTAATCATAATCCTAATCCCTATACTAATTCCCCCCTTCACCCACAGCGACCCAACCCAGCGGAAACCCCCCATCACGCGGCTCTCTCCCTCTCCCTATCTCTAATATATATATATATATATATATATATATATATATATATATATATATATATATTACACAACACAGACCCTAACCCAAACCCTAGATTTCGACCCCCGACGACCGACCCGCGCCGCCGACCCACCCCCCTCCCCCCCGGTCGGCGACCACCGCGCGGCACCCGCGGGCCGCCGTAGCAGCCGTCGTCCGCCCCGCGCGTCGGGCGCATGTGCACAGCAGCGCTGCCCCGAGTCCCCATCTTTTAGGTGATGTATCTCCCTCATCTCTCATCATTTTCTCAAGCGATTTATCCGTGTACGTTCACAAACCTAACCCTCTAGGATTTTCCTTCAAGCGGGACGAGTTTTCATGTCCCGGATTGGTCGAAAATTCGACCCAAAAATGGCCGAAAAACTGACCAAAATAGTCCAAAAACTTCAACCCAAACCCCCATGTTCACCCCCAATTTGCCACCAACCTGTTTAATATTTTCAAAAACTAATTGAAAAATTTTCTTCTCAATATAACCGAGAATTTTTTTGTTCTTTTAGTTTTTATTAATTCGTTTTATGTGTTAAATTATTCGACCTCCAAAATGACCAAAAAACTTGATATTTTAAAATTAAAATTTTGTGATACGGAGTGCGTCCCGCCAAATGGGACTGCCTCGTTGTGTACCAATAGTACCGAAAGACGCGTATGGTATATCCTGATGTGTAGGCTTTCACGAAAGTTGATTCGGACGTGTGTGAGCGTCGAAATCAACCAGTATCCGTAAAAAGTTCCCGTATCAACTTTTGTAAAACACCACCCCACTTTGTGTATGCTCGTCAGAATACGATAAAACTTGCGCCATTGGATTCGTGGTATCACGCTAGTCCTGTGACCCAAGTTTCATGCGATTCTGAGACAGTTTACCAAGCCGCCTATTCGCGGGCCCCACGGGTTGACTTGAAGGACAAATTTGTGAGCGGCTCACCGGAATCCCAAATTGGACATACAGTTGAGTTCGTATCGATGTTTAAATTTTGTTTGACCTATAATTTATCCCATTTAGAGACCTTTACCTCTGGCACGTATTTTGGTGCAAGGTGAGCCGCATGTAGACCCCGCTTTGACCCAAAATTACTGTTTTGCCCCTGTGTCCAAATTGGACGAAAGGGTAGACTTTTCTGACTATCTCGCTTATTCTGAAAATATTGGTGATATTTATTTCAGTATCCAGAGACGTTTATTCTGATGCCATAGTTTTGATCCCTTGTGCTTGACGTCTGGACGCTTACACTTTGCAGCTTTCTTGCCAAGCAAGATACCTTGCCAAATTGCTTATAGTACTTTACATGCTTATCATATTTTTATATATTTACTATATATGTATTTTCTTTCAGTCATAATTAAGTACTATATATTTTGACACACACTTGACACATAGTATCATGGGAGGGGAGGACAATCAGTAGGCGTATGGGCTACCCCCTCTGGTAAACCGTATTAACTATCACATACTACGGTAGTTGTGTCGTGCTGGTCTCTACCCTCGAGGTATGTCAATTTTTGGTGTCGCGATGGTCGCTACCCTCAAGTTATGACGGCTTCTGATGTTCATGGACATGTGTGTGAGTTGTGAGATAGATAGAGTATCCTACACCTACCCATACGCCGAAATGGTTGTCCTCACTACGTATTTTCATATAGATTGTCTAGTACAGCATACTTATATATTTTTTATCTATTATGCAGGTTTAATGTATTCAATTGTCATGCTTCTATGTATCTTGTTACGTCCCTCTGAGGACCTGGTCCCTTTTCAGGTATAGACGATCATGACTATTCGCAGGAGCACGGATCAGGACTTGCTACTTCTCTCTCTTTCGAGGAGGTCTTCTCTTCGAGTCTCATTGTTCATTAGATGTACTTATGTGATTTCTCTTATATTCTAGTTGGCAATGGATTTGTCTTCGCCCAACTACTCGTTTTTATTAAGCATTTTATACTTGATTCAGTTATATAGTTGATTGGTTATTTGATTCTGTAGATGAGATCTAGTTATGCCCTGTGACTTATGATAATATATATACCACATGTGAGTTAATATTCATATTACAGCATTGTAGAAGCATGAAAAATATGCTGGATAGCTATACGCAGCATGTTGATACAGGACAGCGTAAACAGAGGACCTCAGAGCCATCAAACGTGCAACAGAGCTTTTCCGCTGAGCACAGTGTAAAGTATAAGCTTAAGAACCATCCGCGTAATATAGTATGTCCAGGCTGCTTCAGCGTAAAAAGGGTGCTACATCGCCTTTATGGCGTAAAACTCATCTGCTTTCAATGCAGCATTGAAGTGTACGAGGAACGCTTCGTATTCTTTGAAATGAACCTGTCAGATCATACAATAAACCTGACGTCTGGACTCCTGACAAAGAGTACTGCACGACTACCTAGGCGACGACTATAATGATGGTGCGCCACTGTAACCCAGGCTGTCATTTACTGCCATTTCCTTGGCGTAAACCGCTTTTACGCATACAAAGGAATACGCTGCCTAGTTTTACACAGGCAGATGTGAGCTGTTTATGCTCCACAGAAGACAAACAGCCTGCCACGTCAAAAGCTGCTCTTCGTACAGGATTCGAGGCACTTCTCTGCATTTAATGCGCAGAAAGGGTGGCAGACCTTCAAAACATGCCTCTACATTTAATACGCAGGATAATAGCGGATCTCTGCATTTAATGCAGGAGATTTGATTAAATGTCACCGAACCGTCGTTTAGTGACATCCCCTTTGCGTAAACTGCTTTTACGCATACAAGGGGATACGCTGCCTAGTTTTACACAGGCAGACGTGAGCTTCTTACGCTCCGCAGAAGACAAACAGACTGTCACGTCAGCAGTTACTCTTCGTACAGGATTCGAGGCACGTATCTGCATTTAATGTGTAGAATAATGGCAAATCTTAAAGACAAGCCTCTGCATTTAATGCGCAGGATGGGGGCAGATCTCTGTATTTAATGCAAGAGATTTGATTATATCTCCAAAAGCTGTAATTCTGGCTAAAACATCTACATCATCTCGGCTTCTACGCCCACTCGACTTCTACGCCCACTCGGTTTCTATGCCTACTTGGCTTCTACGCCATAGTGACAGTTATTGGCTTCTACGCCAACCTCTTCTACACAAAGGATAACTACCTACGTGGCTTCTATGCCGTGATCTTCGCAGCAGTTATACGCGTTGTCCCTTAGTTGGACACGCGTCACACGCTCATTCAAAAGGTCATCTATACGCGGGCAATGGTTATTGTAACCATCGTATAAAAGGGTGCTGTACTTCCCACTACTCGGTTTCTATACCGATTGAGTAGTCACTGTCACTAAAACTCTATAAATAGAGACCTCTATCAATAGAGGTCCAAGGTCGAAAATTGGTCAAGAAATCCAGTATCAGATCCAAGGTCGAAAAATAGAGTATCAGATCAAGGAGAGAAAAACGATCGAGAGAGAGAAGAATCCAGAGCTCAGGTAAAGAGCAGCGATCGACGACTTTGGCATCGAGCATCCACTCTCTTTAGCAACCTTCGAAGCTGCTTTCTGTCTCCTACGGCACTTCTTCATCATCGTGTGGTCTTAGGGACAAAGTAATCGACTGCAGATCAGACTCCTATAGCAATATTTACCCAGATTAAAAATTTGTACTCGACATCCTCGTATAGGATTAATTGTACTGCTTGTTTGTAAACATAAAGAGTGGGTTTTCGTATAAAGCCTCGTTTCCATATCTTTTGTTTATTTTATCAGACAACAAGATGGTGACTCTGCTGGGGACATCTTTCTCTTCTGACGAGGAAGCAATTGCTCAACACGATGTGGTATCCGTGGGATCCGTGAAGAAAACACTGGTCGTATAATTCGACCAGTCTGCCTACGAAGACATGCTTCGAACAGGGGGTAGCTCTCACTCTCTCTGTCCAAGACAACAGGAAGCTGCGTAAGGTCTGGATGCCCAAAACATCCTCTACCATTTCTGTCGACTCTCCGATCTCTTCGATCTCTCTGACCAATGAGGTTGTAGCATTGCTCCCTCAACGCCTTGCGCGTAAAATTCAGTCGCATGTCTTTGACAGGGCAGACAAAACTTCTGGCAATACCTCAGCGCCAATCCAGAAGTATACTCCGCGTCTTGCGCGTAAAATTCAGTCTCCCGTCACTGACGGAATAGATGAAACTTCGGACAATGCCTCAGTGCTAATCCAGAAGTATACTCCGTGCTCTACGAATAAAATTTAGTCTCCCGTCCCTGGCGGAAAAGACGAAACTTTGGACAATGTCTCAACGCTAGTTCAGAAGCCTACACCGCGCTCTGCGCATAGAAACCAGTCTCCCGTCCCTGGTGGAACAGACAAAATTTCTGACAATGCCTTAGTGCCAAATCAGAAGTTCCAAACGCGCTCCGCGGGTAAAGATGCATCTGCCTTCCGCGGAAAAGCAGATGACCCCTGCAATCTACGCAAGGGAAAGCAAGCGGCAGACTACTCAACTTCTCGGCCTTTACGCCAGTAAGAGAACAATCTGCCCGCCCTCCGGATTACGCGAGAGGCTGACGGCCGACTGAGGACATCCTCAGCTTTACGCTAACCAGAGCAGAGCTCCAAATTATACCAGGAGAAGCCCCTCAGCGTAAAGAAGGCTTAATTTACGGAAAGACACCCTCCTCGGGGATTATCCGCTACCCAGATGGCCAACCTGTTATATATAGGTGGCACAGGGAAAACTATGGTTCCCAACATCCGCATGCCCACTGATGTGAACAGAAGGAACAAGCCATCATCTTCTTCTTCTGTAACTCCTCCTGACCTGTGCAGGTATCTGATCCAGAAACGCAAGGAGAGGGGATCTTCTAGCATGTCTATTATGCCTCCTAGCGAGCACTGTTGTAATAGTCATAGGATTGTAATTAATTATTGCTGTTCTGAAGCAAAACGGTCGGTTTTCGACCGGTTGAGCTACTCTCTGTCTTTCCAGAAAGAAGAGCCCACGCAAGCATCTGTGAACATGACTTCACACATACCTAGAGGAAGGTCGGGCTCAAGATGTCATCCCTCTAGAACTCCGACCCAAAGAAGATTCAACATGCTCCTTAGGAACACCGAAGCTGGGGTGTTCCGAAACACTCGTTCGAGGTCACGACAACCGGCTTCGTACTCTTCTGATTCCGATGCTGGGGGTCGCCAGTCTCCCGAATCAGATGCCGAAAGTATAGAGTCAACTTCTACAGAGACCTATACTAATCTTTCAATGACATCCAGGGAGATGGGAGTTTATGCCATTGGAGATGAACGCGAGGAAGCTTCCCCGTCCGGGAGCGCTGAGCAACGCATCACTATACTGGAGGCGTCTCTGAAAGAGATGCAATCCATGATGGAGAACATACACCAGATGATGCTAACTCAACACACAGCTGCCATAGCTCAAGCATCGGTCCCTCCAACTCAGATACGTGTGGGGGTGGACTTACCACCTTCTAACACGATCCAAGAGCCTGCTCTAGATCAAGAGTCAGCAGTTCCTTCGCTTCCTCACTCGGAGAATGTATTACCTTCCGTTGGAGTCGCAATACGATCGATTCCTCACCACTCCGTGGTCCCGCTACCGGCTGAAAATCTGATGCAGGCAGTATGGGAGCTCAAAGCCCAATTTGATGCCTTGAAGCACAAAGATCAGCTCAAGAAATTGGGAATCAACCAGCCTTACCCAGCTATCTGGGAAGAGGCCCCTTTCCCTCCTAAATACAAACCACAGACCATGGCTCTGTTCGAGGAAAAAACATCACCGAGTCAGTACATGAACTACTTCAGTATGATGACGGTGTTACTACAGGGGAATGACGCCCTCCTCACTCGAGTGTTCAAGGGCTGTCTCTCGGGAGTGGCTTACCAATGGTACCGCAGCCTGGCGGACAACTGTATTACTTTCTTCAATGACTTCAAAGCCTTATTCTTTGCAAGATTCTACGAAGGAGTGATGGACATGTCGATGTCCTCTCTCGTCGAAGTAAAGCAGAGGGGAAAAAAAGACGTTCGCACCTTCATCGAACGTTTTCGTCAAGCCACTTTACAAATGCCTCTCGGAGTTCCAGACTCGACATTGGTGGACATTTGTAGGAAAAACCTTCTTCCTGTGATCTCGGTGTTCACAGGACCATATCAGTTCCATGATTGGCCCTCGTTCATCATCTCAGCGGTAGCCGCCGAGGACAACAGTCGGAAGGTGCGTGATAATGGCATCATGATCTCTGCCTCCGACAGAGGCAAGAGGTCATCCCCCAACAGCGACCATCCTCGCAGTTCCAAAGGAAAAGAAGCTCTACGATCAATACGTCCAGACAAAAGACTGCGACAACCACGCAGACGAAACATGGGACTTCCAAGCCCATTGAAGTATACTCTTTCGACGACGACGATATCCCGAGCATATTCGAGTGTCTCGTCAAAAGTGGCAAGATTACCCTTCCGGAGGAGAAGCGGCCCAATGAAGTCGGCAGTACTAATAACCCCAAGTACTGCATCTTCTACAGATACGTACACCACCCTACAAAGGCATGTTATATACAGAAAAGGAAGATCCAGGAGCTGATCGATGCTAAGGCCATCACTCTGCACAACAACAAGAAGACGGTCACGGCCAACATGATCTCTCTGCAATTTGGCAATCTGCCTCCCCAAGAAGTCCCGGACGGTGTTACACCTATTTCCCAGATAACGATGAACATCGTTAATCTCCCTCCGGCTAGGGGTCAAAATAATGACCTGCTACCCCTAACTACCCAGCGAGGCAAGATTATGTTGGTTCATCCAGACCTGGTGTCGGAGATCGAGAAAGAGACTCAAGCTGCTAAGGCTAAGTCCAAAAAGAACTCAAAACATAAACTGTGTCACATGATTACGGTATACTCGGTATCAGAAGATGAGATCTTGGCTACTGGAACCCGTTCAGGGAAAGCTTACCTCCAGGACTATGGAGCCAGCCAGGAAGATGCATCGGCAGACGCTTCAGCTGCCAAGCCTTCAGAACCGGAATCCGTCGTACCAGAGGCCGGTCCTTCGAGACCAACTTTGGCGGACAGAGGGAAGCAAAAAGAAGTGTGTTTCGATAAACCTGTGAAAAACATTCGAAACAAAGGTTTAGAGAAGCCCTACAACTTTGACATCCTGGCCCAATTGGCTAATATACCAGCCAGGTTGTCCATCTTTGAACTACTCAGGCTCTCTCAAGACACTCGTCAAGGCCTGAGTGAAGCATTGATGCAGGCGGATGCAAACTTGACCCAGCTCAAGTCCCCTGACGAAGAACCCGTGGCGTGTCCTCAATGCCACTGTGTGATGGAGGTGGTCCCGAATATCACTTTCACTCAAGACGACATGCTGTTAAAACATAACAGGCATGATCGACCCCTCTATTACACCGGGTACGTCGGTTCCATGGAGGTCGATCGGATTCACATAGATCCGGGATCATCAATCAGCATCATTCCTCATAGTCTTCTTAGATCGCTGAGGATTCCTACCAGCGAATTGGCTTACACCACCACTACAATCGTGGGTTTCAACGCCAAAAAAAGTAAGCCGTTGGGGAAAATTCGCCTGAGGATCCAGATTAGCAACCTCAGATCGGTGGCTACATGTTATTTCATTGATTCAGAGGTGTCCTACAATATTCTGCTGGACAAACCTTGGATCCATGACCACAACATCATTCCTTCGACTCTACATCAATGCTTTAAATATGTAGATGCCCAAGGAACAGTACAAACGGGATTTGCTGACCTGAACCCGTTCAAAGGAGTAGAATCCTACTACTCTGATGACGTGTTGTACTCTCAAGACTACACAGAAGAGGTGTCAGCCAAAGCAGAGAAGGAATCCCACCGGGAGCCAGAAGAGCCCTCTGCCAAGCAACCTCTGTCAATCAAGGTGAAAGGACGGACTACTCGTCCAAAAGCCATAAAGCCTATGGCTATCCACCTGAACAAAACCAGGTCAGAAAAAGGGGATGATCCTCTAGTGATCACTTTGAACCAGAAGCCTCCACCCTTGGTCATCAACCTTCGACGCAACAGGCAGTCGATTGATGTAAATGCAACCGGAAATGAAGTTTCAGATGATAATAAATATCCTCTTTTTCAGTATATTGACGCTCAAATTCTGAACCAGGAATCCTCTCCCCATGACGATATAGAACCTATAGCACAAAAATTCTTGGAAGCTATAGATTCCTATCATCCGTATATATGGGAAGTGGCATCATCATCCAATGTCACCATGATATATGGACCGTATGAGGATTCTATCTTCATTGTCCCGCCTACTTGCAGCAGTCAGCATTCAATAGTCTTCGGCCGCATGTGCAATGAACCGATTGTGCAAGAAGATTTTTTCGATGACGATGCCGGTAAAATACAGGTTCACAGATATAGCCCGCAAGCTTTGAAGATCATGCAAAGTATGGGTTATAACTTAAAGCTGGAACCAGGTCACAACTATGGGAAAGGCAGACGAATGCCGCTGCACGGCGATCCCTACTATCAACGAACTCGTTTCGGGTTAGGGTATACCACCTCCCTTGCAACTCCTGAATCAAACGAGGATATCTTTTCCTCTTCTCAAAATGGCTCAGCGCCCTCCGACTCATCTCATGCTCTCGAACGAACATTATCAGTAAATATGGTAGTGACAGATTCCTTCGAAGCAGACGAACAAGAATTTGAAGTGTTTGAGAATGACGCTTGGGCTCAGCAAATGGATATACAATGGGAGTTCTGCTTCGAGCAGAGAGAACCTCCCACTGAAGATAAAGTTATCCAGATTGATGTTGGGGATGAACTTTCGCCAAAGCCGATATTTACCAGTAAAAACTTACCGAAGCAGAAAGGGAAGAAGTTATCCAGCTGATAAAAGAATATATCGACGTCTTTGCGTAGAATTATGAGGACATGCCAGGCCTTGATCCAAAGGTAGCTACTCATAAGCTCAATATATTGCCCAATTCAAAGCCTGTGAAGCAGCACCAACGCCGGTTCCGCCCGGATATGATGGACGCCATTGAAGCTGAAATCAAGAAGTTGATAGCCTGTGGTTTCATCCGGAAAGAACAATATCCCGACTGGGTCGCCAATGTTATCCCGGTCATAAAAAAAAATAGGAAAGTACGTGTCTGCATCGATTACCGAGATCTGAATGCAGCCTGCCCCAAGGATGAGTTTTCTCTTCCCATCACAGACGTCATGATTGACAATACATGCGGTTTTGAACGTATGTCTTTCATGGATGGATTTTCAGGATACAATCAAATCAAGATGCATCATGAGGACGAGAAGCATACTACCTTTCGGACACCATTGGGGGTATATTGCTATACGGTCATGCCCTTCGGATTAAAGAATGCCGGGGCTACGTACCAATGGGCTATGAGTAACATATTCTATGAGCATTTACGCAAAATAGTGGAGTGTTATGTGGACGATGTAGCTGTCAAAAGCTGCCTCAAGGATAATCACATCCAAGACTTAAAGACAGTATTTGAATTGATGTGCCAACATCAACTCAAAATGAATCCTACAAAGTCCTTTCTGGGGGTATCTAGTGGCAAATTTCTGGGATTTTTCATTACCGCCAAAGGCATTCAAGTGGACCCTGATAAAGTCAAGGCCATCTTAGAAATGCGACCGTCCCGTAATCTGAGAGAACTCAGGAGATTTTAAGGTCGTCTGGCTTATATCCGGAGATTCATATCCAACCTCTCTGGGAGATGTCAGCCCTTTTCTCGTCTCATAAAGAAAGGTGTATCATTCGTATGGGACGAAGCCTGTCAGCAAGCGTTCGGTGATACCAAACGCTACCTCACTAGTCCGCCAGTTCTGGTGCCTCCCGTCATAGGAAGACCATTCGTGCTGTATGTTCGAGCGATGGATCATTCTCTGGGAGCTCTTCTCGCACAGAAGAATGATATGGGTCATAAACAGGCTATCTACTACCTTAGCAGGATGATGGTCGGAGCCGAACACTAGTACAACCCAGTGGAGAAAGAATGCTTGGCTCTAATATTCGCTATCGAGAAAATGTGGCACTATGTAACAGGCCAAACCATTCACATCATCTCCAGGATCAATCCTCTTCGGGTACTGATGAACAAGCCAAGTGTTCTTAATTCTCGACTTGTGACTTGGGCGATGTTATTAACACCGTATGACATGGTGTACTTCCCTCAGAAGTCCGTCAAAGGCCAAGCGTTGGCTGACTTCCTAGCTGCTCATCCGGTCCCGGAGGCCTCCAAACTGTACGAGGACATTCCCGACGAAGTTGCAGAATGTAATTCCGCAATGGAAAGTGATGCATGGCAACTGTTCTTCGATGGTGCCTCCAGGACTGGTCCCAGGGGAAACGTGGTTTCGGGAGTAGGGATTGTCCTGGTTACTCCTGATAAGCTCATCATCTACCGAGCATATTCTCTTAGCGAACCCTGTTCTAACAATGTGGCAGAGTATAACGCTCTATTAATCGGGCTCCAAGTCGCTAAAGAGTTGGGCATCGAATCTCTGGAAGCTTTCGGTGATTCTCTGCTGATCGTCAATCAAGTCAGAGGAATATATGAAGTCCAAAATCCAGACCTCATCCCCTATCACCGAGCAACGGTCGAGATAGCCATGACATTCAAAGGATTCTTCCTGGAATATGTGCCTTAATCTCAGAATCTGGAAGCTGATGCCCTAGCCAGTCTAGCTGCAGATTTAGCTACCCCTATAAGAAGGCAGAATTTGGTGATCCTTCTTAGCAGAGATTTATTCTGTGTGAAAAACAACTTTCACATAGAACGCAGCTACGCTGTGAACACAGACCCTCCTAGGAGAGACTGGAGAAGTCCCTTTATAGATTTTGTGGCATACGAAATCTTGCCGGAAGACCCTAAAGAAGCAGTATCCGTCAAAAGACGATCATTGTGCTTCTATTTCGACGCATCATCACAATGTCTATATCGCCGGTCTTATGACGGACTATTATTATGATGTCTCTCTGGTGATGAAGCACAGCGGATTATCCGTGAAGCTCACGACGGCGTATACGGAGCGCATCAACCCGGTCCTAAGCTACAGGATCACATCAGGAGAATAGGCTATTACTGGCCTACTATGATCACAGATGCAATAAAGTATGCAAGACAATGCAGAGCCTGTCAGGTCCATACAGACTTTATCCATCAACCTCCTGAATATCTACATCCTACGATTGCGTCCTGGCCTTTCGAAGCATAGGGTATGGATATCATTGGTCCTATTCACCCGTCTTCTTCCAGAGGTCACCGGTTCATACTGGCCATCACGGATTATTTCTCCAAATGGGCAGAGGCGATCCCTCTTGCTGAGGAGAAGGCATCTAATGTGATCAGCTTCATCAAGCATCACATCATTTATAGCTTCGGGATACCCCGAAGGATAATTCATGACAATGGGCCTCAATTCATCAGCCAAATGTTTCATCGATTTTGCGATAAAAATCAGATATAAAATGTGGCCTCTACGGCATATAATCCTGCTGGTAATGGTTTGGCGGAAGCTTTCAACAAAACCATTATCAAGCTCTTAAAAAAAGTTCGTCTCTTCGAACAAGAGGGATTGGAATGAGAAGCTGGGAGAATATCTTTGGGCATACCGCACAACGGTACGAGCACCGACAGGTTGCACCCCATTCTCATTAGTTTATGGGAGTGAAGCAGTTCTCCCCATCGAGATCCAAATTTCGTCACTCAGGATAGCCGTGGCTAATGAGTTGACTCAAGAAAAGAATAACCTGTTAAGGCTTCAAGAGCTAGAAGGATTAGATGAGAAACGCCTCCAAGCTCAACAGCGCATCGCGTTCTACCAAGCACGCATTTTCAGAGCTTTTAATCAAAAAGTAAAGGAAAGAGTGTTCAAAGTCGGCGAGCTAGTTTTAGCCGTAAGAAGGCCGATGATTCTTACTCACAGGAGTAAGGGCAAATTCCAGCCCAAATGGGAAGGCCCTTATGTGATCTAGACGACGTTCTCAAATGGTGCTTACAGGTTAGCCAAGCCTAATGGAGACCTGTTAATGGCTCCTATCAATGGCAAATTCCTGAAAATGTACTATGCTTAACCTTCTTTGCTCAAATGTAGTATGGTGAAGACCTTATTCTGACAAAACTACTTCCAAAACGAAACTAGTTGGATCCTATTCTATCATGTCCATATAACCTCTAAATAGATATGTTTAACTAATTTGAAACTTTGAGACCTATCACGTCCATATTACCTCTAATAGTATTTTGTGTACAAATTTTAGCTAAAAGCATATTCTATCATGTCCATATAATCTCTAAATAGATATGTCCTGCTGAAACTTACCGAGAGTATATCACGTCCATATTACCTCTGATATCACTTTTACCCAAACCTGTCATTTATATTCCAAAATGATGGGTCCACAAAGTTAGATAAGAGTCTCTTTATTACTTCCAGAAAGAGCAAAAGTACGTTAAAAAGCAAAAAGGTACATCATTTGGGGGGAGCGGTTAGGTCGCGAATCTGCTGCGCCAGAGCAACCATTCTCTCATCCCGGGAGTTCAAGACGTCGGCGTGAGCCCGCTCCAACCTTACCGCATCGTTGTTCAAAGCAGCTAGCTCAGACCGAGCCCGCACAAAACCTGAGTGGAAAGCACCCACACGTGCCAGATTCTGCTGAACAGTCGTCCGTCGCTCCTTCAGCACATCTCGGGCTGCCGACAAAGAGAGAGCCTTCGCCTCTACTCGAACGAGCTCATCCTTCAATATGCAGGCCTTCGCTGCCACTTCCTCATATTCGGCTTCGCACCGGGTCAACTCGGAGATGACATTCTCCAATTGGATACGCTCATGATCCATCTCCTGCTGCTGAGCCACGATGGACTTATTCAGAGACTCCATCTGTTCAGCAAGCTGCGCAGTCAGGGAGTCGTACCTAGCTTGAACGAGTCCGTCAATGTTGCCTCGAGCTAGCTGCAAGTATTCGTTAATGGGTTTCTCCAAACCATTAACTATCTCCTCCAGGGTGTCAGCTACCCCAGTGTCGTTGAATTCTCGGATCGGCACTATCGCGGACCGGGAGGACCTCTTCAGCGACGCAAAGCTCAAATTCTTCTCCAACACCATTAATATTAACATTTTTAAGGTGGTGTAGAAGATACTGGTGTACTGCTCGGTCAGCGCAGCTAGATTCGAATGGACGCTGGGAGTGGCCGCGATATTGGCGAATCCGCCTCCAGGAACAACCGCAGACAATGTTGCCACGGCCGTCGTCTCAACAGGTGGTGCGATAAAAGAAGAAGCGCTAACACCGGACGAAGTGACCGGCGTGCTCAAAGAAGGCATTGTCGCAATGACAGGCTCGTCCTCCTCTTGAGATATCGGAATCTCTTCGACAGGCGAGCCGGCACCCAAAAGTGTCTCCTCTTCAAAGTCAGGCACCTCCGTGTCGCCGCCAGGACCTGACACAGAGCCAAAGGGCGCATCTACACTGCCCTCCCCGAAGATGTCTTCCCCTAAAAAGAAGACAAAAGGAAGTTAATATCAACATAATGTTAATTTTCCTAAAGAAGAGGCATAAAAGACGGCATTTACCCATGGCCAATGGTGTATATGTTGCGTCTGCGGTCAGTACAGCTAAATTATTTCTTAGTGATACTAGGCAAGCTGTCATACCTGGAGAAGGTGGTGTGTCAACCGACACTGGAAAATTTTCTTCCAGGTTCTCGTCAAGTTCCAACCGAGGCTCATCGGCTGGAATCTCGCTGGGTGCACTGACGGACACAGCAGGGGTCTCTCCCGATGCTGACCCGGATAAAGATATCCTTATTTGGCTCGGCCCCGAAGGCGATCTCGTTCCACTACCTGAAGCGGTAGCAGCGACAGCAGCCTCCAACAGGAATTCTCTGGCACCACCAGCCGGAACATTAGAGGGTCCCTCTCTAAAAGGCGAGGAACCTCCCATCAAAGAATCATTCCCAACATGGGGAGATGTAAGCTCACTTCTAGGAGCCTCATTACCAGGAATCCGGAGAGGACGAGTAACCGTCTTCTTCTTCCTCTTACGAGGGGAAGTCTCCTTCGGAGTAGGAGCCCTTCGCTTCCCAGAGATTACCAAAGCCCCTGCAGGCGGAGGTATTTCACCCCTCGGCACCGACAACAGAGGCTCATCCGGAGTAACGGACTCTTCACCCTCGTCAGAAGAAACTGAGGGGACTTTGACTCTTCCCCCAGGCTTGAAAGAGGGCATCCTAAAACTTCCATGCATATCAAAATTGCGATGGAAGGTGTTGGTTGCCACGTAGAACTGGACATACGAATGGAGAATGCGCAGCTCCGTGGAGAGTGAAATAACGGGCACGATAAAAGTTGCCTCAATGCAACCCATGATGAAATATCGCCATCCTCTGGCTCCATCAATGAGTCCACCCCTGGACCTGAAGCTGCTGAAGGTATTGCCCTCGTGCAACTGGTCGTATCCGAATTGCCTGGCAAACTGAGTAGGTAAGTAGGGCTCGAAGAAGCAATGGTCTTCACTTCTGTACAGTAAATGGGAAGGTCTAATGCAGACCAACCAATTAAAAGACTCAGGAGAAAGAATGGTCTTCCCGTCGCCTACGTCCTGAAGTATGATCCCATGTTGATTGAGATGTACAGGGGGACAGTGCAGAAGAGCTTCCAGCTGTGACTGAAGTTCAGCACCCGCCGACAGTCTAAAACTGTGGTCACGTTCCAGGAAGAATTCTTGTAGTTCAACAAGAAACTACCCCCCAAACTACTGCCAGAACCGGGAGACATCACCCTGGGGTTATGGAGAATTAACCATCCCATCAAATACAGGTATGGTAATTCTACCCTGGGAAAGCTATCACGTCGAGTTTCATCAGCGAGCAGCCCGTCAGTCATGGCCCTCAGGCCAGCTTGTATGCGACACACCATGGCAGGGAGCAAGCCCAGTCTTGCCCCGAATACCAGACGCACTGCAGGCCATAGCGTGTTGCAGTGAATGCGCTATGGAGAGGAAGCCAGCCAGTTGAGCTTCCCTGGACAGAGGCTTGCGGTAACGCCTCAAATAACTATAGGCCTTAGTGCCTGCAGGATATTTCTCTATCCCTTCATCGAGGATCCAGTCCGGAGCCCCAGCGGAGATCGTTGACTACCTGAGCATTAAGCACGCTCAGAAAATTCAGAGGCTAATCTTTGCCTTCCAAGACCTTCTCTGGCTTATCAGTCCTGGACCGGTGAAATAAGAGGTAGGACGTCCATTTATTGATATGAGCCAAATATGAGGGCTCACCATAAAAAGCGGTGCAAGCGAGGTAGTGGCACATCAGCTCCTGGTACACTTTCACTAGCCGAGGGTCTGAATCCCCCAGCTCCCGGTTCGTGGGAACATACTCTTCATATGGAGTATCCTCCATCGGCAGTCTCGAGATCTCTGCCATCTCATGGAGGGACAATCCCAACTCCCCCAGTGGAGTGGTAAAAGTCCCGGTGAGCGAGATATATCGCTCCATCAGTGCCAGAAACAGGTTGGGGTTGAGAGGTAACCCAATACTGGTGGCACTCACAGCCGCATACAAACCAATGCCTTCCAGCTCGGTCTGAAAATGCTTCAGGGCCCATTCAGCTAAGCGAGCCCATCGAAGATTTGTAGGGGTGATCCACCCACTTGTCCGAGGGTTCACCTTAGGGTATACTCCCCCGTGCCCCATGAAATTATTATAGAAAGTCAGTAATTGGACCGGCTGGATCACTAAACTGTCTTCACTCGGGACACTGCCCGGGTACAGTCCCCTGAACAGCGTCACAGAGCCGGAAGGGCAGCTGACAAACGACCCCTGGTCAGCTCCTTTCAGATGAAATATCTTCCCCGGCCTGCCGTAAAGATCGGGAGTCAGCGTCCACGACATCCTCCTGGGATGTGTAGCATGAAAGAATGCCGAGATGGGATAGTCTCTCAGCATCTTGGGCAGATACAAAACCAAGCTCCCGGCAGGAAAAACCCAGAGTTCTTTCTTGGGCTTCGTCTGGGACTACTTGTCAATCATGTCCCCAAAGAGAAAAGCCGGCTTTATGTATTGGTCCCCGTCTATGTACGTCAGGGGCTCTCCATTAATCATGTTCAGCAGCGTTCGCTCACCCTGAGCCGATATCAAAATTTCTCTTCCTTCAGGATACTAGGGCCCGGAGATAGGAAATGTTACGTGCGACAGATCCTCCAGATAGTTAGAGTGCAGCATCCCGGCCGCAGAACCCATCACATCGGCTAGTGGAGACGCATGCAAGTTAACTGCAAAAGTGCAAGAAAAACACATCAGTTCCTATAACTAGACATTACAGATCTTGCAGCATATGCCAAAAATCAACAGTCTGTGCTTTATGCCAAGACTGCAAAAACTTGAGCTTTTACGCTGGGATCCCATTCCGAGGCGTAAGACTCAAGACTGGCAGTATACGCAAAGTTTTCGACAGTCTGTGTTTTACGCCAGACTGCCAAAATTTGAGTTATTACGCCCGAATTTCTATCCCTGCGTAACACTCAAATTATATAGTATACGCCAACTTTTGACAGTCAAAGCTTTTACGCCAGACTGCGAAAATATGGAGCTTTTTACGCTGATACATTAGAAATATGGGCGTAAAAGATAAAATATCTCTGTTCATCATCTTCCTAGAAGAGGCTATCAGCACAGAAGACGACCGAGCGCATTCACGTACAACGTGTGCGAAGGATTTTCAGTCGTTCTTTCTCGTCCCAAAAGCTCTACTTTAAGGACGGGTGCACTGCTCGTCGGCGGGACACTTCGCTCAGAATGAAGCTCGCCTTGCCCGACCGAAGACGCTTTCGCTTGGGCAGAAGAACGAGAAGAAGAATCAACCTTCTTTCCCTTAGAGGAGGAGAGTTGTTTCGAGGCCATTACTGGAAACTTTGAAGGCACGGAGAAGAAACGAAGAAGAACTCAAATAGTCGAAGGCTTTCTTTCGCAGAAGACGGATGAAAAGTTTTTTTCTCAGAAACTTGGGGTATATATAGAGTTCGGATGGACTCCTCGAATCCTGAACCAAATTTTATAATTAATATTCGGTTATGATTAGGGTTCTACGTCAGCCTATTACTCAGAGAAGGCGGACAGTCAGCGAATTCGAAAAGTTTTCGTGTGAAGCAGATTCGTGGTTTTTACGCTAAGGAGCTTTCTACGCTCGACAGCTACAGATCTATGGTTTTACGCTCACAGGCTATAAGTCTATGGTTTTACGCCCGGATGCTTTTATGCTCGGTAGCTTTTATGCACGAGAGGCTACAGACCTACGACTTCACGCTCAACAGCTACAAATCTATGATTTTACGCTCGGTGGCTTTTACGCTCAGAGGCAACAGATCCACAATTTCATGCTTGGAAGATTTCCTTTTCAGAAGCTACAAATCTACAGTTTTATGTCCGGATGCTCTCATGCTCAGCAGCTTTTACGCTCGAGAGGCTACGAACTTATGATTTTACGCTCATCTATAGTTACAGATCTATGACTTTCCGCATATCTAAAAAATACGCAGGCCAGAGTACAGTACATCTGAACAATTCTCAAGGCGGTCAATTGCAAAGGTTCACACAGAAGATACTCCTTCTTGACCTTAAAATATCCTAAGTACCCGAAGCATACAGAGTTCAACATTGAAAATTACTCTTCTCCTTGGGATGATTAAAAGTTCATCCAGACTCCAATCTGAATATTTCGTCTACAGTTCAAGATGGCGAGTCAGTTTTTGATAGTCATTTCTCGCCCTGTTCCAAGGGATTTTTGAGAAATCATTCTTGAAGATGATGGTCTGAACAAGAATTCTGTTTATCAGAAGTGACAGTTCAGAATTCTACGCGGTTCTTCATTCCTAACAGCAGGACAGTTCGAATACTCGACTGCTAAGCGGCTTTCTGTGCATCCTTAAGTTATGCGTAAAAGACAGGACAGAACCTAGCACTCTTTCTAACAGAGTCGACGTAAAATTACCAGACGTGTCAAAGCTACACATATTCAGACTTCACAGCAAAAATATATGGCAAGATGATCATATGCACAGAAGAAGACAATTTTATTAAAACATGATTACATATGAGGGAAATCCAGTCTACAAGGGTTTTTTCTTCATTTTCATGATTACATATGAGGGAAATCCCATCTACAAAGGACTTCCTCATCGTCGTCTGAAGATCTCGCCCAGAATCTGTTCTGCCAGGTTCTCGCATGGGCGGAATTCTTCATCCATCTTCTTCAGCAGTCAGTCGGTTCCCGTAAACTGACTGACATAAAATGATCAACGGCAGGAGGATACAAAAATGGGCCTAGACCCATCCTCCAATACAGGAAAGCAGGGTCAATCAGCTTTCCTGCGTCCAGCGCCATAACAGATTGAGTTGAGATATTTCACCCAACTCAATCTCGGACGGCAGCTAGTTTGTCTACCCTCGTCCACAAGTATCAGAAGAAGATACAGCTTACAAGCTGTATGGTCAAAAATGACCCTTTCTCTCTCCGGAAGAACCGCCATACAAAGTTGCTGATTATCCCGAGCAGAGGAGGCTATGATATCCTTCCATGATCTATCGTTGCAGAGGACATTTGCTCGAAGACGCCATCTTTTTCGGCTCCTTACATACTGGAAGAACATGGTCTCCTTCTTCCTCAAGTCGACCCGACGAACTTCGGCCATCATCTCTATGTGGTGAAGGAAATATGGACAGAAAAGGTTAACTCCTCAGTCTTTTTATAGGCGAAAGAGATCACACCGATCCCCAATAAACTCCGCCATAAAGTCAGCCTTGAAAGAATGTGTCAGACGACCGTTTCAGGCTCCATTCAGAGCGTTTCAAATTACGAGGAACGTTTCATGCTTCATTCAAAGCATTTCAAATTACGAGGAATTTAAAAGCTTTGAAGGGGGTCTTGTAGAAGCATAAAAAATATGCTGGATAGCTATACGCAGTATGTTGATGCAGGGCAGCGTATACAGAGGACCTCAGAGCCATCAAACGTACAACAGAGCTTTTTCGCTGAGCACAGCATAAAGAATAAGCTCAAGGACCATCAGCGTAATGCAGTATGTCCAGGCTGCTTCAGCGTAAAAAGGGTGCTACATCGCCTTTATGGCATAAAACTCATCCGCTTTCAATGCAGCAATGAAGTGTACGAGGAACGCTTTATATTCTTCGAAATGAACCTGTCAGATCATGCAATGAACATGACGTCTGAACTCCTGACAAAGAGTACTGCACGACTACCCAGACGACGGCTATAATAATGGCGTGCCACTGCAACCCAGGCTGTCATTTACTGCCATTTTCTTGGCGTAAACCGCTTTTACGCATATAAAGGAATACGCTGCCTAGTTTAACACAGGCAAATGTGAGCTGTTTACGCTCCACAGAAGACAAACAGCCTGCCACATCAAAAGCTGCTCTTCGTACAGGATTCGAGGCACGTCTCTACATTTAATGCACAGAGTGATGACAGAGCTCGAGGCATGTCTCTGTATTTAATGTGCAGAAAGGGTGGAAGACCTTCAAAATATGCCTCGGTATTTAATGCGCAGGATAATGGTGGATCTCTGCATTTAATGTAGGAGATTTGATTAAATGTCACCGAACCGTCGTTTAGTGACATCCCATTTGCGTAAACTTCTTTTACGCATACAAGGGGATACGCTGCCTAGTTTTACAAAGGCAGACGTGAGCTTCTTACGCTCCGCAGAAGACAAACAGACTGCCACGTCAGCAGTTACTCTTCGTACAGGATTTGAGGCGCATATCTGCATTTAATGCGCAGAATGATGGCAAATCTTAAAGACAAGCCTCTGCATTTAATGCGCAGGATGGGGGCAGATCTCTGCATTTAATGCAAGAGATTTGATTATATCTCCAAAAGCTGTAATTCCGGCTAAAACGTCCACATCATCTCGGCTTCTACGCCAACTCGGCTTCTACGTCCACTCGGCTTCTATGCCCACTCGGCTTCTACGCCTACTCGGCTTCTATGCCTACTTGGCTTCTACGCCATGGTGACAGTTATTGGCTTCTACGCCAACCTCTTCTACACAAAGGATAACTACCTACGTGGTTTCTACGCCGTGATCTTCGCAGCAGTTATACGCGTTGTCCCTTAGTTGGACATGCGTCACACGCTCATTCAAAAGGTCATCTATACGCAGGCAATGGTTATTGTAACCATCGTGTAAAAGGGTGTTGTACTTTCCACTACTCGGTTTCTACACCGACTGAGTGGTCACTGTCACTAAAACTCTATAAATATAGACCTCTATCAACAGAGGTCCAAGGTCAGAAATTAGTCAAGACATCCAGTATCAGATCCAAGGTCAAAAATAGAGTATCAGATCAAGAAGAGAAAACGGTCGAGAGAGAGAAGAATCCAGAGCTCAGGCAAAAAGCAGCGATCGACGACTTTGGCATCGAGCATCCACTCTCTTTAGCAACCTTCAAAGCTGCTTTCTGTCTCCTACGGCACTTCTTCATCATCGTGTGGTCCAAGGGACAAAGTGATCGACTGCAGATCAGACTCCTATAGCAATATTTACCCAGATTAAAAAATTGGACTCGACATCCTCGTATAGGATTAATTGTACTGCTTGTTTGTAAACATAAAGAGCGGGTTTTCGTATAAAGCCTCGTTTCCATATCTTTCGTTTATTTTATCAGACAACAAGCGTGCGTCTGTAATATGGTATCCATATATTAAAGTTGCCATATACATAAGGCTGGCATGCTTACGTATTCCTAGTCCTACGTATTTTGGGACTGGGGCGTAAAAATATTAGTCAAAAATCTAAATTTCTGGCCCTGATCAGTTTACGTATAAACCTACAATATTCATCTATCATTCCTATAAGACTTCTATCTTCCATTTATACTTTCCTACCATATGTAAATCTATAATCTAATGTGCTTGTGATAATTCTCTACAGAATAACCATCAAGTTAGTATGTGATTCTGAACTAGTGTTTAATTTCTTAAAGTTCGCATTACTTTGAGACTAATCAACAATTTTTACTCGCACTAAATTTTTAAAATTCTAAAAGTATTATAATTCATAAATACTAAAATTATAATCCCTCAAGTCCATATCACAATCCCTTATCCTTGGATTATGTGACCATAATATCTTTTCCTTATCATTTGTTTCCTACGCACCTTCATATCCTTTTAATATAATAATCTTGTTTTCAACCTTAAGCTTCACTAATCATGACCCAGTACATTCCGTTTAGTATTATAGATCTTCTAGGCAACTACCGAGTGATAAAATCTTCAGTCCTTCCTAGATCCTTCTCTCAATTTAAAATGCTCAAGGTCATGTACTCCTCGTGAATCTCTTCTTGTTATCATTCTACCTTTTTTACTTAAACCTGAGATTTCTTCTAGTTTATTCCATATATACCCTTCATCCAAACTACATGGTTACAATCTTGTTATAGCTTGTCATCTATTATAGGCAATTTAATATATCTAACTCAAAACTATAACATCTATCAAAACTCTCATCCTTCAACCTATTGCTCTATCATAGATACTAGCTTATCCACTCAAGTAATCACGGGTGAAACTCACTTGTTCAATTAATACTGACAACCCAAATAATCAAGTACATCTAATTTAATTTTGAAAGCTATACTTTAGTACTCGAGTTATCTAATTACTCAAAAATTAGGTCTAGAAATCTACCTGTCTATTTAGTCCAGACTTATAGTCATCAATAATTTAAGGGGGTCATAAGATCTAGTTTTTATACTAAAAGTCACAAGACAACTAGATATTTAACCACTATGGCCTTCTACGTAAGGTTCCAATTTCTAAAGGTCATAATATCATTTCTTGTATCACCATCATGAGCCACAACTAATCCCAGAATCTAGCTATGTATTCCATAAAATATTCTAATGTATTAGAATCAAACCATCTTTCTAAATTCTAATACTTCTAAATTACTGCTACCTTAAACAAGGGCAAGGTTTTATTAGTTCTAGGCCTCTAATACTATTTTTAATTCTCATGCTAACAATCTATACTGGCTCTGGTATATAGTTATAACCTATCTATCTACCCTACTAAGGGCAACCATCTTCTCAAAACTTTATGTCCAGCATGTCTTCTTCCGCCTTGACAAGGATCTGCTTCTGGAGGAAATACCGCGCACGAACGTCCATCTCTCTGAAATAGGGAGAGATGATAAACAATAATAAGGATTTTGAGGGGAATAAACGAGTACAATTATGAAGTCCAAGGGCGATAATCAAATGCTAAGGAATTTTTAAATCAGTTGTGGATTGAGATACTAAAACTGCTAATCCTGATTACAGGCTCTCTCGGTACCAGGAAGTAATCGAAACGATTTAATCAGGACCTACATGGGCCACCACAAAAATATGCCACGTCCCAGTTGTAGAAGCATAAAAAATACGCTGGGAGGAGCCACGCAGCATACTGATGCAGAGCAGCGTAAACAGAGGCCTTCAGAGCCATCAAGCATACAAGCAGAGCTTTCTCCGCTAAACACAACGTGAAGTACAAGCTCAAAGGACCATCCGCGTAAGTGCAGTACGTCCAGGCCGCTCCAGCGTAAACAGGGTTCTTCATCGCCTCCATGGCGTAAAACTCAGCCGATCTCAAAGCAGCTTTAAAGCGTACGAGGAACGCTTCGTCTTTCCTGAAATAAATCTGTCAAGTCATGCAGTGAACCTGACCTCTGACTCCTGACAAAAAGTGCTGCACGGCTACCCAGACGACGGCTGGAAACGAGGATAGACCCCTCGGGACGCGCACCACAGTATGATGGCGGATCTCTGCATTTAATGCAGAAGATTTGGTTAAAATATCACCGAACCGTCGTTTACTGATGTCCCCTCAGCATAAACTGCTCTTTCACGTACAAGGGGATATGCTGCCTTGTTTTACACTGGCAAACATGAGCTATTTTACGCTCTGCAGTAGACAAACCGTCTGCCATGTCAAAAGCTGCACTTCGTACGGGGCTCGAGGCACGTCTCTACGTCTAATTGCACAGAGCAGTGACAGTTTCTCTCAAGGCACGTCTCTACGACGGATGCACAGAAGGGCTGCAGATCTTCAAAACACGCCTCCATATTTAATGCACAAGATGGTGGCAAATCTCTGCAAGAGATTTGATTATATCTTCAAAAGCCATAATTTTGGCTAAGACGTCCACATCAACACTCTGGCACGGTACACAGCAGCTTCTATGCCCATTCAAGATCTGTGCTCATTCGGCTTCTACGCCCAATCGGCTTCAAACGCCCACTCAGTCTCTACGACCATTCGGCTTCAAGCGCCCACTCAGTCTCTACGACCATTCGGCTTCTACGCCTACTCGGCTTCTATGCCCATTCGGCTTCTACGCCTACTCGGCTTCTATGCCTATTTGGCTTCTACGCCAGGATGACAGTCATTTGGCTTCTACGCCAACCTCTTCTACACAAGGGATACCTACCTATGTGGCTTCTACGCCGTGATCTTCACAGCAGATATACGCGTTTTGTCCCCTTAGTTGGACACGCATCACATGCTCACTCAAAAGGTCATCTATACGCAGGTATTGGTTATTTTAACCATTGTGTAAAAGGGTGCTGTACTTTCCACTCCTCGGTTTTTACACCGACGGAGTGGTCACTGTCACCAAAACTCTATAAATAGAGACCCCTATCAATGGGGAACAAGGTCGAAAAATTTCAAACTTGAAGATCGAACAAGGTCGAAACTTTGAAAGAAGGATCGAACAAGGTCGAACTTTCCAAAAAGATCGAACCGGAGGTCAAGAGAGAGAGAGAGAGAGAGTCCAGAGCTCAGGCAAAGAGTAGGGATCGACGACTTTGGCATCGTGCATCCACCCTCCTTTGCAACCTTCGAAGCTGTTACCTGTCTTCCACGGCACTTCTTCAACATCGTGTGGTCCAAGGGCTAAAGTGATCGACTCCAGATTAGACACCTATAGCAATTTATACCCAGATTAAATAAATTGTACTCCCACATCCTTGTATAGGATTAAATTGTACAAGTTTGTTTGTAAACCAAAGGGCACGGGTTTCGTATAAACCCCGTCATTGAAATACACTTTCATTCTTTCGTTTAATACCACAAACAAGATGGCGACTCTGCTGGGGACGTCTTTCTCTTCTGATGAGAAAGTAATTGCTCAACACGATGCGGTATCTGTAGGAACCGTAAAGAAGACACTGGTCGTTCATTTCGACCAGTCTGCCTATGAAGACATGCTTCGAACCGGGGGTATCTCTCACCCTCTCTCCGTCCAAGACAACAGAAAGCTGTGCAAGGTGTGGATGCCCAAGACATCCTCCGCCATTCCTGTGGACTCTCCGATCTCTCCGATCTCTCCGACCAATGAGTTTGTAGCATCGCTCCCTCCGTGCCCCGCACGTAAAATTCAGTCTCCCGCTATGCATGGTACAGACGAAACTTCGGGCAATGCCTCAGCGCTAATCCAGAAGAATCCACTGCGCTTTACGCATAGAAATCAGTCTCCCGCTACACCCGATACAGACGAAACTTTGGGCAAAGCCTCAGCGCTAACCCAGAAGCATCCACTACGCTCCACACGTAGAAATCAGTCTCCCGCTCCGCGCGGTACAGACAAAACTTCTGATGGTGCCTCAATGCCAAATCGAAGGTACAGATCATGCTCCACGCGCAAGACAATATATGCCCTCTATGGTGAACCAGATGAGCGCTGTGATCTCCGTAAGGGAAAGCAAGCGACAGAGTACTCAACTTCTCGGCCTTTACGTCAGCAAGGGAACAGTCTGCCTACCCTCCGGATTACGCGAGAAGCCGATGGCCGACTGAGGGCCTCTCCAGCTTTACGCCAGTCTGAGCGAATCTCCGAGTTACGCCAGGCAAGGTCCCTCAGCGTAAAACAAGCTCAGGTTACGGAAAGACACCCTCCCAGGGAATTATCCGCCACCCAGATGGCCAATCTGTTGTACACAGGTGGCACAGGGAAAACTGGGGTGCCCAACCTCCGCATGCCCGCTGATGGGAACAGAAGAAACAAGCCTTCGTCTTCTTCTTCGGCAACTCCTCCTGACATATGCAAATATCTAATCCAGAAGCGTAAAGAGAGGGGACCTTCCAACATGTCTATTATGCCTCCTAGCGAGCACTATTGTAATAGTCATAAGGTTGTGATTAATTGCGGCTGTTCCAAAGCAAAACGATCGGTTTTCGACCGGTTGAGCTACTCTCTGTCTTTCCAGGAAGAGGAACCCGCGCATGCATCTGTGAACATGGCTTCACACATACGTAGAGGAGGGTCGAGCTCAAGACGTCATCCCTCCAGGCCTCCGAGCCGAAGGAGGTTCAGTGAGCTCCTCAGGAACGCTGAAGCCGGGGTGTTCCAAAACACTCGCGCAAGGTCACGACAACCAGCTTCGTCCTCTTCTGATTCCGACACTGGGGGTCGCCAAGCCCCCGAATCAGAGGCAGAAAGTGTAGAGTCGACTTCTACAGCGACCTATATTAATCCTTCAATGACACCCCGGGAGATGGGAGTTTACGCCATTGAAGATGAATACGAGGAAGCTTCGCCGTCAGGGAACGCGGAACAACGCATCACTATACTGGAGATATCTCTGAAACAAATGCAATCCATGATGGAGAACATGCACCAGATGATGCTAACTCAGCACGCAACTGCCATGGCTCAAGCATCAGTCCCGCCAACTCAGATACGTGTGGGGGTGGACTTACCACCATCCAACCCGAGCCAAGAGCCTGCACTAGATCAAGAGTCAGCAGTTCCTCCGCTTCCTCACTCAGAGAATGCCTTACCTCCCGCTGGAGTTACGATACAACCGACTTCGCACCACTCCGTCACCCCGCTTCCGACTGAAAATCTGATGCAGGCAGTACGGGAGTTGAAAGTCCAGTTCGACGCCTTGAAGCACAAAGATCAGCTCAAGAAACTGGGAATCAACCAGCCCTACCCAGCTATCTGGGAGGAGGTCCCTTTTCCGCCGAGGTACAAACCTCAGACTATGGCCCTGTTCGAGGGAAAAACATCACCAAGTCAGTACATGAACTATTTTAGTATGATAACGGTGTTGCTACAAGGGAACGACGCCCTCCTCACTCGGGTGTTCAAAGGTTGTCTCTCAGGAGTAGCCTATCAGTGGTACCGTAGCTTGGCGGACAACTGCATTACTTCCTTCGAGGACTTCAGAGCTTTATTCTTCACGCGATTCTATGAGGAAGGAATGGACATGTCTATGTTCTCTCTCATCGAAGTCAAGCAGAAGGAAAAGGAGGACGTTCGCATCTTCATCGAACGTTTTCGTCAGGCCACCTTACAGATGCCTCCAGGAGTTCCAGACTCTGCATTGGTAGACATTTGCAGGAAGAACCTCCTTCCCGTGGTCTCGGTGTTCACAGGACCGTATCAGTTCCATGATTGGCCCTCGTTCATCATCTCGGCAGTAGCCACCGAAGACAACAGTCGTAAGGCGCGCGACAATGGCATCATGATCTCCGCCTCTGACAGAGGCAAGAGGTCATCTCCTAGCAGCGACAGTCCTCGTGGTCCCAAAGGGAAAGAAGCCTTGGCAATCAATACGGCCAGACCAAAGATTGCGACAACCACGCAAACGAGACCCGGGACTTCCAGGCCCGTCGAAGTCTACTCTTTCGACGACGACGATATTCCAAGTATATTCGAGTGTCTCATCAAAAGTGGCAAGATCACCCTTCCAGAGCTGAGACGGCCCCAGGAAGTCGGCAATACTAACGACCCCAAATACTGCATCTTCCACAGATATGTACACCACCCAACAAAGGCGTGTTACATACTGAAAAGGAAGATCCAGGGGTTAATCGATGCTAAGGCCATCACTCTGTACAACACCGAGAAGACGGTCATGGCCAACATGATCTCTCTGCAGTTTGGCAATCTGCCTCCCCAAGAGATCCCGAATGGCGTTGCACCCATCTCCCGGACAACGATGAACATCGTCAATCTCCCTCCAACTAGGGATCAAAATCATGACCTGGTACCCCTGACTACCCGGCAAGGCGAGATTATGTGGGTTCATCCAGATTTGGTGTCAGAGTTCGAAGAAGATACTAAGGCTACTAAGCCTACATCCAAAAAGAGCTCCAAATGCAGGCCATGCCATATGGTCGTGACTTCTTCGACATCAGACGAAGATGAGGTATTTGCTGCAACCCGTTCAGGGAAGGCCTACCTCAACGACTACGGAGTAAGTCAGGAAGGTGCACCGGCAGACGCTCCAGTGGCCAAACCTTCAGAGCAAAGTCCTGTCGTACCAGATATTAGTCCTTCGAAACCAACTCCGGCGGAGAAGGGAAAGCAAAAAGAAGTGCGCTTTGATAAACCTGTAAAAAATATTCCAAGCAAAGGTTTAGAGAAGCCATACAACTTCGACATCCTGGCCCAACTAGCTAATACGCTAGCCAGGTTGTCCATCTTCGAGCTACTCAGGATCTCCCAAGACACTCGTCTAGCCCTGAGTGAAGCGCTGATGCAGGCGGAGGCATACTTGACCCAGCTCAAGTCCCCCGACGAATAACCAGTGGCGTGTCCTCAATGCCACAGTGTAATGGAGGTGGTCCCGAATATCACTTTCACTCAAAACGATATGTTGTTAAAACATAACAGACATGACAGGCCCCTCTATTACACCGGATACGTCGGTTCCATGGAGGTCGACCGGATTCACATAGATCCGGGATCGTCGATCAGCATCATCCCTCACAGTCTGCTCAGACCGCTGAGAATTCCTACCAGCAAATTGGCTTACACCACCACTACAATCGTGGGTTTCAACGCCGGAAGAAGTAAGCCGTTGGGGAAAATTCGTCTGAGGATCCAGATTGGCAACCTTAGATCGGTGGCCACATGTTACGTCATCGATTCAGAGGTGTCCTACAATATTTTGCTGGGAAGACCGTGGATCCACGACCACAACATCGTTCCTTCAACCCTACATCAATACCTTAAATATGTAGACGCACAAGGAACAGTACAAACGGAGGTGGCTGACCTAAACCCGTTCAAAGGAATAGAATCCTACTATTCCGATGCCGTGTTGTACTCCCAAGACCACACGGAAGAAGTGTCAGGCGAGACAGAGAAGGAATCCCACCGGGAGCCCGAAGAACCCTCTGCCACACTACCGCTGTCAATCAGAGTGAAAGGACGAACCACTCGTCCAAAAGCCAAAGAGCCTATGGCTATCCACCTGAACAAGACCAGGTCAGGAGAAGGGAGTGATCCTCTGGTGATCACTTTGAACCAGAAGCCCCCACCTTTGGTCATCAACCTTCGGCGCGACAGGCAGCCGACTGATGTAAATACAACCAGGAACGGAGTTCCAGATGATAATAAACATCCTCTTTTCCAGTATATTGATGCTCAAATTCCAAAACAGGAATCCACTCCCCGTGACGAGGTAGAACCCATAGCACAAAAATTCTTGGAAGCTATAAACTCCTACCGTCCGTATCTCTGGGAAGTAGCGTCATCATCCAACGTCATCACAACGTATGGACCACATGAGGATTCTATCTTCATTGTCCCGCCTACCTGCAGCAGTCAGCGTCCAATATTCTTCGGCCGCATGCGCAATCAACAAACTGACCAGGAAGATCCTTTCGATGACGATACTGGGAAAATGCAAGTTCACCGATACAGCCCGCAAGCGCTGAAGATCATGCAAAACATGGGCTACGACTTGAAGCGGAAGCCAGGCCTCAACTACGGAAGAGGCAGACGAACGCCGCCGCGCGATGACCCCTGCTATCGACAAACTCGTTTCGGGTTAGGGTATGCCACCTCCGTTACGACTTCCAAGTCAGACGAGGATATCTTTCCCTCTTCCCAGAATGGCTTGTCGTCCCCCGACTCACCTGATGCTCTCGAACAAACACTATCAGTAAATATAGTAGTGACAGATCCCTCAGAAGCAGATGAACAGGATTCTGAGCCGTTTGAGAATGACTCTTGGGCTCAATAAATGGATACGCAGTGGGAATTCTGCTTCGAGCAAAGAGAACCTCCCACCAAGGACGAAGTTATCCAAATTGATGTTGGGGCAAACTTTCGCCAAAGCCGATATTTATCAGCAACAATCTTCTCTCAGCTGAAAGGGAAGAAATCATACAGCTGATAAAGGAATATATCGATATCTTTGCATGGGATTATGAGGATATGCCAGGCCTAGACCCGAAGGTAGCTACTCATAAACTCAATATATTGACCAATTCGAAGCCAGTGAAGCAGCACCAACGCCGGTTCCGTCCAGATATGATGGACGCCATCGAAACTGAAGTTAAGAAGTTGATAGCCTGCGGTTTCATCCAGGAAGAACAATATCCCGACTGGGTCGCCAACGTTGTCCCAGTCATGAAGAAGACTGGGAAGGTATGTATCTGCATCGATTACCGAGATCTGAATGCGGCATGCCCCAAAGATGAGTTCCCTCTTCCCATCACGGACATCATGATCGACAACACCTGCGGCTTTGAACGCATGTCTTTCATGGATGGATTCTCAGGATACAATCAGATCAAGATGCATCCTGAAGACGAGAAGCACACTGCCTTCCGAACACCATTGGGGGTATATTGCTATACGGTCATGCCCTTCGGATTGAAGAACGTCGGGGCTACATACCAACGGACTATGAGTAACATATTCCATGAGCATTTATGTAAAATAGTGGAATGTTACGTGGACGACATAGCCGTCAAGAGTAGCCTCAAAGATGATCACATTCAAGACTTGAGGACGGTATTCGAGTTAATGCGCCAACATCAACTCAAGATGAACCCTACGAAGTCCTTTTTGGGTGTATCCAGTGGCAAGTTCCTGGGATTTGTCATCACCGCCAAAGGCATCCAGGTGGACCCTGACAAAGTCCAGGCAATCATAGAAATGCGACCGCCCCATAATCTGAGGGAACTTCGGGGATTTTAAGGTCGTCTGGCTTATATCCGGCGATTCATATCCAACCTCTCGGGGAGATGTCAGCCCTTTTCTCATCTCATAAAGAAAGGTGTATCCTTCGTATGGGACGAAGCCTGTCAGCAAGCGTTCGGAGATATCAAGCGCTACCTCACCAGTCCGCCAGTTCTGGTGCCTCCCGTCATGGGAAGACCATTCTTGCTGTACGTTCGAGCGATAGATCATTCGCTAGGAGCTCCTATCAACGGCAAATTCCTGAAAAGGTACTATGGTTAATCTTCCCTGCTCGAGTGGAATATAGCGAGGATCTCAACTCTGACAAAAACAACTCCCAAAACGAATATAGCTGGATCATATCCTGTCATGTCTGTATGACCTCTGAATAGATATATCCTGTCAAAAAGTTTATCGAGAGTCTATCATGTCCATACTACCTCTGATATCACTCTCGCCTAAAAAAAACCGTCATTTATATTCCGAAATGATGGGTCCACAAAAGTCAGAAAAGAGTCGCTTTTATTTATTCCCGATAAGAGCAGAATTACATCTGGGGAAGCAAAAAGAGAAAGGATACATCATGATGGGGGAGCAGTCAGATCGCGAATCAGCCGCTCCAGTGCAGTTATCTTCTTATTCCTGGAAACCAAGGCATCGGCACGAGTCCGCTCCAGCCGTGCCTCGGGATTGTTCGTAAGGGTCAGCTCAGCCCTTGCCCGAAGAGAGACCGCACGGGCAGCTTCTGCATGCTCCAAATCCCGTCGCGCTGCGCTCAGTCGACCAGTCGCTACATCTAGACCTGCCAACGACTGAGAAGCCCACTCCTCTGCCAGAGCGAGTTTTTCTTTCAGCTTGCGGGCCCTCACTGCGTTCCCTTCGTGCTCGGATCGGAGCTTTGTCTCAAGAGCGAGAGCCTCTTCCACGACAGCTTTTCTTTTATCCATCTCCAGCTTATGTGTTTTGATGGAGTTATCTAGGCTTTCCAGCTGTGTAGAAAGCCGTGCAGTCATGAGGTCGTATCTGGCCTGGACCTCAGCATCAAAGCTGCCCCGAGTCAGCTGCAAGTATTCGTTAATGGGTTGCTCTAAACCATTAACCACCGCCTCTAGGGCGTCAGCTACCCCAGGATCGCCGAACTCCCTGACAGCCCCGATCGAAAATTGAGAAGTCTTCTTCAGGCGCTCAAAATCTAGACTCTTCGCCAACACCATTGATATCATCGTTTTCAAACCGGTGTAAAAGAGGCTGGTATGCTACTCGGTCAGCGCAACTAGATCCGATTGAACGCCAGGAGTGGCCACGATATCAGCAAGTCCCCCTCCGGGAATGATTGTAGACGAAGTGGCCACAGCCGCCGCCTCGACGGGTGGTGCGACAAAAAGAGGTGCAACGACGACGGTCGAAGTCATCAGCATACTCGCGAGAGGCAAAGTCACGATAACGGGTTTGTCCTCCTCTCGAGATGACAAAACCACTCCAGGCGAGCTGGCCCCCGAAGGTATTTCCTCCTCGAAATCGAAAGCCTCTGTATCATCGCCAGGAGCCGGAGCAGAGCCAGAAGGTGCTTCAACGCTGTACTCCCCGTGGATGCCATCCCCTGAGAAAAGGACCAGAAAGTTGATATCAATATGATGGTAATCTTTCTAAAGAGAGACATAAAGATGACGTTTACCCGGAGCCAACGGTATATATGGCGCATTTGCAGCCGATGTAGCTAAACCACGCTTTAATGACGCAATGCGAACTATCATACCTGGAGAAGGAGGTGGGCCAACCGACATCGCCCGGAGTTCTGCCAAGCCTTCACCGAGACGCAGTCGAGGTTCGTCAACTGGAATCTCGCTAGGCGTGCTCGCTGACACAGCAGGAGTTTTATCCGTTGCTGGTCTAGAAAAAGATTCTCCCATCTGCCGCGGCCACGCAGGCAATCTCGCTCCACTACCTGGAGCAGTAGCAACGACAGCGACCTCTAGCGAAGATTCTTCGGCGCCGCCGGCCGGAACTATAGAAGGTCCCTCTCTAAAAAGCGAGGAACCTCCAGCCAAAGAATCATTCCTGATATGGGGAGATGCAGGCTCACTCCCAGGAGCCTCAATACCAAGAATGCGGAGAGGACGAGCAACCGTCTCCTTCCTCCTCTTACGATGAGAAGCTTCTTTCGGGGCAGAAGCCCGTCGCTTCCCGGAAGAGACTACCAAAGCCCCCGCAGGCGGAGGCACTTCACACCTCGGCACCGACACCAGAGGCTCATCCGGAGTGCCAGACTCCTCACCCTCGTCAGAAGAAACTGAGGGGACTTCAACTCTTCCCCCAGGCTTGGGAGAAGGCACCCTGAAGCTTCCACGCATGTTAAAATTGCGATGGAAGGTGTTAATCGCCACATAGAACTGGGCGTAAGAATGGAGAATGCGGAGCTCCGTGGAGGTTGTAACGACCGGCACAATAAAAATTGCTCCCGTACAACCAATGATAAAATATCGCCACCCTCTGGCTCCATCAATAAGTCCGCCCCTGGACCTAAAGCTGGTGACGGCATTGCCCGCGTGCAACTGATCGTACCCAAACTGCCTGACGAACCGACTAGGCAAGTAGGGCTCGAAGAAGCAATGGTCTTAGCTCCTGTACAGCAGATGGGAGGATCTAATGCAGACCAACCAATTGAAAGCTTTCGGAGAAAGATCGGTCTTCTCTCTACCTAAATTCTCAAGTCTCATCCCTGATTGATTGCGATGTACAGGAGGGGGAGTATAGAGGAGCTTCCAGCCGTGACTGAGGTTCAACACCAGCCGACAATCCAAAGTTGTGTTCATATTCCAGGGAGAGTCCTTGTAGTTCGGCAAGAAGTTACCCCCCGAGCTGCTACCAGAGCCGGGAGACATCACCCGGGGATTGTGGAGAATTAACCATCCCATCAAGTACAGGTATGGTAATTCCACCCGGGAAAAACTCTCACGCCGAGCTTCATCGACGAGCAACCCCCCGAGCTGTCTTGCCCCGAACACCAGACGCACTGCCGGCCACAGGATGTTCCGGTGAATGCGGTCCTCGGACGCAGTACCGGGCACTACTACTCGACGCAGCCATATCGAGAGAAAACCGGCCAGCTGGGCTTCCTTAGACAAAGGCCTGCGGCAGCGCCTCAAGTAACTATAGGCCTTAGTGCCTTCAGGGTACTTTTCTACCCCCTTAACGAGAATCTGATCTGGAGCTTTAGCCTCCTCCATAAGATCCTCAACGACCTGGGCACTAAGCACGCCCAAACAGTTCACGGGCTCATTCTTGCCCCCCGAGACTTTCTCCGACTTGGCGGCCCTGGCTCGGTGGAAGAAGAGGTAGGACATCCACTTGGTAGTGTGAGCCAAATCAGAAGGCTCGTTATAAAAAGTGGTGCACGCAAAGTATTGACACATCAGCTCCTGATACACTTCCGCCACCCGAGGGTTCAAGTCCCCCAACTCCCGGTTGGTGGGAACATACTCTTCGTATGGGGTATCCCCCATCGGCAGTCTCGAGACCATTGCCATCTCATGGAGGGCCAATCCCAACTCCCCCAGTGGAGTGGCGAAAGTCCCGGTGAGCGAAATGTATTGCTCCATCAGTGCCAAGAACAAATTAGGGTTGGGAGGTAACCCAACACTAGTCGCACTCACAGCGGCATACAGTCCAATGCCCTCCAGTTCTCTCCGAAAGTGCTTCAAAGCCCAGTCAACTAGGCAAGTCCATCGGAGGTTTGTTGGGGTGATCCACCCGTTGCACCGAGGATTCTCCTTGGGATATACCCCACCTCGTCCCATAAAGTCGTTGCAGAAGGTCGGCAATTGGACCGGCTGGATCACTGAGCTGTCTTCAGTCGGGACACTGCCCGGGCACAGTCCCCTGAACAGTGTCACAACGTCGGAAGGGCGGGTGATAAATGACCCCTGGTCAGCCCCTTTCAGATGAAAGATCTTCCCCGGCTTGCCGTGAAGATCGGGAGTCAACGTCCACGACATCCTCCTGGGATGCGTCGCATAGAAGAAAGCCGAGATGGAATAATCCCTCGGCATCGTTGGCAGATACAAAACCAAATTTCCGGCAAGGAAAACCCAGGGTTCCCTCTTGGGCTTCGTCTGGGACTGTTTATCAATCATGTCCCCAAAGAGAAAAGCCGACTTTATGTACTGCTCCCCGTCTACGTATGTCAGGGGCTCCCCGCTGATCATGTTCAGCAGCGTCCGCTCGCCCTGAGCCGATATCAAAAACTCCCTTCCCTCAGGATACTGGGGTCCGAAGATGGGAAATGCCACGTGGGACAGATCCTCCAGATAGTTCGAGTGCAGTATCCCGGCAGCGGAACCCATCACCTCGGCCAATGGAGACTCACCCAAATCAACTGCAAAAGTACAAGGAAAATATGTCATTACAAATCTTGCACAAACATACAGACCAAAGAAACGACAGTCTGTGCTCTACGCCAAGATTGCACAAATTTGGTCATTTTACGCCGGAAGTCCCCTTCACAAGCGTAAAACTCAAATTTTACGATATACGCCAATTTTCGTTAGCCAGAGCTTTTACGCTCGGAACTACGAAAATATGGAGTTTTTACGCTGGCACATTAGAAATGTGGGCGTAAAAGATAAAAACGCCTCTGTGCATCTTCCTCAAAGAGGCTATCAGCACAGAAAATGACCTAGCACGGTCAAGTTTAACGTGTGCGAAGGATTTTTTGTCATTTTTGCCATCCCAAAAGGCTCTACCTCTAAGACCGGGTGTGCTGCTCGTCGACGGGATACTTCGCTCAGAGTGAAGTTCACCTTGCCCGACCAAAGACTCCCTCGCTGGGGCAGAAGAATGAGAAGAAGAACCTATGCTCTTTCCCTTAGTGGAGGGGGTTTGTTTCGGCGCCATTTCTGAAGACTCGAAGTGCTCGGAGAAGGAACGAAGAAAAACTCGAATAGTCGAAAGCTCTCTTTCGCAGAAGGCGGATAAAAAGTTTTTCTCTCAAAGGCTTGGGATATATATAGAGTTCGAGTCGACTCCTCGAATCCTCGGACGGACTCCTCGAGACCCTAACCAAATCTCGTAATTAATAGGTTGTTATGATTAGATGCTACGTCAGCCCACGGACAGTCAGCGAATTCGAAAAATTCTTCGCGCAAAACAGTTCGGCGGTTTCTACGCTAAAGGAGCTTTCTACGCTCGACAGTAACAGATCTACGGTTTTACGCTCGCAAGCTATAAGTCTATGATTTTTTGCCCGGATGCCTTTGTGCTCGGTAGCTTTTATGCTCGAGAGGCAACAAACCTACGACTTTACGCTCAGCAGATACCAAATCGATGATCTCACGCTCGGTGGCGCTCAGTTTACGCTCAGAAGCAACAGATCCGCAAACTTCACGCTCGGAGAAATTTTCTTTTCATGAGCTACAGATCTACAGTTCTACGCTAAAGGAGTTTTCTACGCTCGACAGCTACGAATCTACGGCTTTACGTTCGACAGTTATAAGTCTATGGTTTTACGCCCGGATGCCTTTGTGCTCGGTAGCTTTTATGCTCGAGAGGCTACGAACCTATGACTTCGCGCTCAGGAACCACAAGTCTACGATTTCACGCTCGATGGTGTTCTACGCTCACAGGCTACAGATCTCCAGTCCTATGCTAAAGGAGCTTTCTACGCTCGACAGCTACGAATTTATGGCTTTACGTTCGACAGCTATAAGTCTATGGTTTTACGCCCGGATGCCTTTGTGCTCGGTAGCTTTTATGCTCGAGAGGCAACAAACCTACGACTTTACGCTCAGGAACCACAAGTCTACGATTTCACGCTCGATGGTGTTTTACGCCCAGAGGCTACAGGCTGATGATTTCACGCTCCACGACTTTCCGCATATCCGAACAGTCCCTGAAGCGGTCAATTGCAAAGAGTTCACATAGAAGATACTCGTTCTTGACCCCAAAGTACCCGAAACATACAGAGTTCAAACATTGAGAAATTACTCTTCTCGGGTCCAAAATTGGAGGTTCATCCAGACTCCAGTCTGAACATCTCGTCTATCAAGATGGCAAACTCAGTTTGACAGACAAATCCTCGACCCTGTTCCAAGGGAGTTTTGAGAGGTCGTTCTTGAAGACGAAGTCTGAACAAAATTTTTGCTCATCAGAAGCAGCAGTTCAGAGCTCTACGCGGTCCCTCAGTCCTAGCAACAGGACAGTTCTAAATGTTCAAAAATGGTTAACAGCATTCTATGGACTGTTCGCTACGCGTAAAGGACCGGGCCTAATACTCTTCTTATCAGAGTTGACGTAAAGAATCAGACGTGTCAAAGCTACACATATTTAGACTTTATAGCAGCGTATGGCAAGATGATCATATGAAGAAGAAGACGATTTTATTAAAATCAAAATCATGATTACATATGAGGAAAATCCAATCTACAAGGGTTTTTCATGATTACATCTAAGGGAAACTTCGTCTACAAAGGAGATCCTCCCTCGTCATCTGAAGATCGCCCAGAAGCTGTTCTGACAGGTTCTCGCTGGGCTTCAATTCTTCATCCATCTTCTCCAGCAGTCAGTCAGTTCCAGCAAACTGACTGACATGGCAATGATCAACGGCGGGAGGATACAGAGCTGGGCCTGCATAAATTATGCAGATCCCATGCTCCGTGCGCCGCTCAAGCCGGGACAGAGCAAGTCTGTCTGACTCTCGTCACCGGAGGCAACGGGAGAAGACACCACTTGCAAGCGGTGTGGTCAAATACGACCCTTCCTCTCTCCTGGGCAAATGCCATACAAAGTTGCTGATTATCCCGAGCAAGGGAGGCTAAGATATCCTTCCATGATCCATCGTTGCAGTGGACACTTGCTCGAAGACGCCGTCTTTTTTGGCTCCCTACATGCTGGAAGAACATGATCTCCTTCTTCCTCAGGTCGACCCGACGAACTCCGACATCATCTCTGCATGGTGATGGGAATGTGAGGAGAACAGGTTAACCCCCCCAGCCTTTTTATAGGCGAAAGAGATCACAGCGGTCCCCAATAAATCTGCCATAAAGTCCGTATCGACCGTTTCAACGCTCCATTCAGAAATGTTTCGAGTTACGAGGGGCCGTTCATACTTCATTCAAAGCGTTTCAAATTCCGAGGAATTTAAAAGCTTTGAAGGGGGTCTTGTAGAAGCATAAAAAATACGCTGGGAGGAGCTACGCAGTATACTAATGCAGAGCAGCATAAACAGAGGCCTTCAGAGCCATCAAGCGTACAAGCAGAGCTTTCTCCGCTAAACACAACGTGAAGTACAAGCTCAAAGGACCATCCGCGTAAGTGCAGTACGTCCAGGCCGCTCCAGCGTAAACAGGGTTCTTCATTGCTTCCATGGCGTAAAACTCAGTCGATCTCAAAGCAGCGTTAAAGCGTATGAGGAACGCTTTGTATTCCCCAAAATAAACCTGTCAAGTCACGCAGTGAACCTGACCTCTGACTCCTGACAAAAAGTGCTGCACGGCTACCCAGACGACGGCTGAAAATGAGGACAGACCCCTCGGGACGCGCACCACAGTATGATGGCGGATCTCTGCATTTAATGCAGAGGATTTGGTTAAAATACCACCGAACCGTCGTTTACTGACGTCCCCTCAGCATAAACTGCTCTTTCGCGTACAAGGGGATACGCTGCCTTATTTTACGCAGGCAAACATGAGCTGTTTTACGCTCGGCAGTAGACAAACCGCCTGCCACGTCAAAAGCTGCACTTCGTACAGGGCTCGAGGCACGTCTCTACGTCTAATTGCACAGAGCGATGACAGTTTCTCTCAAGGCACGTCTCTGCGATGGATGCACAGAAGGGCTGCAGACCTTCAAAATACGCCTCCGCATTTAATGCACAAGATGGTGGCAAATCTCTGCAAGAGATTTAATTATATCTTCAAAAGCCGTAATTTCGGCTAAGACGTCCACATCAGCACTCTGGCACGGTACGCAGCGGCTTCTACGCCCATTCAAGATCTGTGCTCATTCGGCTTCTACGCCCATTCGGCTTCAAACGCCCACTCAGTCTCTACGACCATTCGGCTTCTACGCCTACTCGACTTTTATGCCCATTCGGCTTCTACGCCTACTCGGCTTCTATGCCTATTTGGCTTCTATGCCAGGATGACAGTCATTTGGCTTCTACGCCAACCTCTTCTACACAAGGAATACCTACCTACGTGGCTTCTACGTCGTGATCTTCGCAGCAGATATACGCGTTTTGTCCCCTTAGTTGGACACGCGTCACATGCTCACTCAAAAGGTCATCTATACGCAGGCATTGGTTATTTAAATCGTTGTGTAAAAGGGTGTTGTACTTTCCACTCCTCGATTTTTATACCGACGGAGTGGTCACTATCAGCAAAACTCTATAAATAGAGACCCCTATCAATGGGGAACAAGGTCGAAAAACTTTAAACTTGAAGATCGAACAAGGTCAAAACTTTGAAAGAATGATCGAACAAGGTCGAACTTCCCAGAAAGATCGAACCGGAGGTCAAGAGAGAGAGAGAGAGAGAGTCCGGAGCTCAGGCAAAGAGTAGGGATCGATGACTTTGGCATCGTGCATCCACCCTCCTTTACAACCTTCGAAGCTGCTACCTGTCTTCAACGGCACTTCTTCAACATCGTGTGGTCCAAGGGCTAAAGTAATCGACTACAGATCAGACACCTATAGCAATTTATATCCAGATTAAATAAATTATACTCCCACATCCTCGTATAGGATTAAATTGTACAAGTTTGTTTGTAAACCAAAGGGCACAGGTTTCGTATAAACCCCGTCATTGAAATACACTTTCATTCTTTCATTTAATACCATAAATACCAGTCCCAAAATACGTAGGACTAGGAATACGTAACATGCCAGCTACGCATTCGACCAGACTCTGGTCTGACTCGAATACGTATAAGCTGTATTATAATGGTCAATATCTAAATAATCAAGTAAATATAAATATCTATGCCTCAATCCACAATGAACAGAATACACAAGAATGAGCTATATGTGATAAATTTGCCGCCCAGTAACACACAAACTCGAATAGACTCGAAAAAAAAATATGAGTCTATAAAACTAGGCTACATCAGCAGATAAATAAACAATATGAATAAATAACCATAACTCCGATAGATATGATTTAAGTACCTGGTACTAATGCCTGCAAGACAAGCAACTCCATCAGCAACTCCAAAGGCTCCATAACCGTCTATGCTGCAAAAACTGGCAGGGGACCAGGTCCTCAGAGGGATGTAACAAGGTACAAGAAACAGCATGCCAAAAGTAAAATAGTATAATGCTACATACTCAAGGGTAAACTACTGTAACCAACTATGTGATATGCAAATGAGAGTATCGTATCGTACCCCGGGCTGGTACTCACGGAAGATCTCCAAGGACACTTCCGTAATCTAATAGTACACTCAAGGCTCCGTGTGGGGGAACTAGGATGAAGCTGCATATATAAATATAATACCTTAGATTCCGCATAGGGAACCTAAAGCCTAATACACATAAATAGTAATAAGTAAAATATGCCTAGAGCACGATGAAGACTCTTCCCACCCAATATAACCTCACGGCTCATGTCAACGATGTCTCATGTCCATAACATGTAAGATCATGACCTCTAGCTAGTTCAACGAGTCATAATTATATCCATATAATAGCCAGTCTCATGTCTCGAATCCTGTAAGCCTATAGGGAATCCCCATCAATAACTCAAGAAAGATTTTGTTGCATAAAATAGTGTCAAGTGTCCTACGATATGGCGTACTTGGTAAAGTAGGTATGTAAAAATAGGATCGTGGAATCAACTCTCTAAGTGACGTTACACGACTCCGCGTACGGCGTCGACATCTGAATCTTGTTTGGATGCTAAGCAACGTCTCAGGGTCTTAGGATAAACACACACATTACACATATATCAACTAACTATAATAACTAAATAAGATAAAAGGTAAGGAACTGTGATACATCATAGGAAGGTATACTTGTTTGGCCGTTCTGAACTCTGTCAACTGCTCTTGGGAAAGTAGAATCTATACGTACACCTCTGGATGATGAAACAAACATCACCATTATTCTCAAAATACTAAAAATATCTAGGATTGACTACCCATAAGTCCAATTTGGATACAGGGGCAAAATTAACAGTTTTGGGGTCAAAACGGGGTCCACATGTGGCCCACTTCGCACCAAAAAATGTGTCAAAGACAAAGTTCTCCAAATTCGTCAAACTTAGTGTCTACAAGTCTAGAATGATGATACGAACCCAACGGAACATCCATAACTGGATTCCGAAGAACTTATCACAAATTCGGCCATTATGTGGAACCGTGTAGCCCACAAAATGATGTTTCGTCAACGTTCTCAGAATCGAACCAAACTTGGGTCACAGGACCAGCATAATGCAGCGAATCCAATGGCACAAGTTTTGTTGCGAAACGACAAGCACACACGAAGTTATGGTGAGTGTCAGAACAGGCCGATATGATATTTTCGATATGGTATTGCAATAGAGCATTCCATACAATAAGTCTATAGATATTCTCAAAGTGCAAAATATTTACTGGACTTGATTTGCTTGATTGTTTCGATTGAGTACGGCGAGGGATGGCACTATCGCTGCTCGGAATATCTAGAAGTTTATCCTTGAAATTTCGAAGACGAAAATTTTTTTTGGTTGGTAAGTATGTAATGCCCCGCTCCGCATCGGCATTATGTATCAGGTGAGTGGGCAGAACTTCGTTCTCTAATCTTGCACACCTTAATAATGATCTGAGTTTTTATTACAATATTTTCATAAGAGAATGATAGAACCTGCCTTGCATGTTAATGAACGAACTCACCTAGCTTGTCTTTGAAACGAATGTCTGCTTAATGAGAATCCTGAAACGCTTGTCTAAGAGTGCATGAACATGTTTACTATCGTCTATGCTTCGAGAGAATCTTATCGTTCCTGAATGTGTTCAAGTGATAAGTCGGATTGCCCCGCAACAACAATAATTGTTCTGATGGTTCGTCTCGTCTGCATACTAGAGTTTATTTGATAGTGTTCCTGCATTCGCATCGGTCGGACAATGGATATTGGTGGAGAGCTGAACTGCATGCGTTATTAGCCACCATGGGTCACAGCTGCCAATAGCATCAGATGAATGAGTCATTGGTATGCTGGTCCAACAGCTGCCGATCCTGAGATACTCGGGGACCGCCCTGCATATAGCTAGATCATTATGTTGGCTTGGATAGAGGACTGCCCCTAAGATGTGCATGTGTGTCTAGCTATGCATTTGTCCCTCGAGTCTTACAAGATACGCTGCGCACACTCTGAAACAGAACATCGGCTTGTCTTGCATATTCAATATGAAACTCTGTTTTCAAAGGATATTTTCATAAACCAAGTAATATGACTCTGCTATGAACTACATAAAATGAACATATGTAAAACTAGAAATATCACTAGTAATGTAATATTTTATAACATGATTACTTAGTGTTGATTTTAGTGAATGATTGTTTCTGTTCAGTTATTTTATCTCACCGGTACTTATAAAAGTGCTGACCCACCAAAAGTTTACTTACTTACAGGTACTGGATCATTCGAGGGAGCGATAGGCGTGCCTCAGTCCCTAAGACCCAGAATCCTGGTTTCGATTGTGCCCCGAGTTGCTATCGTATAAAGGGACATAATGTATGGAACGAATGCCTTTGCTAAGAGAACCCAAGTCCCTCGATTGTCCCGAATACTCAGTTGGATAAATGCATTGCATTGCAACAAGTCCCTTTCCGCTGCTTACTCGATTGATGCAATGATAGCCAAACACAACTTAAACGATGAAGTCTTGTGCGGACGCAACCCCAGGCTCGTACGGCATCACGTCCCGGTAATCGAATGGGCCATTCCCTTTCTCGCACCCGCAGGACAGGGGCGCCGAGGTGCGGTGATTCACGTCCGGTCCAATCCGGCTACGGGGGCGAGGAAGCGGCGGTCCTTCCAGGAGCCTTGTGCAGGTGCAACCCCGGGCTAGCACGGCATCACGTCCCGGTAATCGAATGGGCCATTCCCTTCCTCGCACCTGTGGGACAGGGGTGCCGAGGCGCGGTGATTCGCGCCCTGTCCAATCCGGCTATGGGGACGAGGAAGCTGCGGTCCGTCCAGACGGCCCTCGTTTTGCGGGGCCGGGGCGTGACATAATGAGATAAAACAACTGAACAGAAACAAGCATTCACTAAAACCAACACTAAGTAATCATGTTATAAAATATTATATTACTAGTGATCTTTCTAGTTTTACCTATGTTCATTTCATGCAGTTCATAGCAGAGTCATATTACTTGGTTTATGAAAATATCCTTTGAAAACAGAGTTTCATATTGAATATGCAAGACAAGCCGATGTTCTGTTTCAGGGTGTACGCAGCATGTCTTATGAGACACGAGGGACAAATGCATAGCTAGACACACATGCACATCTTAGGGGCAGTCCACTATCCAAGCCAACACAATGATCTAGTTATATGCAGGGCGGTCCCCGAGTATCTCAGGATCGGCAGCTGTTGGACCAGCATACCAATGACTCATTCATCTGATGCTATTGGCAGCTGTGACCCATGGTGGCTAATGACACATGCAGTTCAGCTCTCCACCAATAGCCATTGTCCGACCGATGCGAATGCATAGAACAGTATCAAATAAACTCTAGTATGCAGACAAGACGAACCATCAGAACAGTTATCGTTGTTGCGGGGCAATCCGACTTATCACTTGAACACATTCAGGAACGATATAGTTCTCTCGAAGCATAGACGATAGTGAACATGTTCATGCACTCTTAGACAAGCGTTTTAGGATTCTCGTTAAGCAGACTTATTCGTTTCAAAGATAAGATAGGTGAGTTCGTTCATTAACTTGTAAGGCAGGTTCTATCATTCTCTTATGAAAACATTACAAGCAAAAATTTAAATTATTATTAAGGCGTGCAAGAATCAGAGAACGAAGTTCTGCCCAGTCACCTGATACATAATGCCGACACGGAGCGGGGCATTACACTATCTCAAATGAATTGAAGGCTCCAACAGAGCACATTTTACCCAACAGATGCATACTCTCATAAATCAGAAGAATTTATTGAGTTTTGATATAAAGAAAAATAGGTATCGTATTAAAACTTTGAGCAAGTGAAATAAAAAATATTTTTGTGTAATCACTTGTCTAAAAAAACCAGAAGTTAGTCAAGAGAACTAGAACTTAGTATAGAGAACCAGAAGTTATTCTAGAAAAATTCTCCAGATATTCACTAAGGATATATGTCACTCAAATTGGTATTATCAAGTCAAATACTACCATGAGCTTGAAGCTCAATCCTAAAGATCCATTGTGAGCCAGAAGATGAATAATCCCATAACTTTTCAACTATGGCATGATCAAGCAAGACAACCCGAGACAATAATGATGAGAATGATCATAATAATTTTGTGTGGTTATCTCTTAGCAACTATCAATCCTAAAGATTGTATTATTTTTAGATTTTTATGGCTTATATTATTTGAAACTGCAATTTTGGCGTCTATTTTGTGAATTATAGTATTGATAATTTATATGCTTATCTCCTTAGATTATTAAATCTTTTAGTCATGAGATATTTTTAATGTAAAACTTATGATCTGTCACTCTGATAAGATAGAATCCACTGTTAGGGGGAGATAGGTGGAAGATAAATGCCTTGCTCTAGAAGAACGACATGAATTATCATTCCAGAAGAACGTCATGAATTATCATTCCAGAAGAACCTCATGAATTACCATTCTAAAAGAACGTTGTAAAGTATCGTTCTAGACGAACGTATCATAGCATACTTCCGTTATCTAATCTTGACTAAATTAGGAGAAACGATTCCTTGTAATTAATTACAAATGAATTATTAGATGCTTACTTGATGAATTTAATAATGTTGTATAAATAGCTATATCAACTATAAATGTACCTTCTAGAAAAGAAAAAATATCAAAAGAACCAAATAAAGGCAGCAAATGAATAAATTTTACGTTAAGAACGCGTAAGACCTAAATGTTATATAGATTCAACTCTCAAGAAGAAGAAACTGAGTAATATAACACACCCTAAATGCTCCTGAAAAAGCTTCTCCTGTAGAGAAAAGTTCATGATTGTCCCGATGGTTTCATGGACCAAAGATCCAATTTCTCAAAGTATATCGCTCCGGTCGAGGATATATCTCAGATTCCAGAGGAGACTGAGAAAGTGGTACCGGTACCCAAGAAATATATGTTTTATACATATTCAAGGAAATTTTGTAATCAAGGAGGATTTGTCATAGATGACATTATCAAATTAGAATAAAAATGGTGATGAAAATAAATGATAATACTAGGCTACGAATAATCCTTCAATGTTAAGGAGAATGAAAATATGTGATACCTCTCATACAACGTGGAGTATTCATAGTACAAAACCCAAAAGGAAGAAACCCTGTAGGTTTAATGGGTGATTATGAAAAAATAAATAAAGAGATCCAAATGAATAGAGTAATATTAACTCAAGGATTCTCGAAATGATCATGAGTAGAATATGAAGAAATATATTCTCCGATCATGATAACCTAGACGATGAGATATACATGAAATCCCTGAAGGATTTAAATGTCCAGGTATATCTTTGAAAGATTTAAAATTAACATGATATCCCCGAAGGATTTACAAAATGAGTCATATATGGACTAAAATCATCCAAAAGAATGTGATAGACTCATTGAGTATATGTCTAGGAAAGAATATAAAAATGATCCTACAATGTCCAGTCATATTTATAAAGAAATCCTTGTACATATTCATCAAAACGGCCGACTATGACAATACCTCCTGAAGAGATAAAAAATTAAAAATATCTCCTGAAGATATTGGAAATATCTCCTGAAGAGATATAATCTCTCGAAGAGATATAAATCTCCAGAAGAGATAAATCTCATATAATCTGCTGAAGATATAATATTCATAATAGGTAAATATCCAGAAGAGATCTAATATAATCTTCTTAAGAGATAAATATTAATCTCCTGGAGAGAGAATCTCACGTAGAGATAAATCTTCCGAAGAGATCTCCCGAAGAAAGGATCTCCTGAAAAGAGTTAATATGAGTAGTTATCATTTACTCAGTATACCTATATTGGCCAGGTCAATGGGATCCGTTATGATTGAAATAATAAAAGAACATGTTCTGGATCATGAAGTACCATATTTAAAGAATATTAATTCTTTACTCACTTAGCATAATATATTTATGTGAACCTGTTGATATGCACCTACACATAAATATTGTAATGACATAAGACACAAAAATTATTCTTGATTTAATTCATATAAATGTTTTGATCTTATAAGATATGCAGATGCATGGTATCTATCTGATCCCCATTAAGGGGATATCACAACCAAGGTATGTTTTTAAAAACAGTGTTGCAGATTAAAAAAATTACTACAACAACCTTATCAAATCATCCTTGCTCCTAATGAAGCAAGTAGAGAATTGCATGTCTATGGTTTCAACAGTTCAACAATCAGGGGGACCTGCAAGTTTCCAGGAATAACAAATAAAGCCTACAAATCTTTATGAGGATATGAGAATTATAAATATGAATGTATAGACAAATTGGGATACGATGTAACATTCAAATGTATTAGGGGTTGACTTTTAATTTATATTGATGTAAGAACTAAATATAATTTTTATAATTTTGAGGGGAGCATCATCAAGATGCTAATGGAGACATCTCACAGTATGTCTTTGCGCATTGTAATCTTTTCCTTCGATGAGATTTTTTCCACTGGATTTTCTCTTTGAAATTTTTTTAACGAGGCACTGTAAGTCGCACCCACTTGGATTCCTGAAGAATATTATTGTACTATTTTCTTTTCTTTTCTATGAATTTTTTTCCAAAAGATTGGTTTTTCCTTAGAAAATTTTTTAATGAGACAATAATCACTACTACAAAAATGATTAACAATGACGGCTAAATATGTTAATTGATGACACTTGTTTGACCGTCATCTACGTTACCGTCATCTTTATCATGAGAAAACAATGACACCTCGACACATGTCATCTTTATCTATGAAAGATGACTTGTGTACGTCATCTTTATTTATAAAAGATGACTTCTATATGTCATCTTTATTTACAAAAAATGACTTTTATCGTGAGACAATATTGACAGCTTAACACATGTCATCTTTTTATATAAAAGATGACTTTTAGCGTGAAAAAATAATGACCGCTCAAAACACGTCATTATTATCTATAAAAGATGACTAATATACGTCATCGTTATTTATAAAAGATGACTTATATGTGTCATCTGTATTTACAAAAGATGACTTCTATCGATGGTACAACAATGACAAACCAAAACACGTCATCTTTTTATATAAAACATGACTTTTATGCATCATCTTTATTTACAAACGATGACTTACATGCGTCATGATTATTTATAAAAGATGACTTTTATTGTGGAAAAACGATGACAGCTCAACACATGTCATTATTCTTCATAAAAGATGACATATATGTCATCATCATTACAAAAGATGACTTATATGTGTCACCTATTTTTGCAAAAGATGACTTTTATGAGGATACAACAATACCTGTCATCTTTATTTACATATGATGACTTCTATGAGTCATCTTTATTTATAAAAGATAACTTTTATGCATCATTAAATATTCTTTATTATTTACCGTATCCATTTTTATACGTGTATTTTACAATTTAAATATGTAATACAATATCCCATAGAAGAAAAACAAAGAATAAGAAAAATAATAAGTAACACCAACCAAGAACATTTCATTTCATAATTATTCAAAGTCAACATTTAACTAAAACAATATTACTTCATTCTCACATACTTCAAAACATAAATTACTAATACTTCCAAAATTTTCTTAATACATTAATTTTTTACATATAGTATCTATGATAAATTTGGTAAACTCTCTCCGCATTTCATCAATTTCTTTGATGGAGTAATCCGTTCTCCCAGCAAACTACAAAAACAAACATAAAATCAACTATTATGTTAATGACATCTTGTTATATCAATACAACCAATATTACATTAATAGAATCACGATATTAACATGTAACTTACCACCTTTTCTAATTTGGTAGTAGAAAGTTGGTAACGAACAAGAAAGCAAGAATGCATCAGCCACAGACATTGTAGTTTATACAGAAAGCAATACGTAGCCTATGCAATAGAAGCAGACTAACAGTTCATAACAAAGTAATGAAACATACAATTTTCCACAACGAACATGTATAGAATTCGATATTAAACGAATAAAGATAAGTAAGAATTGTGTCAACCAATCTAGAAATCTATGAAAAATTACTGTCAAAAACTGTTTTTCTGCCACTTTGGGAAGAGTGGCAACAATCCTAAACCAAGTCTCGGACTAAAATCTATTATTTCACCAGGTGATGTATTTGGAAACATTTGCTTCACTGCAAACAAGCAATTGGAGTTGCAAGTGCCTCCATGTCCCACTGATATGCTAGTGCCATGTCCAACTGGTATTTGGGGCTGAGTGGTAGTTATGTTTAATATGCATTCTACTAGAATTGAAGCACTTTCAAGTGCCTCCGCTTTCCCAGCTATTGAGACACTGAAAAACCAAATATCAACCTTCGATATCAGTAGGCATTTCCGCAGAGTATATAAGATTCAAAAATTTCTCCAGCAATACAAAAGCATACGAGAATAATTGAATCATTTGCATAATTTGTTCCACATCACTGATAATAATCCATGCTAACTATAGTGTAAATTCCCAAGAACTCTTCGTTTCCTTAAATGCAAAAGAGAACAGATTTGCATAAGTAAATGGTGATTGGATCAGACTGATAAAAAACAAAAGTATGTACCGAACCTCATCCAAATGTTATATATTAAAGAACAAGAAGATAAGGTTGACGGAAGCACTTGCTTCTTACTTACCATGTCATCTAAGGTAATAGAAGCATTATATATGGAAAACTTTAGCAGTAAGACCGGGCATGAGTTCTTTTAGATGAGAGTTAAGTTTACTCGTATCCAACATATCAAAGAGGTCATCTCCATCAGCTTTCTTTTTCCCGTCACCTTTGTTAGCTAATGATAGCTAATGAATAACATAGTAGAAAATCATAAACCAGAGAAGTACTGCTAAGCACAAACAAAGAGAAAAACGAAGAGAATGGGCCTGTGTTGTTTCTTACCAGCTCGGAATTCTCCAATTGCTTTATAGACAGGTAACTCAACCTCCACAGTATTGAAATATCTAATGGAAACTTTACCAAAAAAGTCGAACTAAACAGAAAAACCAAGTTCAGGAATCAACAAATTACTAGAGAACTTAAAAGCTCCATTCCATGACCTGCAACTTATTTGGAGGGACACAACATTTTCCACCTTCAACGTACAACCAACAGTATCTGCTTCATCGTACTGTTGAAAAGAGTCATCCACAGCTTATATTAATGTACAACCACCAACAGTATCTGCTTCATCATCGTCCTGTTGAGAAGAGTCATCCACAACTTACATTAATATGATAAACAAGCTAACATTACATTATAATGAACCCTATCTTTTAGAAATAGACTATCTCAAAGTTATTTGAAACAAGAAAGAACCTGTTGTTGTCACTTCAGTGAATAGCTGAAAGGACTTGAACGAAGAATGAGGTTGTACGGGTTCCCATTTAGTAGTTACAAATTACATCCATGGTTTTAATTAGCAGCTAAATTCCCAAGGCCTTTCGCTGTAGCAATTTTGTTGGAGCAAAGATCTAGGACATTTAGTTTGAGGAGACAGTGCAAGCCTTCTACCTCACTTATCTTGTTACCAGCTAAATACAGAGGTCTAACCTTCAGAGTTAAAGACAAGTTGGTTATTATGACACCAAAATATTTGTCAAGGTCTTCCTCTTCTCCATTCTTGATAAGTAGTTTTCTTGACTTAAAAACAAGGTATATGTAGTGCATAGTTCTAAATAATCTTACTTCCAGAAATCTAGAAAAAAATAATAAGCTAATTTTGAAATAGATTCCCTGAACTATAGCTCTTTTATTGGTTAGGACTAAAAACATACACCAAAAGACCACAATGCCTCTAACATAATTATCAAAATTTAGTTACAAACAATAATATCAATCCCCCTTCATTCCTAACCCTCCTCCCACCCCCGACAAGCACCACCGCAGACCCCACTCCCTTCTAGCCCCCTTTTCCTTGCCCCCTCCCTTGTTTGTGCACCCCCTGTTTGGAATCAAAGACGGGGGGCTACTGCCAATATGAGATTTCATAATTCATATCCACTTTAAATATAAACAAAACATATGAAACAAATTAATATTTTTGGCTCATATTGAAGATCCTGGACATTAATCAACTAGTTATCTTAAAAAAAAAATAAGGGACACCCCCTCAGTTTTGCCCCCTCCTCTATTGTTTTGAACATGAGGACTTACCCTAAAATACCAAACAAAGGTCTTAACACTGTGCTCCGACACCTTTATGCGACTTATTATTTTATACAATCTCAAACTCTAATTTCTTTAAGATAAATACTTCAAAACTTGCTTCTTTCTCAATTCGCATATTATTACTCAACATGCACTAGATTCTGATACCAGATTCCAAGTACAAAAACCATTTTAAAGAGTTTTCTGGATATCTTCGGTAAAATGAACTAACAAAGATAATATTGTTTCATACCATGGGAAATTTTAGTGATTCGAATGTAACCAGGTCCAGTACACGGAGGTGTGTCAAATCACGCAGACCTTCAATGGCATCAATATTATTCTTTGATAAATTTAACATGTGAAGTCGTCTTGGAAGAGCTCCTGCAGTTATATGAACTGGAAAAAAAGGTTTCGAAAAGGAACTGAATTAGAAATTGCTGATTGATGTAATATAAACCGGTATTGAGAACCGCCATATTATAATGCCAGAATAAGCTAGTAACATCGTAAACTACATTTGTGAAGGCAAGAAAAAGATGAATGCAAATGTTATCCCAATTAAAAATATTTCTGTGAATATGAAATGCATACCTACAGAATTTCCAGATAAATTTAGCACTCGTAGATCAACAAAGGCTCTAAGAAATAGGACAACAACCAATGCAAGATTTGCCATCTGTGTTGTTGAGGATATGACAGTCAATGATGAGATATAGTTGTGATCTACTTCAGTTCCAATATGATCTATAGCATCAAGCTTTGCGGTAGGATTGGTGAGCTTATCAGCTTCCACTTGGGGCTCCTTGCTAGAAAATGAAGCAGAGCTTTCCCCAGGTTCTTCCGTAATAGAATCACTTTCAATTCCAATTTGGTTGATCCAATCCTGTATTCGCCTCATGTTGAGTTCTTTGGGGTTCAGTTGTTCATCACAGTTTAAGATAGGGGATTCTTGCATAAGGTTCTTAATTCCTGTGGGAAATGTAAATTCTCAGATGATCTGCATCGAAACCCCATGACCTCATCATTGAAAGACATCTTCTGTATGGGCGTACTCTAAAATGTGCGTCGTAAAACTATTATTTACGGCGTTCTTTTTTATGCAAGCCGTAATTGTAACGTTGTGAAAAATCCTTTTTTCTTGTAGTGACACTTTAGTTTTATAGTATTGTTTATAAACGGACGATATATCGAATCAGATCCAAATATCGGCCGACATTGGACTGACTGAAAATTGCTTTGAGAAGTTCAAACGCTCTAAAGTTAATGGGTTCTGAATAGTTAGAAAACCCATGCTTGTTAGCTCTATTGACTAAACCCCAAACCCACCCTGATGCCTCTTGTGTGGCCAAGGATCCACCCTTATCACTGTTATCGATCTCAACCTCACTCTCAGGAGTCCTCGAATCTCCAGCACTACCCTCGACCAGCGGTTTAGTTTGATTTTCTCTTTTCACAGAATAGATTCTTAATCTCCTCTCTCACTCCCTCCTTCCCTAAACGACTACTGCCACAAATTACGTAAGTTTTTTTTTTTTCCTTTAATAAAATATAGCATATTTTCTTTCTTTTCTTCTACTCTTATTCTTGAGAATCCTGTGTTGATCCCCCTTTATTACGTCGACTAAATTCCTGTACTGAATATATATAGCCCACGGTCGATGGCCTTCACGTCCGACCAACGTGGGACCATTATATACAATAGTACAATATGGGGGAAGAAACTACTAGAATGAAAGTACATAACTAAACTATAAGGATCATGGTTCAAAACTCGGAGAAGTATACAAAATCTCTTACTCATGGCATATACACAAACAGTTGGTGCCCCAAGTACTGTATTGTTTGCAGGAAAGACGGATCCATAAACCACCATCCAAATCCATCCATCATCATCGAAAACAAAATCTTCATCATGCCTTGACAGAGAGTAGAAGTAAAAATTTCTCCAAATTGCCTCAATAAACTAAAAAAAGGCGCAAATTTCGTGAAAACCACCTGGTCGCTCATGGGCACCACGAGCCGGCAACAGCAACTACGGCCTCCCATGACGCAGTGGACCCTCCACCTCCTGCTGACCCACACTACCATCGTATCCATGCGGCAGTCGACCTGCACGTCGACTCCATTCATCTGGAGTGGGTTGAGCGCGGGGGGGCTCGCAACGCCCGTACACGTGCGACTAGCAGCTGGGGACGCCGGGGTTGTCAAAGACGGCCGGGTCGGAGACGACGACGTAGACGGTGGGCGCCGACGGGAGGAAGGAGGTGGGCCGGGCCTCGAACGCGGTCTTGGCACACGAGGGCACCATGGAGCGGTCCTTCCCGGTGTAGACCTGCTTGGGGAGGCTCCGATCCTCTTCCACCGCCTGCTTGAAGCTCTCCTCGTACATCTGGGAAACTTTCAGGGATTTGGAACGGAAATGGGGAAGGGGGGAGGTGGAAGGAAAGGGAGAGCTATATAAAGTTTGGGATGGGAATGGGGATAAAAGCTAATGCTTCTAATAAATACATATATTTTTATGTAATTTATTCTTTTGTTGCAAAAAATAATTTTTATTGTATGTCTAATAACTTTAGGCAAATTATAAGGGCACTACACTTATTACTTGGGGGTAGCCCAATGTAATTTTTTCCAAAATTATAAATTTGCCACTCTTAAAGTTACTTGGGGCTAGCCCACACCAAGCTATATAAGTGAACAAAATTTCTATTTTAGGCATTTTACCCTCACTTGAAGAAACTTTCATTCTCCAAGTCTAAACCTAAATTTAAAAATTGATAGTTGTGGTCCCAAGTGGAAGAGAATTTTGCTTTGGTGATTGTCCAACGAATATTCTTCTGGTATGTCTTCGACAACATACGATGAATAAGTTTTGCGATTGTCAGAAAAAAATTTAGTTTTTTTTACTATTGTAGGAACAATGCATGAAAATATCTTCGATGACGAAGTCGGATCATGCAATCCATTAAATATGCACTCCGGACGTTTCGAAGAACATGTCGGTTGTTCCGAAGCACGTACGGTATGTAAAACGACAACCCTAATTCGACAGTCATCGTGTAAGGACTGTATAAAATTAGACAGTCCTATATAAATATAGGACTGTCAATAATTATACAGTCCTTTATAAATATAGGACTGTCATAATTTTGACAGTCCTATATACAAATAGGACTGTCAAAATAGTGACAGTCCTGGATCTTAAAGACTAAATTACTTGAAGTGCCAATTATATGAAGTTATTAATTTTTATATTATTTTATATTGGTTATAGGACCAACCTTGTACAGATGTTGTGGTACATCTTGCTATTGGGATTGATGTGAATGATATATTCTCAACGGATATCCATTTGCAACCCAGGAAGAAGCATTAGATTGGTGCAGAGAAGTTGGAAGACGACATAACATAGTAATTGTCATTGCAAGATCCATCAGATCTCGGCCGGGCCGAAAATATGTAGAGCTGGGGTGCGAAAGAGGAGGTGTGTTTATGGAGCATCATAAAAAAAAGGGTATTGTTGAAAAAAAAATTCCTAAGAAAAATGTTGGGACGAGAAAATGTGGTTGTCCATTGAAGGTGTTGATTGTAAAAGTAGAAGATGTGAAGTGGATAATCGAAGTTAAGAATGGAAGACACAATCATCCTATTCCAGGGACACTTACGGGTCATGCCTATGTGGCACGGTTGAAGGAGGATGAGATAAAGTTGGTTGAAGAATTGTTCCTTTTCGGAGTTGTACCAAAATAATTTTATTCTGTCGTGCGACAAAAAGAAGATGGAAACAAGTCTACTATGAGGACGATCTATAATAGTTTGGCCAGAGCGAAATTTAAAAGTATGAAAGGAAGAATGGCGATGCAGCAAGTATTAAAGTTGCTTGGGGAGCATCACTACGTGGAGTACCATAGAATACATCCACAAACTTATGAACTCCTTTCGTTGTTTTGGGCTCATCCTGATTGCACACACTTGGCTCGGTCCTTCGCAGATGTGTTGATCCTTGATTATACATATAAGACCAATAAGTTCAAGATGCCTCTTTTTCACGTTGTTGGGTTTACGTCTACGGGAAAAATATTTACAATCGCTTTTTGTTTTATGAAGAGTAAGATAGTAGAGGATTACACATGGGCGTTGAGGAAACTACAATCCATTTACATAGGTTACAAAGAGCCCTATGTTTTTGTTATCGACAGAGAATATGCGCTGATAAATGCTATAGATATTGTATTTCCTCATACGCATAGACCACTATGCACTTGGCATATAAATCAAAATATACAAGCTCAATGCAAAAGAAAATTTAAAAATGTCGACGGTAAAATTGACATGCTTCGCTTTGAAGAATTCTACAGTGATTGGAGTCTTGTATGGCTAGCAAGTACTACAGACAGCTATGACATAGCATGGTACATGTTCCAACAAAAGTGGGAGACGAGTAACCCGACATGCATATCTTATATCAAAGATACTTGGCTAGAACCACATAAAGAGCAATTCGTCTTAGCATGGACGAACATGGTGAAGCATTTTGGCACAATCACTACGAACCGGGTCGAAGGATCACACTCAAGTTTAAAAAGATATCTACGGTCATTGGTCGGTAATTTTGTCTCCGTTTGGCAATCGATTCATTTGATGATTACTTTCATGATGAACGAGATTGTAGCATCATTTGAGATAAGCCTCAATATTGTAAAGCATGAATACAAGCATAAACACCTATTGGATGGTTTAATCCATGTAGTATCTCTCAAGGCCTTGGGCTTATTGTTTGAGGAGATTGGTAGGTCGAAGTCGGTGGATTATGATCCCGAGGTTTGCGGTTGTTCATATCGACATCCACTCGGACTTCCTTGTGCACATGAGATCAACGAATATCGTCGTGAATCTATACATATTCCAATATATGTTGTTGATCAACGTTGGAGACAGCTGTCGATAATGCCGACGGTGGAAGTTCAAGATGATTTTTTTGCTTTGCCACAAATGAAACTCCTGCACGCAATGTGGTGTGTCGCATCAGAACCGGAGAGAAGATCCATTGAGGTTAAAATCCAAGAAATTGCAGTCTCAGCAATAACTCGATTGCAAGATCCATCTGTTGTTCGAACTCCTAAGGGAAGACCACAGTCAAGAAAGAGTAGAGCAAAAAAGAAGGAGGAGGAGTCAACTAAAAGAGATCCATCCTTATTTGAACATATTGAACGCAGTTTGGAGGCAAAGTCCGTAATGGATAGGGTGGTATTTCTGCAAAAAAGAGTAAGCTTACTATTTGAAGGGGAAAGAAACAGAAAAACGAACGATGCAGTCACGGCGGAGGGTTTAGATAACTTTTCTGATTCTTATAGTCTATACATTAAAAATTTCCTACCTGAGATACGGCATTTTATTTGGTCTATTATTGATGTTCCTAAGAATGGCCATTGTGATATCATGCACTAGCAAGACAACTAGGCTATTCAGTTGAAGCAGGATGGAGACAGGTTAGGGAAGAGCTATAAGACGAGTTGGAGTCTCGACTACCCTTCTATAGGCAGATACTCGGCGAAGAAATTGTTGAAGATTTGTTGGCAAGCATACCTTGTACGGAAACATTTACCGGACCAGACCATTACATGGATGTCCCGCCTGCTGCTTACGTATTCTCTAATAGGTATAAGATACCTATTGTAATTATCTCACAAGGTATTAACAATACTTTCTTTCCAATGTGTGCTCCCCCGGCCGAACATAGAGTATCCAATCTATGTTGCATAGGGCTTGTCGGACAATACTTCGTCATCCCAAGGTTGATCGGTCATTCTCCTATTCTGCCACATTTTACGCTTTGGTACAAACACGCACCAGAGGAAGCGATCGCATGGACGACACCCTACACGGATGCAATGGCTGCCTATAAGAAGATGATGAAGATGGAGGATCCAAAATTATGTCGAACGACTACTTTGATATTCTAATCGATTGATACTGTATATTGAAATATATTTTGTGCAATGAGCCATGTATGTTTAACTGTATATTGAATTGTATGTTGTGTGTATGTTGTGCAATGAAAGGAGTTATCTAATTGATACTAATCGATTTTGACTGTATGTTGTGCATTGATACTAATCGATACTAGGAATGTCAATATGTAAAAGTGCCAGGAAACTAGGACTGTCAAAATTGTGACAGTCCTAAACTTTATCCACTGTTTGTATACACAGTTATATGTAAGTTTAGGACTGTCAACATTTTGACAGTCCTAGCATATACTAGGACTGTCAAAATTTTGACAGTCCTAAACTTTACCCACTATGTGTATGCATAGTTATATGTAAGTTTAGGACTATCAACATTATGACAGTCCTACTATCTACTAGGATTGTCAAAATTGTGACAGTCCTAAATTTTACCCACTGTGTATGCACAGTTATATGTAAGTTTAGGACTGTCAACATTATGACAGTCCTAGTATATACTAGGACTGTCAAAATTTTGACAGTCCTAAACTTTACCCACCGTGTATGCACAATTATAAGTAAAATTAGCTCCACTGTCTGCACATTTGACAACTGTATGTATGTAGCAAAATTAGAACACAAATTGTATGTATGTAGCAATTGTAGCAAATTATCAAATTGTAACAATTGAAGCAAATTCATTCAAAGTGTGAATAGTAGCAAATTCATTCAAAGTTTTACAACTCAAATTCATAGTTTAAACTTTTACAAGTCTCAAAAGTCATATTCATTGAAAGTTTTACAAGTCTTCAAACGAGGCCTAAACTTCATGCCGTCTCTTTGTACGTTGCTCTCTATTTTTCAAGAAAGAAAAATCTTCAGCGTTGTCGATTTGTTGGAGTTCGTCATTGATTGCCATATAATTCGAACCCTGGCAACTTACGAGAGTTCTTCCCAACTTTTTCACTTTCCTTGCCTATTCATGAGAATTAAAAAAAATTGTTATAAACATTTATAAATATCAAACTGAAAGTGTAGAAGTTGGCTCACCATCTTGACCAATGCAGTATACAAGACCGATTTGGCAGGAAGATCTGAAGGTACACGCACAATATAGCCTCCGCGTTAGAACAAGGTAGGTAGTCCGACACCGGCGTAGTAGGCGAGGTAGTCGTCGCTACACTCTGTCATATTGACTGCTGCTTGCCATTCGGTTTCTCTAATAACGTGGCGTTGCCACTCGGTGAAGAAGTCCGATACCCAGTTGAACGCCGCAGGAATATAGTTTAGCGGTTTTGTACCTCGCGGAGGAGTTATCATTTTCAAAGTGCGCTTTGGGACAATTTGTATATAGCCAAACTGAAGGAGCACTCTATCCGGCATATAAGCCTCCTCGATTTTATGACAACTGATAAGACCGTGATATAAAGCGACTGGTTACAATGGACGATTAGTCTGTCGTAAATCACGATATGGATCCCAAACAATCTGCACCGCATAAAATTTAGCATAACGTTATTTAGCATAACGTAGTCAATTAATACCAATTAACGTAGTCAATTAATACCAATTAATACCAATTAGGTCTAAATTTACCTCTTCTGTCGTCATATCTTCGAGTGCATTCCGTAGGGCGGCCAATGTGTGAGAACGTTTTGCATCTTCCTTAGTTGGCTTCCATCGGCACATTCTAGGAAGGTTCTCGTTATACCCTCAGTTCAGTTTAGCCCGCTGCAGGGTTGGAAAATGCTCGTATATCCATGCCTTCACGTAACGAGGTTAAAAAAATATTAGTCCAAAAATAAACAACAAAATTTAAAATTATGTATACAAGTTGACAAAGATATATCTATACATGGAGTAGAGTCTGGCATCCGGATATTGTCTTCGAACCCACGCGGGATGCTGCACCAAGCTGGCGGTAAAGGTATGCTAGTATACCGCTTTCCCAAGATATTTCTTCCAATGTGTTAAAGTTGTCCAAATTGAGGAGATATTTGGCATGTATGGACGTTCCAGACTTATCCGTAATGCCGACAGCCCCTAAGATGAACTGCATATATCCGCGGGCCACATTATCGCTATTATCCATTTCGGGGTCCGGATCAGCGAATATCTCCTCCAAATATTTTAGAGGAAGTCCGTAGGACTTCTTGAATTCTCAAAGACCGGTAAAACTAGTGGCATCAACTCCCAAACACCCTGATACATAATCCACAATATGGTCGTAAAAGTTGATGCTCGACTCATCAAAAGTTTAATTCATCATGACTCGACCATCAACCCTAAGTCCCAATATATGATGGACGTCATCAAGGGTAATCGTCAACTCCCCATTGGGTAGATGGAAAGTGTTGGTTTCTAGATGCCATCATTCTGCAAATGCTGATATCAGTGCATTATCTACCGTCGTATATGAGTAGCTACCCAAATATTGTAAACCGGTGGGGCTGATTTTTGCCTTCACGTCGTCTCCCAATAATTCATACCTCCATGTATTGCATTTTTTTCCGTGGTTGATCACCGTCAACATACGAGAACTCTCCTAAAAAGTAAACAATTGGATGAAGTTATACCTCTATGTAAAATGTACTTATCTATAAATAATTGGATGAACTTTGAACTTACAACTATATATAAAATTATCATAACGTAATGTACTTACCGGATTGTTACATATTTGGTATGCAATATGGTTTTCGATCGACGTTAACATAAAACAACCGTTTGGACGAGTCTCGACTGGACTATGTGGCTGCTCAGATGGTCCTGAACCATCAGTAGCCCGGTTTTTGAGGGTTTGTGGGAGACTTTCGACAGGACTATCTGCAGGCTGAGAAGGTCCTGAACCATCAGTAGGCCGATTTGGGATATTTAGCATGTCCTCATCGAAGAAGGAAGAAGAACCGGAAGAACTAGGAGGAGCATGTCTCTTCGAACGAGTGACAGTCTTCTTCGTCAATCGACGTTTTCTCACTTCAGGGCGTGCCTCGGGCTCGCGGATAGTGACACCTAGTTCAATAGTACGCGAAATATTGTGTTCCTTACGCATCGACGCAGTAGGGCGTCTTCTGATGATATCTTCATCCACAGTGCCCTTCCGAGGGTCATGACTATAAGACAAAAAATAAAATTTCATTTAACATTCTAAATTAATTTAACATTCAGGACTGTAGAAATTTTTACAGTCCTATACGTATACAGGACTGCAAAAATTTCAACAATCCTAAATTTTTAGGACTGTTAAAATTTCTACAGTCCTTTATAAATTTAGGACTATAGAAATTTCTACAGTCCTTAATTTATATAGGACTGTAGAATTTTCTACAGTCCTAAATCTATATGGGACTGTAAAAATTTCTACAGTCCCGTCCGATACTGCTCGATACTGTCGACGATTGTCGACATTGTATGCCCTAAAATCGGGTTCGACCATCCAAGTAAACGTCTAAACTACATCATAAACTACATTCAGGACTTGTATACCCTCATTTGAAGAATGGAAAGAAAATCACTCAAAATTTTCGAAATGCAATAGGATTTTTTAAAAATTTTGGAAAATTTTGTAAATACAATAGAACAAGGACAAAGAAATTTGTACCTTGATTCTTTCGAGACTTTGGAAGCCATCGACAAGGAGGAGGAGGACGAAGTCGAGGAGAACGGCTCCGGCGGGAGGGGGGAGGGCTCCGGTGGCTTTGGGAGGGTTTGGGAGGGTTTGGAAGGAGAGTTTCAAGTTTGGGCTAGTATGAATAAACTAATTGGCTAGTGTGAGTAAACTTTGTTCATTAATGGGCTAACCCCAATCCTGGGCTAGCCCTTAGTAAACTTTGTAGTGCCCTTATAAATTTTCTAACTTTATGGGACGTGAATTTTTTGGTAACTAAAAGAAATAAAAAAAAATTGTACCGATAATATTTTTATATTAATTAACTACAACGATAAAAGTTTTAAAAATTTTGAAATTTCGATACATATGGTCATCCCAATGACGAAAAACCATCATATTATTTTTAAATTGAAACTCGTCTAACAGATGCGCATATTTTTGCCAACTCAGTTGGCGAAAATTCAGCAGGCTGAGGTGGCAGAAGAAAATTTGGACTTGTCCAACTTTTCGCCAACTCAGTTGGCAAAAATTCAGTAGGCTGACATGGCATATAAAAAAAAATATTTGTTAAGTTTTCGCCAACTGAATTTTGCTGGATTTTTTTGGTTTCGGTTTGTTTTGGTTTTTATGTTTTGGATTTGTTTTTGGGTTTTAGTTTAGGGTTTGATTTGGTTTGATTTTTTTTCTTTTGGGATAGTTGGGTTTGATTATTTTTTGTTACTTTTTGTGTTGATTATTTTTTTGTCACTTATCAACTTTTTTTTGTAACGTTCATATTTTAACGTTCATATTTTGACAAACCGATAATATTTTTATATTAATTAACTACACCGATAAAAGTTTTAAAATTTTTGAAATCCTAACACATATTAAAATTTTAAAACATATATTTATGAGAAAATTATAATTAAAATAGATATCATAATTTAACAAATAACCAACAACTAAAAAAAATCAACAAAAAAACCTAAAAAAACTAAAAAAAAACCAAAAAAAAAATCATTTGTCAGATTTTAGCCATCTCGGATGGCCAAAATTTGACAAATATAAAAAAAATACGCATAAGTAACGAAAGCTTTCGGCATCCCATATGGCAAAAATATAAAAAAAAATTATATTTGTCAAATTTTTGCCATCCTAGATGGCTAAAATCGACAAATGGATTTTTTTGGTTTTTTATTTGTTTGTTTTTTAGGTTTTTTTTTATTTTTATTTGTTGGTTATTTGTTAAAATGTGATATCTATTTTAATTATAATTTTCTCATAAATATATGTTTTAAATTTTGAATATGTGTTAGGATTTCAAAATTTTCAAAACTTTTATCAGTGTAGTTAATTAATATAAAAATATTATCGGTACAGTAAATTTTCTGAAAAAAGAGCCGTTGTCAAAATATTAACGTTACAAAATATAAAATTGATAAGTGACCAAAAAAAAAATCAACATAAAAAGTAACAAAAAAAATCAAACCCAACTATCCCAAAAGAAAAAAAAAATCAAACCCTAAATATAAAACCCAAAAACAAACCCAAAACATAAAAACAAAAAAAAACAAAACAAACCGAAACCAAAAAAATCCAGCAAAATTTTTGCCAACCTAGTTGGCGAAAACTCAACAATTTTTTTTTTTTTGCATGCCACGTCAGTCTGCTGAATTTTTGCCAACTGAGTTGGCAAAAATTTGGACAACTCCAAAAAATTTTCTTCCACGTTAAGCCTGCTAAATTTTCGCCAACTGAGTTGGCAAAAATATGCGCATTTGTTGGACGGATTTCAATTTAAAAATAATATGATGGTTTTTCGCCATCTTAGATGACGATATGTATCGAAATTTCTAAATTTTAAAAACTTTTATCGGTGTAGTTAATTAATATAAAAATATTATCGGTACAATAAATTTTCTGTAAAAGAAAAGCTTAAATGACAAAAATAAAATTTTTTTTATCTTCTGACTAATACTTCTATGTGACATAATTTTTTTTTTTGTAACTAAAGAAAAATCTTAAGTAACAAATATTTTCACTTGTCACTTAAATCTTGTCTTTGACACGAGTCAAAAATTAAAATTTTATTTTAGTGACCACATTGAGTGACGACCAATAAAAATCATAATCACTAAATAATTTAACTATGTGACGATATATAATTGTTGTCACATAATCAAATTATAAGTGACAACATAAATTATTTGTCACAGAAATACTTTTTTTAGTGACAAGTTTTACATGTCACAAATATTCGAATTTTTTGTAGTGTATGTCAAATTTTTAATCAATATTTTATGGCACAACATATCTCTGTCATTGTTTATAGTAAACATGACTCTTAATATCATTGTGTCATTGTTAGTCCCACAAATTTTTTTCATAATCAAATTACAAGTGACAACATAAATTATTTGTCACAAAATACTTTTTTTAGTGACAAGTTTTACATGTCACAAATATTCGAATTTTTTTGTAGTGTATGCCAATTTTTTAATCAATATTTTGTGGCACAACATATCTATGACATTGTTTATAGTAAATATGACTCTTAATATCATTGTGTCATTGTTAGTCCCACAAAAATTTTTCATACACAAAATATGACATCCATAAAAAAAAATTATGACCCTTATCTTTTTAATCGTCATCTTAGATTATTTATCATCACATTATTATTTTTTTAATTCATTAATAAATTTATTAATGACGATCATTTAATGAGCTAAAAGTATTATTAATGACATTTTGAGATGAGTGTCATCCATAAAGTGTCATTGTTAACCATTTTTATAGTAGTGAATTAAAGTGGACATCCAAGGGGAAATGTTGTGATTTGGGATAAAACCAAAAAATATTTAGATTTTTTGGTCTCATATAAGTTACATAATTAGTGTTTTTGTCTCCATATATAAATAATTAGTATTTGGGTATCAAAAGTGTCACTAATGTATCAAAAGTGTCGTCAAAAGTGTAACCAAAAGTGTCACTAACTATTTTTTGTGACACTTTTGAGACCAAAACACTAATTATGTATATATGGAGATCCAAACACTAATTATGGAACTTATATGAGACCAAAAGTCTAAATATTCCTAAAATTTACTGGTTGCTGGACAATTTCACCTAAGAATGTTAGAGCATCCACAATGTGGATACTCCAAACACATACTCCAAATTGTAAAAATTTGTGTAAATTATTACTTTTGGAGTGTTTCCATAATATTGACACATAATGGTACACTCCAAATTAATCTCCTCTTTTTTCTCTCTTGTTTTTCTATTTATTTCCTTTCTTATTTGGTAAGATTTTCTCACCCTATTTTTTCTCTTTTTTTTTTTTCTTGTTTGGTTTTTTTGGTAAGCCCAACAATTAATGTAGAGGAGCTAAAACAAGTTCCAAATCTGGAGTGTCGCGTAGCTTTCTAGCAATTTTTAAGTATGCACAAGTATCCACTGCAGTATTCAAGTGCTAAAAAATTTGAGTAAAATTAAAATATAGCAAATGGAATATCTTCTACTATGGATGCTCTTACTATTACTGTTTATTTTTGTGTGTAAAAGATGTTACGACTCCACTTGGCATCCACTGTTGCTTTTTGTTTGTGGTATGAAAGAATTTTTTTTATATATATTTTATGTGCGTCCTAACAATATCGTGACCTTCACCACGGGATTCAACTCCGCAATCTTTACTATAGAAGATCCACGTCTTAACCAATAGACCAGACGGCTAGTACGAAAGAGAGTTGTTCGTCAATATTGTTTTTTGTTTGGAGGTTGTAAGCAATAGTATTGTTAAAATTCCACATAATACTGTCATTATTTTACTTTGTTTGTGGGTGTGAGAGAAAGAAATGCTGACACTATCAGTTACTTCTTCACTCATCTTTAATATACGTGGAGGCACCATGATGCCACTAAACGCCTTTTGTTTCAATAGTTCAAAACTTGTAGTTCAACAGTACAGATATCAGACTGACAGGACCGGCATGATTCAACCTTCTAACCGTAAGAATGTATAGTTGTGGGAGTTATAATAATAAAAAAAAATGCTCTTTTCCAATACGTAATATTTACAATCTTAATTACACGCAGAAAGTTTAAAAGAATGCCTAAGTCACTAATAAATACAAATATAAAATTTATGTCCTTTGGAAGGAAGTAAGAGTATTTACAGTGGGACACTCCAAACCTATATTCTAAATTATTAAAAATTACATAAATTATTATTTTTATAGTATTTTCATGATATTGATACACAATGATACACTCCAAATAAACACACCAAATTAATCTTCTCTTCTTCTTCTTTTTTTTTTTTTTTTCCATTAGATAATTTTTTTCTTCAATTGTTATAAAATTTGACTAAAGTTCAAATATATTATTGAAATTTCTTCCACTGTGGATGTTCTAAATTTTGCAAACAAAAAATACGCCACTAATTGGTGTATTGAGATTGAGTTTAAAATTATGACAAACTTTGTGTCTTTTGTATAAGTTAGAAAAAAATGATGCTTTATATACAATTTTTTATAAATTTGGAGGCTGCTACAGATGTCTTATAAGCAAAAAAGGAAAGGCGCTTCACTCAGAGGAGTGTTTGGGCCAGGAGGAAAAGGGGTCTACGGGACTGGCCGCTTCACTCAGAGGAACCGGAGTGTTTGGGCCAGAGTGTTTTTGGCCAGGCTAGAAGAAAGATGTATATATATAAAATAGAATGCATTTGTGATCGGAGTTTAGGAACAAGGAAAGGAAGTGAAAACCTTAGGAGTTTAAGTATATTTAAAAAATAAGTAAATAAATAAATATAGTCGATCGTGAATGACCTCTAGCCTAACAGTTAAGAGTGATGCATGCGGACGGAGAGGTCTCGAGATCGAGACCCTTCCGCCATTTAATTTTTTTGGGAGAATTAAATGGTGGAGCGGTGGTTAGGGTGCGACACAAGCGTCTGGAGCGGTGTGGTGCGGCCGAGTCGGTGCACGAATGCGATGCGGGTGCAAGTGCGGTGCTAGTGGAACTGGTGCGGTGCGGCTACGGCTGCGTGAGGCCTTCGGGCCGGATGGAGCCTTCGGATGTGGTGCCTTCGAGCTTGGTGGGACCTTCGATCTAGTGTTGTAGATGTAGGCCTTCGAGCTGGTTTTGTTGTAAGCCTTCGGGCTGAGTTGTAGCCTCTCGAATGGGCCTGAATAAAATTTATCTTCTTTGAATATATATATATATATATATATATATATATATATATATAACGGTTACAACTTCTTCTGGATTACATAACTCAAGAACCAAAACATGTTCTTTCTTGCAAACGCAGTTGCAATTGGGACGGAACGTTTACAAAAAAATAGAACTCGTTCTTCCTTGCAGACACAGTTGCAATTGGGATATAACGTTTACAACTAGAAGATGAGATGAGAAGAAGATAGAATAAAAATTATTCTTTTTGGGGTGGTGAAGACCACCGTTGCTCAAAGCAAGATTCGCCCTCTATCGACGATCTGCTTCCAAGATCCAGCAAGTTCACAAGAGAACTTCTGGAATGCTCGTAGTCACCTCTGTGTGTGGCTCGAACGGACTCCCTAGACTACTCTTATTTCATTTTTTAGTTTGTCTCCAAAAGGACGTCTGATGACTCTATTTATAGAGAATGGTGGAAACCCATTTCCACTCCTAGCCGATGTGGGACTAAAATACCAACTCCTAAAATAATGATTGATATTCCAAATTCCACAATCAACGGAAACATATATAATCTACGTAGCTTGCGCATAAGTGCAATAGCATAGACACGCAACTGCGCATGCGTGGAGACTCACAGACACGAAGCTGCGCATAACCGCATATGCCATACATGCACGTATATGCGCATAACAGTGCATAACCGTACATATCGTGCATACGCAGCAACCACACATGCATCTCATGTAGCAACCTCGCATAGCCCACGCATGTACCCATGCTAGCAACCACGCATGCAACTCGCGCATAAAACGAGCACACAAGCGCCATGCGACGATGATGATATGCTAAGTTCAAAGTGCGCCATCAAAGCTCTACTTTGCGTCCTTGAGGCCGAGTCTGAGTCCGAGTCCGAGTCGCTAAGTCCCATTGAGACTTAACTCCTAAGGGAATTTTCCCAATAAAGTGACAAAAAGCATAAATGCTTTCTTGAGGACTTTAGCCTAATCATACTAGGGAAATATCCCACATGCACCCACATAGGCCACCATCTCATATGCATACCTCAACACCAAACATGATATTATATTGAGATACCCACTTGGAGTATTTTCTAATGTGGGACTATCTTTCTAGCCTTACATGAGAAGAACCTCCCACAAGCATAAGAAAAAAACTCCAATAATCTCCCACATATCTCAAGATATATGGATTGAGCGTTCCTCACAGTGATTGCCCATCATGCATTAGGACATATATCGCTGATGACTTGAATCTTCTCATATGGGTCAAACAATAGTACGATACAAGATTGAACTAAGCCTTGAATTTGTATCATAGCTGTCATTCTTCCCATTCACACAATGGCATCAACTGTGCCTTCTGGTTGCACATTGAAGGCCATGTCCGACCTAGTTTCAGTGTATATATTTTGGGCGTCTATAAGTTTTTCCTCGAGAGAAGGCCTACATCTCTTTCCATAAACTCTAGGTGAGTTCTTTCAAAGAGTCCCAATATGAAGCCTTACGCTTCCTTACAGTGCTACGCCGCTATGATATGGCAAAAAGCTTAGACTTTACATCTTTTACCTCATCGTGGTGTCATATCATTGTAGCATGAGGACACCGTCCTTTTTGTAGTGTCGTACTACCCAACATGAAGCCTTGTACTTCCTTGCGGTGCTACGCTGCTGTGACATGGCTCACGAAGCCGAGACTTTATATCTTTTACCTCTTTGTGGTGTCACACCACTTTACGTAGCATAAGATCACCGAACTCTTTGTAGTACTGCTTACCATTCTCTATTTTATAGTATTAGGCTACCTACCTATATGTGTTGCTACACCGTTGAGACATGGCCAGAAGCCGAGGTTTTACTCTCTCGAGGTACGTCATGTGGCATCACCCCACTGTAGCATGAAGTACTACGCTCCTTTGTAGTATTGTGCTACCCGTGCTTCCTGTAGAGTAGGGGTGTACATCGGTCTGTGGTCGACCTATTTGGTCACAACCGAAGTCGAACCGAAGTTAATCGGTTTGGAAATAATCATAGTTGAACAAAACCTACCAATTGGTCGGTTCGGTTTTAAAATTGACTGATTAAGTTTGGTTCGATTTGGCTTGGCTGATTGGTTTTGAACCATTTTCCCGTCTTCCCTATTGCTCGACTACTACTAGTCTTTTTTCTGTGTGTGGGTCTTTGATAGATTGTCGTCCTTCTTATAGGTATATATGATGCTTCTTCTGACCTACTAATTCTTGGCATGCTCTGTTCCGTAGCTCATCTGTTTTCTTATTTGTTTATTATTGTTTTTTCCTCCGTTCCTAGCAATGTCGACCACTTACCTTAAATAAATGATAGCAATCACAAGGATACTCATGGCAACATGGGATATTCCAGAGGACCATGCGGAGGAGACGGCCATGAACATGCGATCATCCATTCGCTGATAGGCTAGAGGACCATGTTGAGCTCTTACCTGTCTGTGTGACTTGGTTTTTATTTTCCCAATGTGTTAGACCAATTTGAATTTACCAAGTCATGTTTTGCCGGTCTTGGTGAGTATTGTTTGATTGGATCAATTTTGGACCATGGGTGAAATTTGAATTTGCCCATAGCTACCTCAAGCTACTAAGCTATAGCTTTGGCTTAAGAATCAAGTTGGGGGGCACAAGTTGTTGGATCTTCAAATCCAGTTTCCTTTCCGATCAACCACAAAACTTTCTAAGTTGGGGCACAAGTGCCCAGTCCTAATTAACATGGGTTAGGTTTGGTTCAGTTTTAAAAGGATTTTGGAATGACTAAACTGCAGTGGAACCAAACTGGTCGGTTACTTAAATTTTTTATCTAAATTAGTCCGACCGGACAATTGGTTTGGTTGAAAACTGATCGGTTCAGTTTGGTCATTTTGACCCAAATATGCACACCCCTACTGTAGAACACGTCGGACATTCAACATGCCCAAGAAATCATTAAGGCGTCAAAGCCATTCTATCACAGGACTTGTTCTAGACAAAGAACAATCTAGCTTCCTTTCTGATCAACATGCCCGAGGTTCACGCAAACTTTACAGTCTAACCTCTGTTTGATCCTGAAGTTGTAGTCGAGACTCAGAAGTTCACGCAAACAAGTTTTCCCTCTGAAGAACTCAATTCCAACGGATATATATATATAGTAGCCGATTATAACTTCTTCTGGATCATATAACTTAAGAACGAAAACACGTTCTTTCTTACAAATGCAGTTACAATTGGGACAAAACGTTTACAACAAAATAGAACTCATTCTTCCTTGCAAACATATTTGTAATTGGGATAGAATATTTACAACTAGAAGATGAGAGGAGAAGAAGATATAATACAAATTATTCTTGCTGGGGTGGTGAGGACCACCGTTGCTCAAACCAAGATTCGCCCTCTATCCACGATTTGCTCCCAGGATCCAGCAAGTTCACAAAAGAACTTTTAGAACTCTCGTAGTCACCTCTGTGTGTGACTCGAACGGACTTCCTAGATTACTCCTATTTTATTTTTTTGGTGTGTCTCCAAAAGGAGACATGAGGACACTATTTATAGAGAAGGGTGGAAACCCATCTCCACTCCTAGCCGACGTGGGACTAAAATACCAACTCCTAAAATAATGATTGATATTCCAAATCCCACAATCAACGGAGACATATATAATCTACACAGCTTGCGCATACGTGTAATAGCACAGACTGCAGCTGCGCATGCATGGAGACTCACAGACACGAAGCTGCGCATAACCGTATATGCCATACATGCATGTATATGCGCATAACCGTGTATATCATGCATACGTATCAACCACGAGTGCATCCCATGCAAAAACCTCGCATAGCCCGTGCATGTATCCATGCTAGCAACCACGCTTGCAACTCACGCATAAAATGAGCACATAAGCGCCGTGTGATGATGCTGATGTGCTAAGTGCAAAGTGCGCCATCAAAGCGCTACTTTGTACCCTTGAGCCCGAGTCGAGTCTGAGTAGCTAAGCCCCATTGGGAATTAGCTCCTAAGAAATTTTTTCCAAAAGAGTGACAAAAATCATAAATACTTTCTTGAGGAGTTTAGCCTAATCCTATTAGAAAAATATCCTACATGGTACCCACTTGGACAACCATCCCATATGCATACCTCAACACCAAACATAGTATTATATTGAGATACCCACTTAGAGTATTTTCTAATGTGGGACTATCTTTCTAGACTTGGAAGAGGAGAACCTCCCACAAGCATAAAAAAAATTTAAAACAATCTCCCACATATCTCAATATATATGGATTGAGCATTCCTCACAGTGATTGTCAATCATGCATTAGGACAGATATTGCTGATGACTTAAAACTTCCCAAATGGGTCAAATAATAGTACGATACAAGAATGGACTAAGCCTTGAATTTTGTACCATAGCTTCTATTCTTTCCACTCACACAATGACATCAACTGTGCCTTCTGGTTGCACATTGAAGGCCATGTCTGACCTAGTTTCAGTGTATGTATTTTGGGCATCTACAAGTTTTTCTCAAGCGAAGGCCTATATATCTTTCCATACACTCTAGGTGAGTTCTTTCAGAGAGTCCCAACATGAATTCTTGCGCTTCCTTGTGGTGCTATGCCGCTATGACATGGCATAAAGCCGAGACTTTATATCTTTTACCTCATCGTGGTGTCATACCAAAGTAGCATGAGGACACCAGCCTCTTTGTAGTGTCGTCATTGTAGTCAAATCAGAGTATTTATGGCTCTGACATCAAAAGTCACTCTTGCCGTCTCGACTTTGCCAATGACGGTTGGAATCAGTGCTGACGTCTTCATCATAATATTTTTGGCAGTATACAGTTGTACATCGCCACATGTACAAAACGACAAAAGCCCTATTCGTCAAGCTTATTATGCGTCAATCTTACCATAGATCAAGTGCTACATGCGTCTCTGGCCCTATGCATTCCAGACTCCATGCGTTCTATGCATATCTGGACCTATACATCCCGGACTTCATGTGTTCCATGCGTCTATGGTCCTATGTTTTCTAGACCTCATGCGTTCAATATGACCTTGCTCTCCAAGGCGAGATCTTTCTGTTGTAACTAGGAAGATTCTCTGCAGCTAAGTACGGGTCGTATATCAAGCTGACCCAGTCATGCACACAAGGAGAGAACGACCCATATTTCTAGCAATATCAGATCCCAACAAAGATCCCACATGGCAAGTCGGCCGTGATATGTGTCTACGGTTGCAACTGCATCCTGTTGAGGATGGACACATGGCATCTCAGGATCTATGCGAGCATAGCACATGCATGCATAAGCCCGCCAGCATGACATTTATAAATAGCAGGGCAACATACCCTCAATAGACACGGGTAGACATATACACATAAGAGAGAACAGAAGGAAGCATCCTTATTCCTTCGTCAGGCTGTCAACGGAGTAAACGAGTTAGTGCAGTACACGATCTCCATCGTCACTCCCCAGAATAAAAAAATATTGTACTTAGATTTTTTGTCTAGAATTTTTTGTACTTCTTACGTTTGTTGTTCAACAAATTAAGTTTAATAGTAAACAAGGTATCTACTCTGCTGGGGATGTCCTTCTCCTCCGATGAGAAGGCAGTGATGCATTTTGACGAGACGAAGCTGGGGTCTACCCAAAGGATGGTGGTCGTACACTTTGACCAGCAAGCTTTTGAGGAGATACTTTCTGAGAGCAGCGATTCGTCAAGGTTAGAAAAGCCAAAGAAGACCCACAAGACATAGGTAGCAAAGGCCATTGTGCCTCACTTAACTACGGATATGCGCTCCCCATCTCTCTACCCATTGTTGAAGACATGCGTCATGCATCTACCCAAGCTATCCCTGTTTGTGTGGCGACCACGTTGGGGAAAAGACCACTGAGCACTCAAACTATGGCAGAGGAACACACTACGATGCCAAGAGTTTGGGGGCTGATATTCGGTCTATGCGTCCTCATCAAAATCCACAGAATAGGAGCTATGCGGCACCCAACTCTGGCACAGACAGATAGCTGCATGCACCCCTGGCAGCGCCAAAAGCTCTATTTTTTAACAAGCTCTCATACGTCGTTGACCCCATGCGCCACCCTGACGAAGGGACAAGCTTGGACTCCTCGTACTATGCGCCAGTGCGTGCTAGGTCGAGGAAGTCTAGGGAAATACGAGTTTGCCAAGCTCAGACAGCTGCTCACTTCACTGACCGTCGACAGGAGCTGCTGACCACCATGCGTGCCAACCCATACGTCCAGCCCGCCGTGGCATAGGAACATGGTCAGGCTCAAAAGTCTTCCACTAACGACTTGGGAAAAGTTCATGTACGAACCCCAGGTCAGGGAGCAAAGACAATACCTACACGTCTGTGTGTTCGGTCTACCCATGCTCACAAGAAAGACGTAAAGGTGAATCATCCTTCGCTTGATTTGCACAGCGTGATTAGTCACAAATGCAAAGCAAGGAGAACAACTACGACATGTTAGATGTCCTCTCCAGAGCATTACTATGCTAATATCATAATTAACTGCTGTTGTGCTAATGCAGTGGTACCATCAAACAGTCACTCGACATTCCAGCGACTTTAGCCAGGAGCACCCGTTGGAAAATATCCCAGAGAACAGGTGCAACTACCAGAGGAGAAGGAGGAGCTGTCCTTCGCCTCATATTACTCTACTTGGAAATCTTCCTCCACAAAGGGAGGTCGAAAGTCCAACACCTCAAATCATTCACTCTCTACCAGCGTATCAAGGAACCAAAGGCAAGTAGCGGTGCCTACAGAAGGTGTATTCCTAGGTACGCGCTCGAAAAAGAAACTATCAACGGCCGGGGGTAGTTCTTCCTCGAGATCCCGGATAGCTCTTCAAGCTGGGGGTATCGATCCTCCAGAACTCTTCAACAACCCGAAGTTCCTAGGGGACAATGATTCCCAAGGAACAGATGCTGAGACCCCTGGGGGTAGCCATCCTCACCAAGAAGACACAACTTCTTACGCTAGGGGTACTGTTCCCTCCGAGTCTAAAGGGGATGCAACATTGACGACTTTTCCTAAGGATTATTCATTGCCAGAGTATGAGGCAAAAAGTGTGACGTCCACTGTCCCATACAACTCTTCCAATGTGATAACATCATATATGACATGGGACGATCACGAGGGCCCAAGCGATCGACAGCGCCCAGAGACCCTTGAGGCCATGATGCAAACTATGAGCGCCTCAATGCAGGCCTTGACCCAGACAATATAAGAGATCAAGACAAATATGGCTCACAACCACCAAGGGCCTCGGGTCAAGCAAGCCTCGATCCCAGGACTAATGGGGATTCAAGCATAATCGCTCCACCGGCTGATGACAATCACACCCAGCTGGGATCATCCGCTCCTTCCACCGTGGACGAAGCCTGGGAAGCAATACGGGAGGTACAAAAACTCCGAGCCCGCCTGGACTCAATGGGCAATAGGGACTCGCCACGCGTGCTCAAAATACAACAACCATATCCCCTTGAGTGGAGAGATGTGCCCGTCCAAGTATAAGCCCTTCAACTTGAATCCATTTGACGGAAAGACATATCCCCATCAATACATAAGTTACTTCAAGACTGCGACAGGGCACCTGTCTTACAATGACGTCCTTCTCACCAAGCTCTTCGTTGGGACATTATTTGGAGTAGCCTTCAACTGGTTTTGTAGCCTCCAAGACAACTGTATCTCGTCGTTTGACGATCTCAAGAGTCTCTTCCTCACCCTATTCTACGACGGAGAAAACGATATGACGATGTCCTCTCTGATGGACATCATACAAAAAGAGAAAGAGTCTATACGGGAGTACATCGAATAATACAGGAAAGTTGCGCTGAAGTTATCTCCCGGTAATCCTGAGTCTACGCTGATGGACACATGCTGGAGGAATCTATTTTTCACAGTCAAACTTTGGATGGACGACTCTCAGTTCAAAGGCTAGACGACATTCATCATAAATATCGTTGGTGCTGAGAAGAAGGTGAATGACGCCCGACTCTTGAAAATACAGATTTTCGTCACTGATGATAGGGGAAAATGTCCTTATAACAACAAAAATAGTAGCAATAGCGATCGAGACGACAAAGATAAGCAGGCCCTTGTCGCCAATTTGGCTAAGAAGTATGAACCAAAGCCAACAGAGACTCCAAGACCGAAAGAGACATACTCTTTTAAAGATGATAATGTTATGGCAATTTTTGACGTACTGGTGAAGGAAAATAAGCTCCGATTTCTGACATCAAGTGTCCTGATGAGGCAGACTAGGTTTATAACCCCAATTACTGCCACTATCACTGGTTTATCAGCCACCCAATACGGGATTGCTATATGTTGAAGCGATACATCCAGTGTCTTCTCGATTCCAAGGCTCTTATCCTTGGACTTTGAGGATAAGACGGTCGCTGCCAACATGGTCTCCCTCTAGTTTGATGACTTTTCTGCCACGGAGGCCCAAGACGCCGTGGTCCCAACTTCGAAGGCCAGAATGGAGGTAGTCAATCTTCCTCCTGCCCACAACTAAGCAGCCATGCTGGTACCTCTTACTATGCCACGAGACAAGCTCATGTGGGTTCACCCAGATCTTGCTCAGGAAATAGTATAGCCGGCGGTGCCATCCGCCATCAAGACCAAGGAAAGGAAGTCCAAATCCTGCCACATGGTTTCCCCCACCACCGAAGAAGCTATGACAGGGATAACTAGGTCATGCGTTGCCTATCAGTGGGACTATAATGATCCCAAAGACGATACTCCGCCCACAGTCGCGCCCACCGCACCTACCACATCTAATCCGGGTCCATCCCACCTCCAGTAACGGACAAGTCCAAGCAAAAAGAAATTTGCTTTGACAAACCATTATGCAAAGATACATCTCATGGGCTAGAGAAATCCTACAACTTTGACATCCTGGTACAACTTGCCAATACTCCGGCGAAGTTGTCATTGTTCGAACTCCTCTGACTCTCCAAAAATATTCAGGATGTTCTGAGTGAGGCTGCTGATACCTACTAGGCGCAAGTCAAGCCGCCGACGAAGGACCCTGTTGTATGTCCCCACTGCAATAATATGACGGAGGTGATACCCAGTATCACATTCTCATAGCAGGACATGTTGATAAAGAATAATATGAACGATCGCCCTCTATATTATATAGGGTATATCGGTGCCATCAAGGTGGACCGGATGCACATTGGCCCCGGTTCGTCTATCAACATCATCCCCTGGAGTTTGCTTCAGACTTTGGGCATCCCAATGCATCGGTTGGCAGCCACCAATACTACCATCAGTGGTTTCAATGATGGAAGAAGCTTCCCTCTAGGTAAGATTCGCCTAAAATGCCATATTGACGACTTAAAAACATAAGTCACCTGCTACGCCATCAACGTAGATGTATCCTACAACATCTTGTTGGGACGTCCATGGATAAATGTCACTTCCCTATCCCGATATACTTGGTATATACTCAAGCTGGCGCACCTTTGAAGTATTTTTGTTTTGTCATACTTTGAGTATACATAAAGCGCACGGTTGGAAGGAGCCCGACACACATTGGCTGAGTATTGGTTTGTGTGCTGGTGGTAGGTAGGGTGTATGGATAAGATTTGTTGGAAAAATTCAACGGTTCACCATCAACCCCTTGCCTATATATATATATATATCTTGTTTCTCATTCTCTCTCATCACTTGTTCATTTCTTCTTGTTTTGTTCCTGGTTCTCTTCATTGGCAAGTACATCTTGCAAATATGAAGAAACATGATCGGATATAGTTTTTAGTTTTGTTTGTTGTAATTAGTTTATAGTAGTATTCTAATTTGTGCGCCATGACTTATTTGACCTAGATTAAGCGCTATATAGTTGCCTGCTCGCGCACTTTCTGTGTGCGCCACTTTTTCTGCTAGCTTGTTTCACACTTGAAAAGTGCACCAACCTGAGACTTCTTGTGTTTAATGTATGTATATAGGTCCTGTTATGCACTTTGTGCCTATTCTAGATTAGTGACTTCTAATTAGCTTGACCATGATTGATGATCTATGATTCAAGAACTTGAAGAATATATAGGGCACTTATGACAGTGACTCGATCATATATTACTGATTCATCATAACTCCTGACTTGATCAAGATATAATTCATGTGACCAAATGATATGTTGGGTTTTCTGGCTTGGTTATTGTATCCGTGCTAATACATTTTTCTTGCTAGCCTATTTATAACGGCTTTATTGTACACTAAGTGTAGGACATTGGCCAACATGTACCCTGAATGTGATATGATAATTTTTGCTCGGTACATAATACTATATATTCTTGAATTCTTGGCACGAAAATAAGAATGGTCAGAACCATAGCGTGGCTCAGTTTTTGCTTGATTGAATGTTGCATCCGCACTTGGGTGAATCCAGACTTGATTCCTAATATTTAAAAATGGATTCGTATCAAGTGTGTCCATAGTGTACGACATCATTAAGGGGAATATTCTTGTGGCCACGACGGGGAATTTTATATCACTATAGGGTTAATTACGTAACATAAAATTTGATTAGAACATGGGAAGGGAACGATATCCCGAGATCGTGCATGGTGGGCCTCCCCGTGATGATTTGTTTGGAGTGCAAGGCTGGCCACCACGAATATTGTATATCATCCGCATGTAGTGGAGTGCAATATTCGACCTTTTTTATTTAAGACCGAGCCATCATTTTTCTCTGTAGGAAGGTTGGAACTATTACTGATTTATTAGCATGACGGCCCTACAGTAAACTGGTACGATCCTGCTTGGCTGCTAATATAATATTGGCTCGGTTAGCCCTGCTCGACATGGCACGATCTGAGGATGTCTATTATTTTTATATCTGGGATAACCCAGACTCCACATAACAAGCCGTAACATTACTTGGCCTTTTTAATTTGATTTATCTTTGATTGTAATTCTGCTAGTAGCTTAGGGATATGGACTGTCATAGTGTGGTGTTCAACTTCTGTCCTTATTTAGTTGGGAAGTTGGGTTATTATGCTATAATGGAATATGGACCAAACTACGACACTGAATCTTAGCTTGAACATAATCATAGGATGTACCTTATCTTGGGTGGCATGGCATTTGTTGTCCTTGTTTGGTGAATGAGTGTCATGTTATCCAGAAGATGGGGCACGCGCCAATAATTCTTGGCTCTTGCACCATATGCTTGATTTTTTTTTTTCATTCATGCTTCCTTGTGGTACTTGCTATTTGGGGTCTAACCCCACTAGTTTTGTATGGCCAGGTTTAGAGCCAGCACCTGAGGATCCAACTTATCTTTCCGACAATGATGTGCACCAGACGGATGGCCGCTGAGGGCAACGAATGGGTTTCTTAATCACTGCTCGTTTTGTATATTCTTTTATTTTGGGCGTTTAGACACCGACACTTGTTAGCCGGCTTGTCTGGACATCAGTTCCTTTTTACATAATTGTATATAATTAGACTGCAGCTGATCTTGGTTGTATAACTATTGGCACACTACTAGCCTAATATTTTGATAGCTAGATAAAAATGTGTCACGACCCACACCCGAAAATTGGATATGAGTCGTGGGTACGTCCAGCCTACGCCGCAGAATCGGCGGTGACGCTGTAAAGGTCCGTTCTAGGTCACAATCTATAACTCACAAAACCTGTCAATATAACCTCTCCAAAGGAGGGCACCCACGCAATATATATATGCCTCAATCACAATAACTAGGGGAAGAGTAAAAGCACGATAAGATATCACAAAGAAACAAAGAAACAAAGAGCAAGTACAATATCCAAATATATAGTCCAAGACTAAAGTCTACAATATCACAGAAGCAACAAAATAATAAATACAGTCATCCAGAATATCAACTGGGAACAACCTAGGAAAACTACCTAGCTAACTAGGGTGCTATCGATGTCTGCTCGACGGGCTCCTCCTCAGTCTCCGGGTCACAATACTCCTCGACGCCCGGCCCGTAGAATATCGGGCAAAAATTCTCAGGATCCTGTGAAAAAAATATGCCCAGTCAGGACTGGAGCGAAGTACATAACTCTAAAAATAACTCCAAATATATGGTAAGGTGTATATGACTAGCAATAGAAAAGTATACAAGATACACAAATAAATAAATACATGGTGGAGCAGATAAAGTAGCTGCAATGTAAAACTGAAGAACAATACTAGTAGAGAAGTAACTGCATGCGAGAAAACATGAATACTAGCTAAGTGCCTTGAGCACAAGTTTGTTATGTGATCGGCTTAAGTTGCACATGAATAATCTATGATAACTCTGTTATGCGTGAGTTGCATGACCGACATACACATAAATACTGTTTGGCTTTGATCACATAACCAACTCCTACTCTCCTCCCCCACTAATACTCTTGGATCGAACCACGACACACTACATACATGATAAATAACTCACGCACATGAAGGCGAGAGCACACAAAGCACATGATAGCACATGATAATCAATATCCGAAGCACATGATGAAATATACGTGATAGAGTACCCGCTGAACACGGTAAGGGAGATAACATCTCATGACGGGATCCACTAGTACCAACTCGTGTAACAATGTGTCAGAATCAAGTATTATAGTTCTAGAATAGGTGATATAAATACTATCATGAAATAGAAACGATCAGAGGTAGGTACTCGCCTGACGTCTTGAGCAACTGATGAGGATCGAGATCCGGACTGGCATCGCAAGAACCTATTACGAAAAGCAAGATTAAATAGGGTTCTAAAGAGTTAAACTAATATAAAATAACTAAAAATAGGGTTCTAGGATTATTCTAGGTCGAACGGGTCAAACCGGTAAAATTTGGGTCAAAAAGACAACCCGGGGTCCAAAAAGTCAACTCTGGATCAAAACTAGGTCAAACTTTGACTTTTACGGTCAACGAGGACAATTATGGTCAACGCTAGGTCAAACTAGGGTGCCCCTAAAATTTTAGGTCAAAACTAGCTCATTAAGCTAGTAAACATTCAAACTCACCTCCTCGAGATACCGGGATACCCTCGGTATCCAATATCTCAACCTAGGCTACGCACCCCGCCTAAACCCGCTAAAACCTATGCTAGCACTCATAATTATATATACCAATACATAAAAACCTAACTCTAAACTCACACATAGGCAATTGCTCAAAAACTCTGCTCCGATACTCAATACCTTGGGTATCTCAAGGTATTGAGATACCTTGATATCTCAAGGTATTGAGATATCCACCCATCTCTCACTAACACTACTAACTAGCTATCTAACTATGTAAATACATATACACCTAGGTAATATATCTAGACTACTACATATATAAACACATAAGTATATATTTACATAACTAGATATATATCCACAAACACATATACATATATCCCTTACCTCATATATATATATATATATATATATATATATATATATATATATATATATATATAAACTATCTAAACTTATATATATATCTACCTATATATATATCTAAGCATATATACTCATCTAAACTCTCCACCTCTCTCTACTTGCTACTGCTAGTGCCTCGCCATGCGGCGCTTGCGCTAACTGGCTGCCGCTGCTGCTGCAAATGCTGCTGGCTGCTGCTGCTAGTACTGCAGCATGTTGCTGCTACTGATGCTGCATACAGCTGCTGCTGCTGCAGCAGGCTGCTGCACTGCGCTGCGCTCGCTGCTACTGCCTGCTACACTCTGCTGTAACTGCTGGCCCTCCTCGTTGCTAGCTGCTCCCCCTCGACACTCCACACACACACACAAACACGCATATATATATATGTATATATACACACACAAACACATATAAATATTTTGATGGAGCGTTTGAGACGCCTTATGACTTTATCTTATATGTTCTATGTTGCTATCACTTGCTTGAATGATTTAGACATAGTTGTTCTGAGATTCTAGGAGACTTGATTGTAGTATGCACCCCTTGTCTTTCTACAGCCGTGATCGCCGTATGACGTTCTATACCTTGTATGGGAGAGCTGGCCATATCCATCTCCGTATTCTGGTACTAGGATAAAGTTTTAGTGGTGGCCCATACAGTTCCTGTTTTTAGGCTTGTGGGGTATCATGATCTTAGGAGTCTCAATCAAACATATTTCTTTTGAAATCCTGAATCTGTTCTTCTCGATACTCATCTTGAATCATCCAACTGAATGCTTCCTTGATTTCTTCTTGTTATGTTCTTGATGAGTCTTGTGTTTCGTGTCCTTTCCTTTAGGGCTTCCCCTCCCTCGGTTGCTGAAGGAGCGGGAGTGGCAGAAGATCCCGTAGAGCAGGGTTCAGTTGGACTACGAAAAAAGGCACCTCCCTCTCAGGGAGAGGTTCGAGTAGAACCAATAATGGAGCCAGTGGAACCCAGAGCACCAAAAGCCCCAACGTCACCAGTAACATCAACAACACTTAATACCCCAGCCTTATTAGAGATTATTACGGGAATGATGACTGCCTAACAGCACCAGATGACGATACAACAATACCAATACTACCAAAATAAGTCAAATTAACGACGAATTTAGCGACTCCAAAAGATGACGTTGCTAATATTATTGAATTTAGCGACGTCTATAAAAGACGTCGTAATACGTCATTGTCGGCGATATTCTGCGATATGTAGTGACTAGAGTTATCATTATGAAAGCTTACGTCGCTAGGAGTCGGTGCACGTTCCTAAATATTTAATAATAGCGATGTTTCGTGACCCCAAATCTTATGTGTCGTAGTAAATTTAAAAGGTAGCAACGACCAGTATTGACGTCGCTAAATTTTTTTCATATAGGTTTCCGCTGGTTCGACTTTTTATTTCATTTTCCCCCAAAATTGTATTTCCCTCCCCCTCCCCCTTGTTGCCGAAGATTGCCTCCGAGCCCCCGGCGACCCCCTCTCCGACCTCAGCCACACCTCGCCCTCGCCTCAGCCATACCCCACCGGCTCTCGGCTACCCACCCGTGGCTCCATTCCCTCCGAGCCCCCCGGTGACCCACCCATGGCTCTAGTCCCTCCTCCCTCCGTCAGACGCTCCTCCTCCCCTCCTCCGTCGTGCCCCACCGACTCGCCACCGCCTTCGATACACCATCGTCCCCCATTCTCAAGTAAACCCTAACCCCTAATTCTTCTAAAAATGATATTGACATACACTGACACTGACACTGATACTGACACGAACACACACTGACACAGATACGACGGAGGGAAGGAGGAGTGGTTAGCTAGCTAGGTTGCGAAAGCTTATGTAGAAGTCGGTGACAGTGCTTGTCGACTTCCATGATACGACCTTTATTTGCATATCGAACCTACCAAACTAGTACTGGTTCTTGAACCTGAATCTTGAGTCGGAGGCCGAGTCGAGCGTGAGCTACAAGAGTTCTTGAACATGAATCCCGAGTCAGAGGCCTACTCTAATTTTTGACGTGGTTGATTTTGGCAATTTTTGCTCAAGATCATGACACTCACTCACCCGAAATATATATATTAATACACATTCAATAATTTCAAGTATATATGCAAGAACATATTCTTTAATACTTTAAGGCAACCATACCCTCCTGATATTTGGAATGTGATTGGATATGATCATGGTTAACTTTCGGATATTTAGGTAATCATAAGTGTCGATTTCTAACTATGATATATGTTGTTTGATATAAAATTGGGTATATGTTTTAGTCAAGATATTGTGTTTGGGTATGGGTAGTACCTTGTGTGTTTGTATGTGTCAAGTGTATGAGAGTCCACGTGTTCCTTGTGTGTGTGTATTTGTGTGTGTGTGTGTGTGTGTGTGTGTGTGTGCGTGTGTGTGTGTGTGTCAAGTGTATGAGAGTGTCCAAGTGAGAGGTGTGTATGTGTATATGTTTGAGTGAGGGATGCGTGAGCAAGTGAGGATTAATAATCTATATAAATAGATACATATATAAGGGTATAGAAATATACAGTTATAGAAGTGGGTATAAATATGTGTTGAGTGTCAAGTGTGAGTGGCCTAGAGTGTATGTTGGGACCAAGATACCAAGTGTCATGTATAGTTAGTATCATGGGTATTTGAAACTATATCCTAGTGTCAAGATATAAGAGAGTTTCAATGTGAGATTGTGTACCATGGTATGTAATATCCACATGATACACAAATACCTAGAGTGTTATCAAGACCTATGTGTATATTGGACACTCCGAAGTCAAGTGTCCATACTAGCCCTTCTACCAGTTTTCGAAAAAATATAGAAAAAAAAAAGAACGCATCAAAGTGTCCATGTCAGATTTTTTAGAAATCTGGTATAACTCTAAAAGCCTCAAAAAAGCTTACAGATACAAATTTACTTTTCAGAGAAGGGCTGACAATGAACACGTGACGACACCTATTTAATAGGATTTGAAATCCGAGTTGTCCAAATGTCTACTAGTTTTCGGATAGTCATAAATTATAAAACTGATACTCATGAACCATGATATGGATACTCACGCATCATAACTCGAATACTCACGCATCAATATGAGTTGTTACTTTGATAAACATGTGTATCCATCTTTGCATCTATTTGGATAATATACTTGAAAGATGTCTATTCATCTTTTCAGAAGTATCTAGAAATGGATCTGAATTACTATCTGCGTTATCGTTCGTGGATGTACAACTGTCATCCTGATAACATGTGTGGTGTAAAAGATAAATTTATACATGGGGTGGAACAGTTCCTGCAGTTTGCCAAGGCATTCCCTCACTACATGGACGGCACCAAAATTAAGTGTTCGTGTGTGAGATGTCGCAACTTAAAATATCACTCAGAAGTGGATGTGATATATCATTTATACTCGAGAGATTTTATGCCGAATTACTATTAGTGGACTTCACATGGAGAACTTGTGTCTTTAGCATTAGAGTTGGAGCCTTATGTGGAGTCGTATATGGGTGTCCACGATAACCCTGATTACGACAACGGGTGTGTGAACATGGTTTTCGACGCTGTCGGGCATAGTTTCGATTCGAATAATTATGATGCAGTTGAGGAGGCACCGAATGCCGATGCTGCAAAGTTCATGGAGTTACTAGAGAATACAAGAACTCCATTATATCCTGGTTGTGAGGACCATTTACCGTTGGAGGTGGTTACAAGACTGTTGAGCATCAAGTTCGATTTTAACATGTCGCAAGAATGCTATAACCGACTGATGGAGTTGATTATAGAGATCTTGTCGGCGGGTGCTAAGTTACCTAAAAACTTTTACCGGTCTAAGAGGATGGTGAGATCGCTCTGGATGGGATACGAGAAAATTGATACATATCGCAATGGGTGCATGCTATACTGCAAAGATGACAAGGATGAAGATATGTGCAGATTTTGTGGTGCTAATCGCTAAAAGAAAACTGGTACAGGAAGGTCTGTCGACGCAAGAAAGCCGACCGATTCGATTCACTACTTGCTGTTAATGCCGCGGTTGCAGAGGTTGTTTATGTTGAAGGTGATTGCCGAAAACATGAGTTGGCACTGACGAGAATAAATTGAAGGAGTGTTGGATCACCCATTCGATGGAGAAGCATGGAAGTACTTTGATCGAGAGTATCCCGATTTTGCTTTGGATCCGCGTAATATAAGATTGGGGCTCTCTTCTGACGGTTTTACCCCATTCGGACTTTCGGGCTCTCAGTATTCATGTTAGCCTGTGATCATCACCCTATACAATCTACCGCCTTGGATGTGCATGAAGACTCCGGTTATGTTCTTGACCATCATTATTCCGGGTCCGAACAATCCGAATAGGAACATCGATGTGTACTTGCAACCATTGATAGATGAGTTGAATCAACTGTGAAAAGTATGCGCCAACACGTACAATGTTTCAAAAAAGAAAAAATTTCAGATAAGGGCAGCACTTATGTGGACCATCAACGACCTTCCGGCTTATAGTATGTTATCAAGGTGGATCACTCATGGTTGTCTCTCATGTCCGTATTGTATGGACCGTACTAAGGCTTTTCATTTGAAACACAAAGGAAAATTATGCTTCTTCGATTGTCATCGACAATTTTTGCCGTCGAATCATTCGTTCCGGAGGAACATGAATGCATTTCATGCCGGCGTTATGGAGAAGACAAATCCACCTCCAAGGTGGCCCAAAGACACGATATGGAAAGAGGTTAAAGATTTACCATGTGCTATCGAAGAGCCTACTAAGGGGTATAATTACGATAAATTTGATCACACTCATAATTGGACAAAGAGGAGCATATTCTGGAATCTGCCATATTGGAGCACTAATCTGATCAAACATAACCTTGATGTCATGCATATCGAGAAAAATGTATTTGATAACATAATTAATACTGTGATGGACGTAAATGGGAAGACGTAAAATAATCCCAAGGCCAGGTTGGACTTGGAAGAAATATGCAGAAGTCCTGTGTTATATTTGATAGAGAAAGGGAATAGAAAGTATAAGCAGCCTAAGGCAATTTTCTCACTGGACAAGAAGGATAAATAGGAACTTTGTAGGTGGATTCATGGGCTAAAATTTTCAGACGGGTACGTATCGAATATGAGAAGATGTGTTGACCTGAAGAAGAATAAACTGATGGGTATGAAGAACCATGTCTGTCACGTATTCATGGAGAGGTTAATTCCAATTCCATTTCAGAAATTCTTACCGCAGGTAGTTTGGGATCCATTGACTGAGCTTAGCATATTCTTCAGGGATCTTTGTTCTACAAAGTTGATCGTCGATCGTCTAGAAAAGCAAGAGAAGGACATTGCGGTAACAGTGTGAAAGCTTGAAAGAGTGTTCCCTCCTGGATTCTTCGACTCCATGGAGCATTTGCCAATTCATCTTTCTTACGAGGCACGCATTGCTGGGCCTGTCGGTTATCGGTGGATGTACCTGTTCGAGCGTAAACTGAACCACCTAAAGAGGTAAAAAATAAGGTACGGGTTGAGGGTTCTATTTGTGAAGCTTATGTTCTTGAGAAGATTATAAACTTTTGCTCGATGTATTTCAAGCCGCATATTGCTACTAATAAAACAAGAGTTCCCAAAAATGACACGGATATCAGGAAGCTAATGATGCAATACTGAAAGTTTTCAATGCTTTCGGTAAGCCTTCGGGCAAAATAAATAAGATATATCTGAATGTTGATGAGCTAAGGGCTGCTCAGTTGTATATATTACTCAACTGCGACGAGGATGAAGTGGAGAAGCTAGAGGGGTAAGTAATTAATATGTCAACATTTAAGTCATCTTAATGTAATAGTATATGCTAATATTGTTACACTAATCGGATAATATTTTATTATTTTTTAGCATATTTAATGATGAGGTGAGGTCGATGAGACCATACATAACAGATGAAGCAGTAGAATAGGAAATGAGACTTCATTTTTCTTTTTTGTTGAGTGCATATGTAAGGATATTTTTGTGTATATACTATGCACAACAATTAACATAACGTTGAACTTAATATCCTTTTCTTGGTATTTAGGTCGATCGTCCCCACACAACACTCGAGAATGAGTCTATTAGAACTCTAGCCAAGGGACCAATTTATGCCGTCAAAATCTGGCCAAGCTACTATGTGAATGGGTTTAGGTTCAAGTCAACAAAAGCTCCAATGAGAGACAGCTTCTTGGATCTCGATTATATGAAAAATAGTTGTTTGTGTATCAGATCTTCGAACTACCAAGATTATGATCCAGGCAATGATTTCTATGACGTCTTACGCGAGATTGTGGAGTTAACATTTAATAATGGAACAAAGCCTTCTAAGATTGTGTTATTCAGGTGTGATTGGTTCGATCCGATCCAAGATCAAGGTTGAAAAATAGACAAGCATGGTCTTGTGGATATAAACTACCGACGTCGATATCAAGGCTATGAACCATTTATCCTATCAAGTCAGGCTCATCTCGTGTACTTTAATACTTATCGTAAACGGGGAACAACGAGGTCGGATTGGTAGACAGTATGCAAGACAAAAGCTAGAAATACCTTTGATGTTAACGAAATAGCTTATCAAGAGGATGAGCTACCTATTGTAACAAATATTGTAGATGTGGACTCAACGGAAGTTCCTCATTTCACGTCTAATCATGTGGAAGAGGTATAATTATTCGAAGAGGAAGACGAATTAGATGAAAGTGAAGATGATGAGGAAGATGAAGATGAGCACAAGAAAAACAAAGAAGATAAATTTTCAGAAGAGGATTGAAAATAAAATAGAATCTATTTAGAACTCTAGCCATATACTATTTTTTTAATGTGGAATGTAACATCTATTTTTAATGTGGAATATGCTTATTGTGTGACTGTGATACTTTTATATTGCGCTTATTGTGTGACTATGATACTTTTATATTGCGCTTATTATGCGACTGTTATACTTTTATATTGTTCTTATTGTGTGACCGTGATACTTTTTATTGTGATATTTCGTACCCAGGAAATTCAACGGAGGGTTGCTTTGGGTCTGTATATTTTGATGAACTGTTATAAGTCTGTGTATTTATTTTATCATCATATATTATTATCAGGTATGACAGGACGATGAGAATCATACGGAGGTAGATCCTCTAGACTGAGTGCTCCTCTAGTACTGGCTACTGGTTCAAGATCCTTGTCGCAGAGTACTCTACTGTACCGACCAGTCACATCTCCTACTCCGTCGACGGTACGTGGCAGTACTCCTGGGACCAACAGTTCTATGCCTGAGACTACTCCCCCGTCCAGCCTTCCTCCCGTTGAAGGCACCATGGAGATAGAGGAGCAGATGGAAGAGGTCGAGAGCATGATTAGAGCGATCCTCCATGCGCACCTCCGGGCGAGACAAGAATGGAGATTTTGTGGGACGGGCCTAACAAGTAAGTTAAATAGTTAATATTTTCCAAATGATTATATCTATATATTCATGAATTTAATTATCGTTTTAAAGATATCGTCCCTCAGCGGTACATAGAGCACTGGGGCATTTTCTTAGGCAGAATTATGGTGGGTATTGAATTAACTACTCCGATGCTCCTGAAGATAGGAAGGCATTTTGGCTTGCCCACTTCAAGGTAAAAATATATTTACTTTTAATATCAATAATCATTTATACATATTATGTAACTTTGTCATGCCCCAGTTCCAAAATACCAAAGGACTAGCTGTAACGACCCATTTCGCTCAAGCGGACAACCGATTCAAAAGGCGCAAGTGCAATGACCTGACCCGCCTTGCTCAATGAGAATGCTCATTTGAGGCAAAAAGATTTCCAGACTTGGCCCTTCAGGAGTTTCGGCTTAGGCTTTCAGAGGCTCGCTCGTAGCATCGCTCGACCGAGGCGAATCATCGCTAAGGTTGGTGACTACGATAAACTTGTCTTTGCTTAGCCAACACACTTAAAATATGGACGATATATGCTAGTCGCTAGGTGAATCACCCCTGCATATTAATAAAGAATACAACTCACCTAGCTAAGGGAATAATCTCAACTTGTATTGCTTGTGCTAGAACATAGAAATAAAACTTTGCTTATAGTTGGACCCTCGCATGCTAACTTTGTCTTGTGCAACTAGACCCCGCTATGCCTCGAGTAGAACGATATACATATTCTTCGTAGTACACTTTTCACTTGTTTACACGACACGTCCCTAAATTATGTTGCTCGGTATGTCCCTTTACGGATTCACTCCTCGCTCTGCCTTTAGACCCGTACCAATCGTAAATGTTTATATTTCATAAATGCATGCTTGCTTGCTTATATGTTAATTTGCACTGTTGCCTCAATTCAATACTTGCAACAATGAAACTTATGCCACAATCAAGTAACACTATCACGTATCGTGCATGCATCTAGTTAGCCAGAAGACTACGAAATAGCTCTTCTGTGTAATATGAACCTCCAAGTATCATGGACCGTTAGGTCGCCAAGGCAGTCCCTGCACTAGGGAGAATGCATCAAGGCAACTTGAGATCTGAACAAGAATCATGTCAAGCAAATCAAGAATCACAGCTTGTGGAGCAATGCTCGTTCAGAACAAGAATAATGGATTATCATGTCAAGTTGAGTAAAATTGGAAGACCTTAGAGACTTGCATGTCGCGGATAACTTGGAAACAAGGTACAATTCCACGGACGGTCTCCGGGGCACCGGGGCCGATCCGATCCGGATGGAACTTACGTAACAATCTTTTTTATGTACAAGTGGGATGGCGTGTGCGCTTTACACTGCGCCATTCTCGCTCTAAGATTGATAGTCTCACGTACAATATGGGATGGCATGTAGCCCCTCATGTACTTTATGTTGCAATCCATCCTCGTCTATGACTATATCCTTTATGGCTAAGCCAGCGACTCATGTTCATATAGATAAGTCATCCTCGCTTAGCGGCAGTCCGCGAGTGAGTCATTGCATCGCATCAAGAATAACTGAAACACCTGAATGATCATGAGTATAAATGCTTGTACATATGGAACACTTCAATCTCTCCTGTAACACACTTGAGTAATTCGTATAACTCGTGCACTAGAAACATAATATCGTTCACTACACTTGTGTGTTGCTTATGCTTTTGCTCCTGGATTTTATTATATATAGTCGTACATGATTTAACATGGTTTTACTTGGACATGGAAGGACGAATGGTAAGTTGGTAAGTCTCGCTGTGTTACTCATATATTGCACGGCTCACTGTCACATGAGTTAGGTTATTCATCATTGCCATAAAGCTGATCCTAAGACAAGAATAGAAAGATAACTTAATAGATGGTGCACATAACCTATATAACATGTTTGGATTTGTCAAGCGGGAGAGAAGCCTCCCTACCAGTGCATTCATGTACTAATAATCCACCAGATTGCTTGTAGGATATGGGAGAACCTCATTCGGTGCGGATGCCTCCTTCGTGCATGCTAAGGCGTGGAGTTCACTCTGGAGCCTTGGAGCGTTGCACCCGAAACTGAAGCACATATACAAGACATAATATTAGAACATCGCCTATGTATCATTCCATAAATGTAGCCACTTGGCACACTTTTACTGTTTCAGAGAGAGTGCTTGGGCGACTTGTAATCTCGGCCTAGCGCCGACTGTAACACTTGTTCAATATCAATAAACAGTTTGCTTTACTTCTATACTTGTGTTATTCAATGCTTTCATTATTGACGACTCTATGAACTTGTTACCAATCACCTATGCATTTATTATTCCGCTACATTCGGACAATCTGTGCGACTATGTGGCTTAGATCTCTTACCGCCTGCATGGACCACAGCCTTGCACTGACGCGGCTCTCGCTCGTGTGGCATCACACCCAGATGGGTCAAATAATCGTCCCGCGGGAGCGCTGGCGCGATGATTCGCGCCTAGCGGGGACGACCGATTTCCTGTGGGAGATCGGGGCGTGACACTAGCCACGTAACAATTTCCAATAGCACAACTCCAATGGGCAAACCCAATTTAATGGACCCGTTAGAGTGCACTTAAGCTGTAACAAATATAAATGCAAGTCTACACCATCTATCTTAGTATAATTCTAATCTCATCCATAGAAAGTAAACACAATTCAATATGATAGACCAGTCAAGATAATAGATAAAAAAATAGTCTATAATCAAGTCCATATAAATAGTGTCTCGGGGAACAACCCGACACAATAAAGGAAAGAGAATAACACTAATGCATATGTCCATAAGTCCAAGTATGAAGTAACACTAAGCATAAATAACTGAGTAAGTACGGAGTACTTAGTAGAAATCCTCTGACACAACCTCGTCCTATGGTGTCAATACTGCTCCAACGTCAGCTCCTGTCCCGTATATCACAGGGTAATCCTCATCTGCTGTACCTGGGGACAAAATACGGATCTAGGTCCTCAGGGGACATAGCAAGGTACATGAAACACTCAAGCCAAATAAAATACAATAAATAAAATAGATCCTCAGGGCAAGCTATGTAACCAGCTATGTGAAATACAAATGAGAGCATCACTAGTACTCAGGCTGAGATACTACAGGCTCTATGTAGGGGAGCCCATAGCAGCAAGTAGTATCACAACTCCAGTATATGTGCCAAAGATCTGAGACAGAGTCTAAGGCACCTCCAGTAGTATAGTATATATATAAATAGTCAGCCTGTAGCCTGTGTGTCTCTTCCCACCCAATGTAACCTCATGTCTCATGTCCATAATGTCTCATGTCCATAACACGCAAGATTATGACCTCTAGCTAGTACAATGAGTCATAATGATATCTCTATATATGCAAGTCCGATATCACGAATCCTGTAAGCCTATACAGAATCATCATGAGTAACTTAAGAAAGATTTTGTTACATGAAATAGTGTCAAGTGTTCTACGGTATGATGTACTTGGTAAATCAAGCACGCAAAAATATAGGATCGTTGTATCAACTCTCTAAGTAACGTTACACGACTCCGCGTATAACGTCGACACCCGAATCTTGTTCGGACGCTAAGCAACGTATCACGGTCCTAGGTTGAACAGGTACATCATAGAAGTATATATATAGAAAGAATAAAAGCAAATAATAAAACATGATCTCTGCAGGTTTGTCAAGGTACACTTGCCTGGGTTCTGAACTCTGTTAGTAGCTCCTGTAACAGTGGAATATCCAAGTACACCTACGGATGCTGAAACAAATATCACTATTATTTTCAGAATACTTGAAATAGCTAGGATTGACTACCCATAAGTCCAATTTGGACATAGGGGCATAATTGACAGTTTCAGATCAAAGCGGTGTCCACATGTGGCCTACTTCGCACCAAAAATGTGCCAGAGATAAAGTTCTCCAAATTTAGCAAACTTAGTATCTACAAGTCCATAACGATGACATGAACTCAATAGAACATCCAGAACTGGATTCCGATGAGTCGGTCATGAAATCACCCATCAAGTAGAACCGTGGGACCCGCAAAACGGTATTTCGTCAACATTCTCAGAATCGAACCAAACTTGGGTCACAGGACCAGCATAATACTGCGAATTCGATGGCACAAGTTTCGTTGCAAAGTGACAAGCACACACGAAGTTATGACAAGTATTAGAACATGTCGATACGGTATTTTTTGACGGATATGCGTTGATTTCTGTGTGCACGTACATCCAAATCAAGTTTCACAAAATTCTACACGTCCATGTTGACGATACGCGCCTTTCGATAAAATTCTCACACGATAAAGTTGCCTCGTTTAGTGGGATGCACCCCGTATCAAAAAATATCGGGTTTACAAAATCAAGTTTTTAGTCAAATTCAACGCTGAATAATCAGCAAATAAATCAACAATAAAAAAACTAATTGAAGAGATTAAAACTTGGTTATGTTGTGAATGTACCGGAGAAGTCGAATCAAAAAATGGTTACATGATGGCGTAGAGATCGCACCGTAAAAAGGTAAAGTTAAATTGTTGCTGTTGTTGTAACCTGATGTTCGTGCGGCCTTGGACTGCGTGGCGGCTGCTGGCAGTCGTTGGTGGCGGCGGTGGTATCCAAGAGTGGTGGACGGGGTCGTCGACCACTCGCCGGTGGTCGGGGGTCACCTGGGTCGGCGGTGGTCGGGGTAAAGGTGATGGTAGCGGTGGTCAGATGATGATGGCGATGGTCGGGGTGAAGGTAATGGTGGCGGTGGCTGTATGTTGATGGCGATGGTGGTTTGATGGGGTTAGTATATATAAGAAGTAAAGGGGGTTCTGAATGGGAAAGGAGAAGGGTCGCGGGGGGTTTCTGAAGGTGAATGGTCGGGGGTTCAGTATCCGAAGGGGTACGGGGGTGGGCGGAAGTTACTGTAGCGGTAGGGATTTCAGTTTTGGGTTGGGTGGGTTTTGGATTCGGGTTTAGGGTTTAGTTTAGGGTTTCGGGTGCAGGTTGGTTTGGTTTTATTTTATTTATTATTATATTTTAACCATATATATATGGCCATTAAAAATAGCTTTGAACCCCAAATAATTTACAGGAAAATTCTATATTACTCTAATAATAGTCGTACACCCAAAAATATATTTTATGTAATATTAGTAATTAGTTAGATATACATAATTATCTATACAAGAATTTACATTTTTATAATTAGCTAAAATTACTGAAAATTTTCTCTTAATCTCAATAAATTCATAATGCCAATAGTAAAATCTAAAATCTAAAAAATCAGGGGGTTTACAAACTCTATATTTTACTTATTGTAGAAAACCTATCTCTATCCACCACATCGGGCTGAGAAAATCGAGGAGCAGTTTTCTATCATCGCCGCCAAGCTGATCCGTGATACGATCAACGACCAGAAGGTCCATGATCGCGATGGAGAACCGATCCACGGTTGGATCACGACTGAGCAGTGAACTACGATGAAGGCGAGATTCGACGAACCCAAGTACAAGGAACGGTCGAAGAAGGAAAATGCGGCTTGGTCGAAGGTAGGAAAGTTGTGCGGTGGCTCAATTCCCATGACGAAATATTTTTATCTTCTGGTATGTAGTCTATTGAATATATATTATTTTAATACAAGTAGTATAAGATGTTTAATTTAATAACAAGCAATATAATTTTTAACAGGTACAAAGGTGTGATGATGCCAACATGGTAACAGTCTTCCTGGCCACCCATCGGAAGGACGGAAAGCTCATCGATGAGAAGGCCACGCAGACCTATGTATGGTTTACTATCCTGTGTTAGTTTTAATATAACTTAGAAAATATGCAAATAGATATCTATATAGTTAGTAATAATTAACTTAGACATTAGCAACCACTTTTCTAGGACGAGTATCTTAAACTATGTGAGCGGACGACTGCTAGTGCACCTGCAGAGGGAGGGGCTGGTACTTTCTCGCAGCCCTCTATAGCTCTATCGACGGACAAGCTCTGGATGACCGTCGTTGGTGGTCTTTAGAGGGGTATATACTACGGCACAAGATCCTACGGTGCCTATGTTGCGACACAATCATCCAGGGCCCTCTCTATCAGTGTACATTCCTCGCAGCCTTCACAGGCGTCGGCACAAGCCAAGGAGAGAATTGACCGTCAGATTGCTGACCTGCTTGACGAGTTGCTACGAAGGATTACGGAGACGCCACAATCTGTGCCACAGACGAACGATGCTACGATCACCGTATGTTTTGATTCGCTAAAGCATAGCCTTATGGAGCTCAGGACTCTGAGCCATACGACAGAGCACAACCTTATGGAGTTCAGGACTATGGGCGAGACGACATAGTGCAGCTTGGCAACTCTGGCCGTGTCTATGGAGCACAGACATACGGAGCTGGAGGGGTCACATACAGCCGTGAGAGACTCACTTGCGAGGATCCATGTGATGCAGGATTTGTTGAGCCGGTCGGTGGAGGAGAACACTTCAAGGGTGGTATCTGCCATGGATTCATACAATATTCAACTGCTAGCATTGGACATATACGTCCTCTTGGTCCGCCGGCATCGACACCGCCTCCATCACTGCCTCCTCCATCGGCATTTTAGTGTGTTTGTGTTTATTGGCCCATTCTTGGGTCTTTGATGCATTTATTTCATACTATTTTTTACATTCTGAGATGCATGCGACACTTATTTTAAATTTATTTATCTACTTCTTGGGACATATTTAGTGTAATATAACTTTGTAGATTTCTTTCTATGTGAGTTTAGTTTATTTTTCATATTAATTGTACACCAAAATTTACCGGTGTTGAGTGTTCCACCGAAGGAGTCGGCGAACCCAGGAAATTCAATGGAGGGTTGCTTTGGGTCTATTTATATAAACTATGATTTTATAACTACAGGTAGAGTTTTGTTGGAAAATATTTGACAAACTGTATTTTTTTTTAATTTTTTTTTCAATTTAGCGACGTGTTGCGACGTATTGTGACATTTTGCGACGTTCTGTGACGTATATTTATGTCGCTAAAAAGTATCAGAACGTCACTACCTGATACCAAGGACGTCGCTAGTATGTCGCTTAACGTTGCTAACATGCTGACATGGCAAAACTTGCCATGTCAGCATTATTGTAGCAAAACTTCACTCATAATGTCGCTAATGTAGCAACATTTTGCCACCGAATATTACATCGCCATTTAACAACGACACGTCGCTAATCGTCGTATATTCTGCGACATCGTTTCGTCGCAAATATACGTCGCTACAACGACGATGAGCGATATTTTTGTTGACAGCGACCATGAAATACGCGACACCGTAAAAACGTCGCTAATTACGTCGCTAAATTATTTTAGCGACATTAGTTTACCTATTAGTGACGTGTTTAGTCGTCGCTAATATGTGTTATTCTGGAAGTGCAACAACTTCAGCAGCAAGAGCAGAATGTCTTATTGAACCAAGGGTTACAGACGGGCATGGATATGGGTGGAAGAGTAGACTCGGGGGCATCGGTTAGATTTTTTTGACTTAACACGCGATACTTTAAGGGTACGGAGGATGCCATCATGATGGATGATTGACTGCAGGATATTGAGGGTATTCTGGCAGTAGCTAAGGTTCTGGCTGAGGAACAAGTTGACCAAGTTCAGTTGCAACTTCAGGATCTCGACAGGGTTTGGTGGGCAGTAGAGAAGGTTAGCTTGAGGCGACCTATTTAATGAGATAATTTTAGGCGTCGGTTCATAGCAAAGTATTTTGGAGTCGTGGCACATTTTGAGTTGCAGCAAAGATTTATTAACCTCAAGCAGTCTGGAAGAACAGTGGTCGACTACGCAGCGGAGTTTAGCCGACTGAGTAGATTTGCACCAACAATAGTGGCAAAGGAGCCACATAGGGTAGTGAGGTTCCAGCAAGGACTTCATTTGGAGGTTCTGTGGTTGGTAGAAGGGCATAACTATCAGACTTTTAATGATGTACTAGTGGCGATAAGGAGGCACGAACTTACTCTTCAAAGATTGACATCAAGGATGGGAGTCCATAAGAGGTCTCATGCTCAGAGCATTGGAGGAGCAGCACCCCAAACGTCAGCCCCATCTTATGGCGCTCTTATTTGTGACACGACACCGCGAAGGGCGGTATACTCAACAGTAATAATACCAGCTCGGCAATAGTAGCAGCAGCAACAGAGCCAGTCAGCATCGACAGGATGTACATATTGTACCAAGGGAGGCCATATCAGGAATATTTGTAGAGCGACAAATGGGTTATGACTGAGATGTGGTAGCCCACATCATAGGGTTGCTACATGCCCATTGATGCAGAGGTCAGGAGGACCAGCACCCCAGTTTCCCGTATTGCCAGCACATAGGGCAGTGCAGCACGGAGAGCCAGCATTGGTGGTGAGGCCATTGAATCAGCGACAATCACCGACCCAGGCCTATATGTACTGGCAACACCAGAACCAGCAACAGTAGCAGGGTCAGCAGAATCCACAACAGAACCACCAGGGAAGGTAGCAACAAGGAGCTTGGCAGGGCCAAGGGCAGTCATTCACTCTGTCATTGGAGGAGGATCTAGCATCCGGTGATGTAGTGGCAGGTAATATTTCGGTCGCATCATTTCCTGCAATAACATTACTTGATTCAGTAACTTCACATTCATTTGTATCCACACAATTTATGATACGTATCGGATTGGAGTTCAAGGCATTGCCATAGAGGCTGAATATACTCACTGGTAATGGGCTTGTAGGAGTTAGTATGGTATGCTTAGACTGTCCAATCATAGTGTATAAACAAGTATTACTTGCGAACTTGATCGAGTTTCCTATGGGTAACTTTGACGTTATCTTGAGCATAGACTGGCTGAGAGACAGTCATGCTATGATAGATTGTCATCGGGTGTAGAGTGTTATTTTATCTCCCCGGTTGGGAGAAGTTTTCTCTCGATAGATTTATGGGAGACCAGCTGAAGGGAGTTGCAGCAATAGCGATGGAAGGAGAATCGATACCCAAGATAGTTGACGAATTTATGGAGATTTTTCCTGAAAAGCTTCTAGGATTACCTCCAGACGAGAGGTAGAGTTCAGTATAGAGTTGATGCCAGGAACAAAGCCTATATCTCATAAATTTTACCAGATGTCACCCTCTGAACTTTACCAGCTATATCAGGATATTGAAGAATTGAAGGCGAAGAGATTTATTCGTACCAGTAGATCACCATAGGAAGCTCCAATAGTGTTAGTGAAGAAAAAGGATGGATCGCCTCGATTATGCATTGACTATAGGCAATTGAACGCAGTGACAGTGAAGAACAAGTATCCCTTGCCTAGGATTAATAACCTATTTGATCAGTTGAGTGAAGCCATAGTATTTTCTAAGATTGATCCTCAGTTCGGATATCATCAGGTACGAGTATGGGAAGAAGATATACCGAAGACAATATTTTGATCTCGATATGGGCATTATGAATTCTTAGTTATGCCATTCGGATTGACTAATGCACCACCAATATTCATAGATTTGAGGAACCGCATCTTCATGCCCTATTTAGATTAGTTTGTGGTAGTGTTCATCGATGACATCCTTCTGTATTCCCGTAATGAAGAAGAACATGAAGAGCATCTCAGAAAAGTGTTGCAGGCCTTAAGGGAGCATCAATTGTATACAAAACTTAGCAAGTGGAAGTTTTGGTTAGATCATATTTTTATTCTTAGGACACATCATCTCGGGAGCAGGAGTATCAGTGGATCCCAAGTAAGTTGAAGCGGTAAAGAATTAGCCAATTCCGAAGACCGTGGCAGATGTGCACAATTTTATTGGATTGTCAGGGTACTACAGAAGGTTCGTATCAAACTTTACAAGAATTTTAGCACCAATGACCTGATTGACTCGAAAGGATGTTAAGTTTCTATGGTCAGTAGAATGTCAGGCAGCTTTTGAAGAATTGAAGAAGGGGTTGATCTCGGCACCGATCCTGACACTTCCAATAGGATCATGAGGGTTCACAATATATTATGACACATCAGGAAAAGGTCTCGGATGTGTTCTGATATAGCATGGAAGAGTTATAACATATACATCATGGCAGCTTAGGGACCACGAGAAAAATTATCCGACTCACGACTTGGAGCTGGCAGCAGTAGTGTTTGTGCTCAAATTGTGGAGGCATTACTTGTTTGGTGATCAGGTAGAGATATTTACATATCATAAGAGTTTGAAATACGTATTCACCCAAAAGGATTTAAACATGAGATAGAGGAGATGGCTAAAATTATTGAAGGACTATGACGTGGAACTTTAATACCATCCTAGAAAGGCTAATGTAGTAGTAGATGCCCTTAGCAGAAGAGGTAATGCATTTGTCTTGACAACATAGAAGCATATTCTAGAAGATCTTCGAGAGATGGACATTGAGATAGTGCTTCCACAAGAAAAAAGAGTCTTAGCTAGTTTACAGATACAGTCAACTCTGGTAGACAAAATCATGGAGGCTCAAGCAGGGGTTCATGGATTCAGAAGTTACGAACAGAATATGAGTCAGGACTCAGGAAGGAGTTGACCATTCACAGTGATGAAACATTAAGATTCATAACTCATCTTTGTGTGCCGAGTGGAGATATATGACATGAGATCATGACTGAGGCCCATAGTTTCCAGTATTCTATCCATCCTGGCGGTACGAAGATGTATCAAGATATTAAGCAACACTTCTGGTAGAACAGGATGAAGCAAAAGATAGCATATTTTCTATCCCGATGCCTGATATGCCAGCAAGTGAAGGCAGAACAACAGAGGCCGGCAGGTTATTGCACCCTCTCCTTATTCTGGTGTAAAAATGGGAGAACATTACTATGGAATTTATGATCGGTTTACTTAGATCCCCGACTGGACGAGATATAGTTTGGGTGATAGTGGATCGTCTCACTAAAGTGGCATATTTTTTTCCTTTTAGAGTTGGGCAGTCTACGGAATAGTTGCCAGATATGTATATGCGGGAGATTGTGAGATAATGTGGTATACCAGTAAGCATAGTTTTAGATTGAGATTCGAGATTCACTCCTTATTTTTGGAAAAGCTTGCATGAGAGGCTGGGTACTAAGTTAAGATTTAGTACGACATACCACCCTTAGAAAGATGGGCAATCTGAGAGAACTATCCAGACCCTATAAGATATGTTAAGAGCCTGTACCATACACTTTGGTGGATCATGGGAGAAACACCTGCACCTAGTGGAATTCTAATATAATAATAGTTATCAGGCGAACATCCAGATGGCATATTTCAAGATATTATATGGAAGACAGTGCAGGTCACTGTTAGCTTGGGGTGACATTCGTGAGAGAAAGATATTGGGCCAAGAAGTGATTACTCAGACTCTAGAAGCTGTCAAGTGGATTAGAGAGCAGTTGCGAGTTGCGCAAGATCGACATCGCCATTGGACAGATCAGCATCGTAGGCCTCTGGAGTTTCGTGTCGGTGACCATGTATTTTTGCCGATTTCGTCCACCGGTGGAGTCATTAGATTCGGGGTTCGCGGGAAGCTTAGACCGCAATACGTTGGGCCATTTAACATTCTTGAGTGTGTAGGGGATGTTGCTTATCGCCTTACCCTTCCGTCTTCGCTTTATGAGGATCATGACATATTTTATGTGTCTCAGTTGCGTAGGTATGTCCCGGACCCGAGCCATGTCCTCGACCATTCTGACCTATAGTCGTGGGTACCGACTTGTCTTACGAAGAACAGGCCGTGTCCATTTTGGACCGAAGAAAGGAGGTACTCAAGAATCGGACAATCTATCTTGTCCGTGTCGCTTGGGGGCATCACTCTTTGGAAGAGTCAACGTGGGAATGCGAGGACGATATTCAGTCTCGGTACCTGCACTTATTTGATTCGCAAGGTATATTTCTTTAAATGCCTTCTTGAATTCAGTGATCATTGAATTCCATGATCATTGATCACCTTGCTTGAGTGCTATTAATATTGCTATGTGTATATTATTTGTCTTGCTTGTATATTGCCGGAGATTTCTTGTAGCCAATTGGGCTGTCCTGATATCTCTAGTCGATTTAGTCCTAAAATTCCGAGGACAGAATTTTTCTAAGATGGGTAGAGATGTCACTTCCTTATCCCGATATACATGGTATATACTCAAGTTGGCGCACCTTTGAAGTGTTTTTATTTTAGCATAATTTGAGTATACATCAAGCGTACGGTTGGAAGGCCCCCAGCGCACATTGGCTGAGTATTGGTTTATTTCTGGTTGTAGGTAGGGTGTGTAGCTAAGATTTGTTGAAAAAATCTAACAGTTCACCATCAACCCCTTATATATATATATATATATATATATATATATATATATATATATATATATATATATATATATATATATATATATATATATTTCTTGTTTCTTCTTATCTCTCCTTACTTGTTCATTTTTGTTTTTGCTCCTGGTTCTCTTCATAGGCAAGTACATCTTGTAAATATGAAGAAACATGATCAGCTATAGTTTTTAGTTTTGTTTGTTGTAATTAGTTTCTAGTAGTGTTCTGATTATTTAGTTCTTAGAGTTTTTAGATTTAAGATGGTTTTATAGTTTAGATCTTGCTTTGATTATGAGGATTTTTATCGGTATATTTTTCTTAGGGAATGATCCATCAAAATTTAAATATTTTCGAAATATGTTCTTCCCTGATTTTGGGCTTAGGATTTTCCTTTATTTTTTTTGGTTCTTGTTGCTTAGGAAATAGAGAACTGTCATAGTCTTGAGCTTGAGCTCTAAGTCATCAATGATGGGTCGGTTGGAGAAGAAGAACCGTGTCAATGATGTATACATGAGGAATCGTACATTGGGCGAATGTTTAGTGTAACCCGTATTCCATAACTCGTGCGTACTCAAAAAGTGTGCCACTCCCCGAACAAAAGTAGGTCAAGGAGATAAATTCTCGAAAAAATACTTGTTGGCGCACTTTTGGAAGATTCTAACCCTTGGCGCACTTTTAACCAACTTCAGCCTTGGCACACAATTGATGTATCATGAGTGAACCAAGCAAAAGTGCGCCAGTCTATCATCCAGCGCACTTTTGGCCACATATATAGTTGGCACACTTCTGCAGTCCGACGCACAATTGACTCATTGTGTAATTAAACTATAAAATGTGCGCCCTTACATATATACATTGGGCACGCTTTCGATAGGTTGATGACCCGACACACTTGCTTCTTGGCGCAATCTCGCTCGGTTCAGCTTCGATAACCGAGCCTTGACTTTGGCACGTCTCAATTTTTAAAGCCCTCGACTGTCGTGCTGCCTAGGGACTCGTGTTTTATTTTGTAGTTGCTTTGCACATGTTTAGTGCGCCAAATTGCTTGCATGTGTAGAATGCGCCTAACCCCGAATTTCTTGATTGTGCACCATAACATAGATTTGTGCACCATAACTTCTATGACCTAGATTATGTGCCGTATAGTTGCATGCTCGTGCACTTTCTGTGTGCGCCACTTTTCCTGCTAGCTTGTTTTGTACTTGAAAAGTGCGCCGACCCGAGACTTCTTGTGTTTAATGTATATACATAGGTCCTGTTGTTCACTTGGTGCCTCTTCTAAATTAATGACTTCTGATTAGCCTGACCTTGATTGATGATCTATGATTTAAGAACTTAAGGAATAGATGGGGCACTCATGACAGTGACTCGATCATATGAGATATTATAAAACCCCTAATCCTAAAAACCGTATTCACCTTTTTAATTAATTATTAATTGAATTATAGTAATTATGAGCTAATTAGGAGAAATATATTTTATTTTATTTTTATTTTAGGTATTTGTGAATTTAGGAGATTTATGGAGCCAGTATAAATTTTTCCTAATTTATTTCATGTAGGAGACCCTTTGGGCATTTGCTAGCTTAATGGTATGCATTAATATAAATTCTAGATTTTCCATGTATATATATATATATATATATATATATAAGAAAAAGAAATAAAAAAAGAAAAAGAAAGAAAAAGAAATAAGAAAAAAAAACAAATTTTCTTAATGTATAATCCCCTAACCTACCCAAACCCTCTAGCCTACCCGTTAAGGACCAGACCCGACCCGACCCGCGACTAATGAGAAGTAACAGTAGCAGCTATAGGCGCCCCCCTCCCCCGCGAACATATGCAAACCCCCTTTTCTTCATCTCTCTTTCCTATATATATATCTCCTATCAACCAAACCCTAACCCTAATTCTTCTCCATCTTCCCATCTAAACCCTGCCGTCCGCCACTTCAGCCAGCGAGACCGCCGAGCCAGCCACCCACGCCGCCCAGAACCGACCCCACCGACGACGCGTGACGTGCACAACCCCGCGCACTGACAGTTTGGACAACAGGTTACCTGTGTTCCAGCCCTGTTTTCCGTCACCTCGCTAAACCAAACTCGACCCTGTCTTTACCGGTACGTTCACCACTTAACCCTCTTCAATATCTGTATGATAGTTGACCTCGAACAACGCGTAACCCTAGTCAAAAATAGCGTCCAAGTTGATAGAAAAAGACAACTTTCGGGTCTCGCAAAAAATTGCAGTAACTACCTATGTTCCCGGATTCGTATCTTCCACCACAGAGATCCGAATTCAATTTTTCTTTTTGGTATGCGGAGACCACTTGACCTAGTTTAATTTTTGTTAGTTATATTAATTTTTTAATTGCTGTATATAGAATTAATTTTTTTGGAAAACTCCAAAAACTCATTTTTTCCAGATTTCCAAAAATTGTGAAATGGAGCGCGCCCCGCCAAACGGGACCGTCCTGTCATGTACCAAGTATACAAAAAGGTGTGCACAGTATACCCGGACACGTAAGATTTTATGAAAACTAATTCGGACGCGTGTGCGCGTCGAAATCAGTCCGTATCTACGGACAATCCCCGTGTCGTAACTTTTGCGAAAGCCGTGCGCATTTTGTGCACGCTCGTCAGATTGAGACAAAACTTGTGCCACTGGACTCGTGGTATCACGCTGGTCCTGTGACCCAATTTTCACACAATTCTGAGACAGTTGACCAAGTCGCCCCCACGATTTTTTGGGCAAAATTGTGTTCGGCTCATCGGAATCCACATCTAGACATACCGTTGAGTTCGTACTGACATTTAGAGTTTGTTTGACCTATAATTTATCCTTTTTAGAGACTGTTACCCTTGGCACGCTTTTCGATATAAAGTGGGCCACATGTGGACCCCACTTTGACCCAAAATTACTGTTTTGCCCCTGTGTCCAAATTGGACGAAAAGGTAGTAATTTCTAGCTATTTTGCTGATTCCGAAAATGTTGGTGATATCTATTTCAGCATCAGGAGACGTTTGTTCGGAGGCCTTAGTTCCAGATTCTGTGTCCTTGATATTTGGACGCTTACACTTTACAGTTTTCTTGCTAGGCAAGTATATCTTGCTATTGTACTATATTTACATTCTATATGATGCATGCATGTTTATTTCTGTTTATTTAGTTTATTTATTTTAACTTCTATATAAATTGCACGTCCAAGGAAACTTGGGTGCAACGACGGTGTCGTCGTATTATATTTTTATTTATGTATATGCATTGGACCTACTTTATGAGACCACCCCATTTTCATGAGGCATCATTAGGTATTCATTTGACTGTGACACATTTTTACACGACTTGTGAGTCTCATATAGATCACGGAATTATGTATTGACTGATCATCGGTATGTGTGGGACGTGCATTAGGGATAACTGTTGTTAGAAACTTTGTATGCTAGTAGACCTGGCAGTTATTAGAGGTATTATCGTGTTATGGATGTGACATGCTTAGAACATGGGGTGGGGAGAACAACAAGTACCGCATTTGGGCTCCTTTGCACTTTTTCTATTGTGTGCTCGGATTCTCCGCCGGAGATACGGGTGGTGATGGCCACTATATATTATATATTATCAGGCGGCCTCTGGAGTTCAAAAGACGACATGCTTTTTAGGCCCCTGGATCTCCGAGAGAACCATGCCAATCCCAGTTTTCAGCCAGATAGCTCACTTGTGGGGAAAGTTGTTCTTAAACTGCATTCACTTAGACGGTTAGGCGACCCCATTGGATGTTTACTTTTAGTACTTTATTGTCATGTTATTATGTATCTTGTTACGTCCCTCTGAGGATCTGGTCCCTTTTCAGATATAGATGAGCAGGAGTATCAGCAAGAGTATGGACCTGGACCTGATGCTACTTATCAGACTGAGGAGGTCTTACCTTCGGAGTAACTGTGATTCATTTCAGCTATTAGAGATTTTGTATCTATTCTTTTAAAGACATTTATTCTGATATTAGAGTTTATTCTCTTCTCTCTTTAGTAGTTTTGGTATAGTCGATTTGTAGTGGATTTGTCTCCATTCGACTATCATACTTTGAGATTTCTTATTTAATACTCATCTTTGATATTCAGTTATTCATTCCCATTTTATTTATTTATTGTGCTGTGGATGAGATATAGATTGCGTGTGACTTGTTGTGACAGTATATTACCACTGTGGATTGGATATTCATGTACATTGTATATGTGTATATGGTTTCCATATATTGGAGTTTGTATACATACGACTGTCGTGTTACATATTCCTAGTCCTACGTATTTTAAGACTGGGGCATGACATATTTTTGTGGTGGCCCATGCAGGTCAGAATATATTGTCTCGGTTACGTAACTGTACCGAACAAGCCTGCGTATAGGAGTATAAGAATCTCATCCACGCTTGACTGAAACTCATCCTTCATATTTAATGCTTGCATCCTATTTGATTCCCGTACTTCTTCTAATCATTTCGTACATCACCTGCAGAGAGATGGATATGCAAAATGGATGTACTGCCGCCGATGGTGACACAACTTCTGGAGTCAATGGTCAGACTCAAGGAGAGACCCCAACGATTCCTAGACTTCCGAGACCAGATGGACAGACTCACAATCCAAATTTGTCTGATCTTCCCGCTTTACCTAATGAGAACCTTCCAGCTTCGTCGACACCGCAGGATGGCCAGACACTGTTGTTCCAATTCTTCTAGATAATAATGCAGGAACAACGACAATAGGCCGCCATACTACCTGCAGAGCAGAAGCAGCAAGCAGCAGAACAGAGGCAAGAATTCCTGGCAACACTTGAGAGGATGGCTGCATAGGCTACTGTACCAGCTCAAGCACTAGTTCCAGTACCTCGAGCTAGGGTTGGTTCAGTAAAGGACTTTATACAGATGGGTCTGAGGTCGTACAAAGGCATTGAGAGCCTAGAGGAGACTACCAACTGGATCACGCAAACTCAGAAGCTATTGAGGCATCGCAGCTACCTGCAGATCTATGGATGACAGGTGTAAGGACGCTTCTAGATGGTAATGCTCATCACTGGTGGAAATTCATGGAGCACCAGTTGGGTACATACCAGACTTGGGAGCAGTTCTTGGAGTGCTTTGAGAGGAAGTACTTCCCGGACACTATCAAAGATGCATTATACGATCAGTTTCTTCACTTGGAGAAGGAAAACAGAATAGTGGACGAGTATGATGCCGAGTTTAGTCGTCTCAGTAAATATGGCGCTGCCTTGATACCAGATGACTTGGCTAAGGCTAAAAGGTTTTATCGCGGACTGACTCAGGAGCTCCAATATTACACTAGCTCACAGTCCCTGATCTCTTATGCCGAGTTGCTGATAGAAGCCAGATTACAAGAAACCATCAGCAGAGGAAAAGGAGGTCAGCTAAGGACACAACAAGGAACAACAAGGGCACAGCAGGGACCGACAATGATACAACAAGGAGGACCTATCAGACGTCCTTTTGCTCAGCAAGAACAGTACCAACACAGAGCAGGACCGTACCAGAATATGGAGAAGCCCTACTACAGTTATTGTGGGAGATGCGGACATATTTTAAGAGATTATCGGACCCGCTTGGGTCAGTGTATGAGATGTGGCTCCGGACAGCACCTGGCGAGAGACTGCCTAATACAACAGACACTTCCACCGCCAGTACAGAGACTAGCGCTTCCAGCACCGAGGCCAGCCCAGCAGATGATGAGACCAGGAGCACCTCGACCCCCAGCAGTCGAAGGATTTCAGCAAGGACAACCGTTACCTACTCAGGAGGATCAGTTCATAAGGGCCATACATGGACAGCCACAGAGGAACGGACAAGCTTTTGCATTGGAAATGGATGACTTGGATCAGGAGGTGGATGTCATAGCAGATATTACTCTTGCTTTTACTTTTTCTGCTGTGACATTGTTTGATACGGGAGCCACCCACTTATTCATATCATCTAGTTTTATTGCCAAACACAACATTGCCTCTACACCTTTACCTAGTTGTGTTAGAATTCTTACCGGAGGAGGAGTTATAACTGTTAGTAGAATTTGTAGATCGTGTTCTATAGTAATTCGTGGCAGAGAGATGAACGCCCGACTTTTAGTCCTTCCCATGCCATCTTTTGATATTGTGCTCGTAATGAACTAGCTAAGCAAGTACCACGCTTTCTTCGATTGCTTTGGAGGAAGCATTTTTTTAAGGTACCAGGCCAGCCTGAACTTGAGTTTGCAAGAGGATCCACAGAAGCCATGGATAGTATTCAGCTTGCAATAGACGATGTTATTTATCATCCCATTATTTCAGAATTTCAAGACGTCTTTCCAGAGGAATTGTCAGGACTACCCCCAGACAGAGACGTAGAGTATTTAATTGAACTAGCACCCGGAGCAGCACCTATAGCATCACATGTTTACAGACTGGCGAAGAAGAAGATGGATGAGCTGAAGGCACAGTTGAAAGAACTAGAAGAGAAATGTTTCATCCGACCAAGTGCATCACCTTGGGGAGCACCAGTGTTGTTTGTACCAAAGAAGGATGGGTCAGTGCGTATGTGCATTGACTACAAAACCTTGAATACAGTAACTGTAAAGAATAAATACCCCTTGCCACGCATTGATGACCTATTTGATCAGCTTAGTGGAGCTAAGGTATTCTCGAAGATAGATTTAAGATCGGGATATCACCAGGTGAAGGTACGGAAGTAGGACATTCCGAAGACCGCATTCAGAACAAGATATGGGCACTACGAGTTTTTAGTCATGCCATTTGGATTGACCAATGCTCCAACTATCTTTATGGACTTAATGAATCGAGTCTTCCACCAGTATTTGGACCAGTTCGTGGTCGTCATCATAGATGATATACTTGTCTATTCGAAGAGCCACGAGGAGCACCTACGGATTATTCTAGAGACATTGAGGAGAGAGTAGTTATATGCAAAGCTCAGTAAATGTGAGTTCTTCTTGGACAGAGTTTTATTTCTTGGGCATGTCATTACAGGAGATGGTATTTCTGTTGATCCAGAAAAGATCTCCGCAGTTGAGACATGGCCTGTTCCTAAATCAGCAGCGGAGGTGAGAAGTTTTCTTGGACTTGCGACATATTACTGACGGTTCATGGAGAACATCTCAAGGATAGCAGCACCTATGACTCGTTTGACTTGTAAGGATCAAGAATTTATATGGACCGACGAGTGTCAAGCCGCCTTTGAAGAGTTGAAGAAGCGACTGACTACAGTACCAGTATTGACTATTCTATCAGGATCAGGAGGCTACATGATCTACATTGACGCATCAGGAAAAGGCTTGGGATGCGTATTGATGCAGCATGGCAAGGTGATTGCATATGCATCTAGACAGTTACGAGTGCATGGGAAGAACAGAGTCGAATGTCATAGTATAAACCGAAATATGTCCGGTGGGAACAAAACCACTACAAATGATGAAATAAAGAACTGAAGACAGAAATAAAGAGTGCAACTAGAGCAACTGCTATCTAGATAAGAAGCTGCAGTCCTAGGCGGAAGGCCTACCAAGAAATCAGGGAAACTCTGACGGTAGCACCTCTAGCTCCTCCTCGAGAGCGTACCTCGTCTCCACTCCTGGTCCGTATACAGTGGGGTAATACGCCTCGTCCAAATCTGGAAGGGAACCAGGTCCTCAGAGGGTCGTAACATGATACAAAAATACATGCCATAGATAGTACTGAATAAAATAAAGGGGTGTGCTAACCATCTAAGTGAATGCAATGTAAGGACAAACTTGGAACGTATAGGTAGGTGTAGGCATAACGTCCATACTCCGAAGAGTATGGTATCTGACCATGTAACGTCCATCATTCCGAAGAATGAGGTATCTGTAATGTATATACGTCCGTATCACTCCGAAGAGCGCGGTATCTGAATATAGGAAGTCATCGGATCCGTGCCTCCTCTGGATACTACGAAGTCCGATGTGTGTATCCCATACGTTTATCAGTTGTCCTCCCCGCCCAATGTGGATACACAAGTCGAATACACGACGTGAGTATCCCGTATCTAGATGCCAAGTCTCATCTAACTAGATTACTCTAAATTACGTGCTAATCCGTGATGCACGTCGTACGCACCGATAGCGAGTCGGGTACGCGGACCCGCATCCTAATATAAATTTATCATCGTGATACGTGTACAGTGTCACGGTCTAGAAAGATATCAGAATATCCTCACAGTAGTAGGTGAGTCAGCTAGCAGCTAGGTCAAGTACACTACTCATCGACGCATTCGTCGACTGCACCCGAGTCAATCTCGGGCGCACACAGTTTATGTATATTGCAACAGTTATCATTTAAATTAAATAATAATCCAGCAAGGTATACTTGCCTGAGTCCGGTAGCTGCGATTGGCAATATCCTGTGCCTGAAGCCTCGTCTGTACGGTCCAGCAATCCTAGATATGATATAATAATATCAACGTCAGTCACTACAATATTACGACCAAGACACACTACTTGCAGCAATAACTGGCGTAGGGTCTTGACTGTACATCAGTGGGACCACGTAGTACATATATTTATATATATAACATATATACATATATGTACTCAAATACTTATTTAAATATAATAAAAATATGTATGTTTTAATTGTACATTTTAAAATAGCATATATATATATATATATTACTTAATAATATACCAATAAAGGTGTACATATACACATTCATTAAACATATTTACATATATAAATACCATATATAATACCATATGTATAATTAAATACATAGTCATATATATTTACATATACTTAAATAACAATTTATATGTATATACACATAATGGAAAATGTACTAATACATATTAATACACACAAGATATATATACATATATACATATATGTATATATATATATATATGTATATATATATATATATGTATATATATATATATTGTGTAATTAGTATATTTGTAATGTGTATTAAATAAATATGTGTATATATATGTATATAAATATATGCGTACTTGTGTGTATTAATATGTATTAGTACATTTTCCATTATGTGTATATACATATAAATTGTTATTTAAGTATATGTAAATATATATGAATATGTATTTAATTATACATATGGTATTATATATGGTATTTATATATGTAAATATGTTTAATGAATGTGTATATGTACACCTTTATTGGTATATTATTAAGTAATATATATATATATATATGCTATTTTAAAATGTACAATTAAAACATACATATTTTTATTATATTTAAATAAGTATTTGAGTACATATATGTATATATGTTATATATATAAATATATGTACTACGTGGTCCCACTGATGTACAGTCAAGACCCTACGCCAGTTATTGCTGCAAGTAGTGTGTCTTGGTCGTAATATTGTAGTGACTGACGTTGATATTATTATATCATATCTAGGATTGCTGGACCGTACAGACGAGGCTTCAGGCACAGGATATTGCCAATCGCAGCTACCGGACTCAGGCAAGTATACCTTGCTGGATTATTATTTAATTTAAATGATAACTGTTGCAATATACATAAACTGTGTGCGCCCGAGATTGACTCGGGTGCAGTCGACGAATGCGTCGATGAGTAGTGTACTTGACCTAGCTGCTAGCTGACTCACCTACTACTGTGAGGATATTCTGATATCTTTCTAGACCGTGACACTGTACACGTATCACGATGATAAATTCATATTGATACTGCAGGGGCAGCGGCTGGCAGCGTTGCACTGCAGGGGCTGCGCCGGCCGGCTGCGGCGTTGACTGGGGGCGAGCCGCGGCGGGGACGGAGGGGCCTGGCTGGGGAAGGCGTCGACGGAGTTTGGAGGCCGGGCGAGCTACGGTGGCCGGCTGGTTGGAGTTCAGGTAGTCGGCTCGAGCTTCGGGGGGGGTGAGGCTTTGGGTGAGGACGGCGATGCTGGAGGCGGCTGTAGGCGGAGATGTGGCGGGTGGCGGTGGCTGGAGGTAGGGGAGTGGTCGCTGGTTGGAGGGGGACGGTTGTGGGGGTGGCCGGAGGCGGTGGCTAGCCGGAGGAGGGCGGCGGGAGTTCGGGTAAGGTGAGGCTGCGGGTTTGGGCGTAGTTGGGAATTTAGGGTTTTAGTTGGGTAGCCTAGGTTTGTGTGTAGTTTTAATGATGTAACATATTGTATTTGTAGGAAAGAGAGAGAGGGGGGCTGCCTTGGGATTAGGGCCGGCTGGTAGTTGCCTAGGGTTGTGTGAGGGTCTCCACATGTTGCACATTTGGCTAGGATTCAATGTATTTGAAATGTAGGGTTAGGATGTGTCCACCAAAAATGATGTAAAGTACATGAAAATGGGGGGAATTCTTTTGTGGACCGGTCAAATAATGGGGGTTATCTTTTTCATGTGGTTGGGCCAATGAAAGGCGGGCACCTCACTGCTAATTTGCATAAAAGCTCCTGGACAATTAAGAAATTGCACAAAATTTGGAATTGAGGATTTGATGTGACAAAATACCATGTTTGGTATTTGTAGTGGACTAGATTGGTGTATGGTGTTTAATATGAGACTTGTGGGTGTGTGTGTGGGTTTGGGTTGAAGTTGGGTCTAATTTGAGTGAGGTTGGGTCACTATATTAATTAAATTACAATTAATGCACCGGTGTTCCTAAATTAATTTAAAAATACAGGGAGTCCAAATTGGGTGGGCACAAGCGTCATGGGCGTGGTAGGCTTAGAGTATAATAATATCATAACTGGGGTTGGTCAAAACGGGTTGAGGTTGGGTCTCAATTTCGATTGGAACGGGCAACGAACGTAAATATGCAATTAATTGAATTTACGTACGGACGTTTGTAACGACTTTTGTGCGACTAAACTCAAGCACAAAAATCAGCATCTGGGGGTTGCACAAAGGTTATTATGGTAGGTTGGTATGTCTAGGCCAAGTGTATGAAATTTGTTTCAGGGTAACAGCTAGGATAGTGTCCTAAATATCGGTACAACGGTAAGGTGTCCTAAGTAATAAAACCACTGCACAAATATTTAATACTCTGTAATAATAAATTCTAATTAGCATCTAGTTAACCCTAATCATGTTATCTAAGTTAGTTAAACCCAAATTTTGGTCGAGGGGGTTTACAACCTTCCCTCCTTAGAGCATTTCGTCCTCGAAATTAAAACAGACATATAGAAAAACTATTGATTGAATTGAAATGCTATCACATACCCAGGCCTTCGAAGAGATGGGAAAAACGCTGTTGAATATCGTCCTCTCGTTCCCAGGTCGATTCGCCTGGTGCATGATGCCTCCATGCGACACGAACTAGAGGGATAGTCTGGCCTCGCAGTACCTTCTCGCTTCGGTCCAGGATCTTTACTGGCTCCTCCTGGTATGACAAACTCGGCCCGACGGTGATCTCCGAGTGGTCAAGCACATGACTCGGATCCGGTATGTACCTCCTCAACTGAGATACATGGAAGACGTCATGAACTTCTTCCAATGTCTGTGGCAAAGCTAACCTGTAAGCAACTTCTCTGATGCGTTGTAACACATCGAATGGTCCGATGTATCTCGGACTCAGCTTCCCTCTGCCTCCAAATATGATGGTTCCTCGGGTAGGTGAGATCTTCAAGAACACATGATCTCCAACCTGGAACTCTAGGCTTCGTCGATGCACATTAGCCCAATGCTTCTGCCTGTCCTGTGCTGCTCGTAGATGCCCTTAGATCTTCTTCACCTTCTCCACTGTACGGACGACCAACTCTGGCCCTAGAATCTGCCTCTCGCCTACATCGCTCCAATATACTGGGGAACGACACTTCCTATCATACAATGCCTCATAGGGAGCCATCTGAATTCTCGCCTGATAGCTATTGTTGTAGGAAAATTTGACCAAATGCAAATGGTCCTCCCATGAACCGCTGAAGTCAAGCATGCACGCCCTCAACATGTCCTCCAACGTCTGAATGGTGCGCTCGGACTGGCCATCTGTCTGCAAGTGATACGATGTGCTAAACTTTAAGCGGGTACCAAGACTCTCTTGCATACTCCGCCAAAAGTACGATGTGAATCTCGTATCCCTGTCAGACACTATACTGACTGGCACTCCATACAGTCGTACGATCTCCCTCATATACATGTCTGCCAAGACTTTCGTGGATTGCCCGACTTTGAAGGATAAAAAGTGGGCGGACTTGGTGAGTCGATCTACGATTACCCATACCGCATTGCGACCACTAGGACTCCTCGGAAAACCCGTAACGAAGTCCATGGTGATGTGCTCCCATTTTCACTCAGGTATCGGAAGCGGTTGAAGTAACCCGGCAGACCTCTGATGCTCATCCTTGACTTGCTGACACACCAGACACTTTGCCACAAAGCAGGCTATCTCCCTCTTCATCCCATGCCACCAATAGTACTGCCTCAGGTCTCTGTACATCTTCGTGCCTCCTGGATGGATAGAGTAGGCCGAACTGTGTGTCTCCGTCATCAGCTCCTGACGAAGCTCTCCATTCGAAACATAGAGACGATCTCCACATCTCAAAGTCCCATCCTCGTGTATATGCAGTCATGTATGTATCCCAGCCTCTGTCCTCTGTCGAAGCCTCTGAAATCTAGAGTCTGTCGGTAAAGCAGCCTTGATCCTCTCCACCAATGTCGATTGCAACTGGAAACTCGACAACTGGCCGTCTACTCCGGGCATAATGACCTCTATACCCAACTGTTCTAGATCTCTTAACAGATATTATTGGGTAGTCAGAAAAATGCCATGGGTCTCCTGCTTAAAGTATCGGCTACCACATTGGCCTTTCCCGGATGGTACTATAGCTCGATCTCGAAGTCCGTCATCACTTCGAGCCAACGTCTCTTTCTCTGGTTCAGGTCCTTCTGGGTGTAGACGTATTTAATGCTCTTGTGATCGGTGAATATCTCCACGCGCTCTCCGTATAGGTAGTGCCTCCAAAGCTTCAAAGTAAAGATCACTGCGGCAAGCTCCAAGTCGTGGGTAGGATAGTTCTTCTTATGGGCCTCAGCTGCCTAGAGGCATAGGCCACAGCCTTCCCATGCTACATCAAGACGCATCCTAATCCTTTCCCGGACGCATCGCTATAGATCACGAATCCTCCGGGTCCAGAAGGTATGGTCAAGATGGGTGTTGTAGTCAGATGCTTCTTCAGCTCATCGAACGCCGTCTGACACTCCTCTGTCCAGGTGAACTCCTGATCCTTGCGGGTCAAGCGGGTCATCGGCTCTGCGATCCTTGCGAAGTTCTCTACGAACCTCCGGTAATATCTGGCAAGTCCTAGGAAACTCCTCACCTTCGAGACGTTGGTAGGGGTCGGCCACGTCTCTACTGACGAAATCTTCGCGGGATCTACCGAAATGCCTTCTCCTGAGATAACATGTCCAAGAAATACGACACAATCTAGGAAAAACTCGCACTTGCTCAGCTTGGCATAAAGCCTCTCACGTCTCAGCGTCTCCAACACTAGCCTCAAGTGTTCTCCGTGCTCCTTGTGGCTCTTCGAATACACCAAGATGTCGTCGATGAAGACTACCACGAACTGGTCTAGATACTGGTGGAAGACCCTGTTCATCAGGTTCATAAACACAGCAGGCGTATTTGTCAATCCAAAAGGTATCACTAAGAACTCGTAGTGTCCATAACGAGTCCTGAATGCTGTCTTTGGAATGTCTTCTCTCCGCACCTTTACCTGATGATAGCCCGATCTCAAGTCGATCTTCGTGAACACCACTGCTCCTGTCAGCTGGTCGAACAGATCATCAATCCGCGGTAGAGAGTACTTGTTCTTGATAGTCAAAGCATTAAGGGCTCTGTAATCAATGCACATCCGGAATGTCCCATCCTTCTTTGGTACAAACAACACTGGTGCTCCCCAGGGTGATGCACTAGGACGGACAAATCCCTTGATCTGCAACTCCTCTAACTGTAGCTTCAGCTCGTCTAGCTCTTTCTTCGCCAACCGGTACACATTTGATGATACCGGTGCTGCTCCGGGCACTAACTCACTAGTGAACTCCACCTCTCTATCAGGCGGTAGGCCTGGCAACTCCTCTGGGAAAACATCCTTAAACTCTGCAACAATTTCTGGGGGTGCCATCTCCATGGCCATGTAAGCTCCAGCTGTCTGTCCTACTCCTCGCTCGATGGTGCCCCGCATGTACTCGAACTCCGGGTGACCTGGTGGTCTAAAAGTAACGCTAACCTTCCGGCAATCCAGTACGGCATTGTACTGACTTAACCACTCCATGCCCAAAACGACGTCGAAAGTTGGCATTGGGAGTACCAAAAATTGCGCTCTCATCTCTCTACCACAAACTACTATCGAGCACGTTCTAATAGTGCTGGTAACCGGTACGATGCCTCCTCCAGTAAGAATCTTCCAACTCTTAGGTAAGGGGGAAGTTGCTACTCTATGCATAGCTACGAAGCTACTAGATATGAAAGACATTGTATCTCTAGAATCAAACAATGCAGTTGCAGGTAATGATGCAACTAAAATGGTACCTATGATAGCCTCCCCTTCTGGTTCCTCCTCGATAGTTGCTAAAGCAAAGGCCTGCCCGTGCCTCTGTCCTCCAGCCTGCTGTCTGGCCTGGTTGAACTGTGCCTCATGTGGGACCAAGGGTGGTCCTCTCTAAAATCCTCTGGTAGCTGGTGGACGCTGTCCTCCGATAGGGGGTAGTATCCTCAAGGGTGGTGCTGCTGGCCTCTGTCCGGTCTGCGGTGCTGCATCTCTGCGCTGTGGGCAGTCTCTGGCAAGGTGCTGGCTCGCTCCATAGATCATGCAGAGCCCGAGCTTCTTCCGGCAGTCTCTGACAATGTGTCCCCTCTTGCCACAATGGTGATAAGTCGGAAGCTCCTCGTGCTGGTACGGCACTGTCCTCTGCTGCGCTTGCTCTCCTGGACGACGGATCGGTCCTCCTGCTCCGTGCTGGACTCTGGCTGGTACATTTGTGCTGGAACGTCTCGCTCCTCTGCCTATGGCCTCCTGGATCCTCGCCTCTGATAGGACCTCTTTATAAGAGATCCTCGTCTGAGTAGTAGTATACCTCTGCAGCTCGAAGGAAAGACCGTGGTGGAATCTCCTGGCCTTCTCCAGGTCGTTGGGTATCAGGGCGGCACCGAATCAGCTGAGTCGGCTGAACTCCACGTCGTAGGCGTCCACGGTCAAATTCCCTTGCTCCAGGTGCAGGAACTGGGAGTATAAGACATTCCTGACCGTAACGGGGAAATACTTTGCATTGAAGTACTCCAGAAACTCCTCCCAAGTCTGCGTCTTGCCGACGCTGCGCTCCATGGAATCCCACCAGTGATGGGCGTTGCCCTTGAGTTGAGCCCTCACTGCGGTCATCCAGAGGTCGAGGTATATCTGCGAACCCTCCAGTAGCATCTCAGTGTTGGAGACCCAATCCGAGATCTCCTCCGCAGTCTCCTTGCCCAAAAAGTTCCCGGGCCCATCTGGCGGAAACCTCGTACAGTGCCCACTGGCTGGACAGGTGCTGGTGCTGGTGCGGGTGCTGGGGCAGGTGTCCTCTCTAGTATCGCCATCAGGCTCTGCCTTAGGGTCTCGGTCTGCTGCCACTGCGCCTGCATCATCGCCTGAAAAAATTGGAACATCTGGAGCTGTCCCTCCGATGGTGGCATCTAGGGTGGAAATGACGGAGGTGGTGGTATCCCCGGCTGCATCATCGGTGTCTCCTCAGATGCCGGCCTCTCGAACTGCGACATCGGCGTAGCCCCCGAGGTCTGTCCCTCGAAGTGCTGCATCGGGACCGTCTGCGAAGTCTGGCCCTCTAGCTACTGCATCCTGTCGTCGGGAGACGTCTGGTGCTAGTGTATCATCGGGGCCTGTGGCTGAGGCTGCTCTCCGGGTGGTCCCTGGGAAATCTCCTCCCTTGGTGCGGTGGCAGATGGTACCATGGCACCATATGCCTCGCGTCCGCTACGTAGGTTCATCTCACTGTAAGAGATAGAACTTCATTAAAAAGAGTACAGAATCAATCAAACAGGATGCAGATGTTTAAAATACGGAAGAGGTTCAAAGGTATAATCAAGTGGATAAGACCTAGTAATTTCTATCCTATTGCAGGCTCGCTGGGCATGTTACCATACCACAAGCGATAAACATTTGAGTAGACCTGCATGGGACACCACTAAAACCATGTCACGCCCCAGTCCCAAAATACACGGAACCAGGCCACGTGGCATTGGCCAGCTGACACGTCTCCGAGGATATCCTAATTTAATGGATCCTAGCGAAGCGTGCTGCGCTGTCCTAAATCTAACAAGTCTAATACTATCATACAACAGGCAGAGTCTAATCTCATCCACAAATACAACAAGAAATACTGAAATGAAATACTGGAAAATAAGAACAGAGTCAAATGTCATAGTACAAACCGAAATATGTCCGGTGGGAACAAACCCACTACAAATGATAAAATAGAGTACTAAAGACAGAAATAAAGAGTGCAACTAGAGCAACTGCTATCTAGATAAGAAGCTCCAGTCCTAGGCGGAAGGCCTACCAAGAAATCAGGGAAACTCCAACGGTAGCACCTCTAGCTCCTCCTCGAGAGCGTACCTCGTCTCCACTCCTGGTCCGTATACAGTGGGGTAATACGCCTCGTCCAAATCTGGAAGGGAACCAGGTCCTCAGAGGGACGTAACAAGATACAAAAATGCATGCCATAGATAGTACTGAATAAAATAAAGGGGTGTGCTAACCATCTAAGTGAATGCAATGTAAGGACAACCTTGGAACGTATAGGTAGGTGTAGGCATAACGTCCATACTCCGAAGAGCATGGTATCTGACCATGTAACGTCTATTATTCCGAAGAATGAGGTATCTGTAATGTATATACGTCCGTATCACTCCAAAGAGCACGGTATCTGAATATAGGAAGTCATCGGATCTGTGGCTCCTCTGGATACTACGGAGTCCGATGTGTGTATCCCATACGTTTATCAGTTGTCCTCCCCGCCCAATGTGGATATACAAATCGAATACATGACGTGAGTATCCCGTATCTAGATGCCAAGTCTCATCTAACTAGATTACTCTAAATTACGTGCTAATCCGTGATGCATGTCGTACGCACCGATAGCGAGTCGGGTACGCGGACCCGCATCCCAATATGAATTTATCATCGTGATACGTGTACAGTGTCACGGTCTAGGAAGATATCAAAATATCCTCACAGTAGTAGGTGAGTCAGCTAGCAGCTAGGTCAAGTACACTACTCATCGATGCATTCGTCGACTGCATCCGAGTCACTCTCGGGCGCGCACAGTTTATGTATATTGCAACAGTTATCATTTAAATTAAACAGTAATCCAGCAAGGTATACTTGCCTGAGTCCGGTAGCTGCGAATGGCAATATCCTGCTCCTGCAGCCTCGTCTGTACGGTCCAGCAATCCTAGATATGATATAATAATATCAACGTCAGTCACTACAATATTATGACCAAGACACACTACTTGCAGCAATAACTGACGTAGGGTCTTGACTGTACATCAGTGGGACCACGTAGTACATATATTTATATATATAACATATATACATATATGTACTCAAATACTTATTTAAATATAATAAAAATATGTATATTTTAATTGTACATTTTAAAATAGCATATATATATATATTACTTAATAATATACCAATAAAGGTGTACATATACACATTCATTAAACATATTTACATATATAAATACCATATATAATACCATACGTATAATTAAATACATAGTCATATATATTTACATATACTTAAATAATAATTTATATGTATATACACATAATAGAAAATGTACTAATACATATTAATACACACAAGTACGCATATATTTATATACATATATATGCACATATTTATTTAATACACATTACAAATATACTAATTACACAATATATATACATATATATATATATATATATATATATATATATATATATATATATATATATATACACACATTTTAATATATTTATTATACACATATTATACTAAATACATAGAGTATATATACATTTATATATATATATATATATATATATATATATATATATATATATATATATACAAATTATATATATTTATATATATACACAATATACTACATATACCAAATATATATATATTTATATATATATATACAAATATTTATTATACCCATACAAAATGTATATTTATATGTATACACACAAAAATATATATATATATATATATATATATATATATATATATATATATACATAATAGATATTAATATATATAAGGTATTTAAATACAAGTATACAGTATATACTATACATATACATATATCTCTAGTATATATAAAATATACAAAATACAGTATATATATATATAATACTGTATTACTAAAACAGAATACTTTAACTAGTATTTACACAATGCAGTACTAAATACTAGGTATAAATTGAAGTATAAGTATATAAAATATATACCTATACGCAGGTGGGGTCGAGGTGGGTCCGTCGGACGGATCGTCGCAGGCGTAGGTGGCCGGACGGAGCTCCGGCACGCGGGGGGGGGGGGGGGGGGGAGAAGTCGACAGCAACAACAGCGGTTGGCAGCGTTGCACTGCGGGGGCTGTGCCGGCCGGCTGCGGCATCGACTGGGGGCGAGCTGCGGCGGGGACGGAGGGGCCTGGCTGGGGAAGGCGTCGGCGGAGTTTGACGGCCGGGAGGCGGTGGCTGGAGGTAGGGGAGTGGCTACGGTGGCGGGCTGGTTGGAGTTCAGGTGGTCCACTCAAGCTTCGGGGGGCGTGAGGCTGTGGGTAAGGACGGCGGTGGTGGAGGCGGCTGTAGGCGGAGATGTGGCGGGTGGCAGTGGCTGGATGTAGGGGAGTGGTCGCTGATCGGAGGGGGACGGTCGCGGGGGTGGCCGGAGGCGGTGGCTGGCCGGAGGAGGGCGACGGGAGTTCGGGTAGTGTGAGGCTGCGGGTTTGGGCGTAGTTGGGAATTTAGGGTTTTAGTTGGGTAGCCTAGGTTTGTGTGTAGTTTTAATGATGTAACATGTTTTATTTGTAGGAGAGAGAGAGGGGGGGCTGCCTTGGGATTAGGGCCGGCTGGTAGTTGCCTAGGGTTGTGTGAGGGTCTCCACATGTTGCACATGTGGCTAGGATTCAATGTATTTGAAATGTAGGGTTAGGATGTGTCCACCAAAAATGATGTAAAGTACATGAAAATGGGGGAAATTCTTTTGTGGACCGGTCAAATAATGGGGGTTCTCTTCTTCATGTGGTTGGGCCAATGAGAGGGGGACACCTCACTGCTAATTTGCATAAAAGCCCCTAGACAATTAGAAAATTGCACAAAATCTGGAATTGAGGATTTGATGTGATAAAACACCATGTTTGGTATTTTGTAGTGGACTAGATTGGTGTATGGTGTTTAGTATGAGGCTTGTGGGTGTGTGTGTGGGTTTGGGTTGGAGTTGGGTCTAATTTGAGTGAGGTTGGGTCACTACATTAATTAAATGGCAATTAATGCACCGGGTGTTCCTAAATTAATTTAAAAATACAGGAAGTCCAAATTGGGTGGGCACAAGCGTCATGGGCGTGGTAGGCTTAGAGTATAATAATATCATAACTGTGGTTGGTCAAAATGGGTTGAGGTTGGGTCTCAATTTCGATTGGAACGGGCAACGAACGTAAATATGCAATTAATTAAATTTACGTACGGACGTTTGTAACGACTTTTGTGCGACTAAACTCAGGCACAAAAATCAGCATCTGGGGGTTGCACAAAGGTCATTATGGTAGGTTGGTATGTCTAGGCCAAGGGTATGGAATTTGTTTCAGGGTAACAGCTAGGGTAGTGTCCTAAATATCAGGACAACGGTAAGGTGTCCTAAGTAATAAAACCACTGCACAAATATTTAATACTCTGTAATAATAAATTCTAATTAGCATCTAGTGAACCATAATCATGTTATCTAAGTTAGTTAAACCCAAATTTTGGTCGAGGGGGTCTACACTATGTAACTAAATTTCAATATAAAGTATCTAAAGATGATAGTCGGATGGAAACAAATCCACTGTCGAACTAGAATATAAAAGCAACACAATATAAATACAACAACTAACAATCATTGAGACTCAAAAAGAAGATCTCCTCAAAAATATAAGTAACCAGTCCGGATCTGCGCTCCTGCGAATACTCATAAACATCTACACCTAGCAAAAGGACCAGGTCCTCAGAGGGACATAACAAGATACATAGAAGCATGCCAATAAAGTACTAAAATAAACATCCAATGGGTCGCCTAACCATCTATGTGAATGCAGTTTGAGAACAACTTTCCAACAAGTGGGCTATCTGGCCAAAATGGGATTGACATGGTTCTCTTGGAGATCCAGGGGCCTAAAAAGTATGTCGTCTTTTGAACGGTAGAGGTCGCCTGATAATATATAATATATAGTGGTCATCATGATCGCGCATCTCCGACGGAGCGTACGGGTTACACAAGGAAAGTGCAAAGGAGCCCAAACGCCTTACTTGTTGTTCTCCCCACCCCATGCTCTAAGCATGTCACATCCATGACACGATTTGGTTCATAGCCTATCTTTAGTACAATAGTTCCATCCTGCAACAAACAAGGACAAGGATTGGACCACCGTACTACAATAGTCTGTCCATAGACTACTAATAACTGCTAAGTCCTCTAGCATGCAAAGTTTCTATCAGCAGTTTTCCCTAACGCACATCCCATACATACAGAAGGCCAAACCCTGCGCGCTAGTCCGTGATCTATATGAGACTCATACTCGTTTAACAGCTGTGTCACGGTCAATGAAACATAATGATGCTTCATGATAATGGGGCGGTCTCATAAACAAGGTCAATGCATATACATAATAAAAATAAATCACAACGACACCGTCGTTGCACCCAAGTTTCCTTGGACGCGCATTTTATATAGCAGTTAAAATATATGAACTAATGACAGAAAATAAAGATGTATGCAATATATGGAATATGAATAACAGTACAATGGCAAGGTATACTTGCCTGGCAAGAAAGCTGCGTAGTACCAATAACCTGCTCCTGAAGTCACGCAGAATAATCCAATAGGTCCTATGTACATATAATATAATACAATACAATATCAGTCATTACACTAGCACATACACAACCATATATACACTGGACTCGGGGGTACGCTAGGGGTGACACTGGTCAACTAACACGGTCAATCGCGCGTCTAATTACGCATATGCCACGTCTTCAAATATTGTGCATAATCAGACAGTCAAATAATACTTATCTAGCCAGTACGTCGGTGTACACAAGGCAGACAATTCTCTAATATTCAGGGTCACATAGTCAATATAAATATGCGAGAAAAACTACAGTGTCCTACGGTCGTACACATATATAGTCTTAATTATTATTTAGCATTTAATTACCTATTTATATATATCTATATATTTATATAACAATATAACCAATAATTTATATATATACCCATTTGAATACATATACTATATATATATATATATATATATATATATATATATATATATATATATATATACTAAATTGAACCATATACGCATACGCGTACGTATACGTACGACTTGGGTTTACCGACTCAGGATCTGAACTCACACAAGCATACATAAAATGAAAGGAGAGAGACAGGTTCGAACCTCGGGGTGCACGAACAGGCACGACGATGACGACGATGAGGTTGACGACTATGACGACGAGGGTGATGATAATGGAAATAATGATGAGATGATGATAATGATGAGATGATGATGATGATGGGGTGATGATGATGATGAGATGATGATGATGATGATGGGGTGAAGGTGGTTGAAGTCTGCCCGAGTCTGGCTAGGGGTAGGTCTGGCAAGTCGAGGGGAAAGTCGACGAGGGATGAACGGTGGTGGTAGCTGCCGTTCAGGAACGGAGGTGGAGAGCAGGTCGACGAGGGGACTGACAGGGAAGAGGAGGAGGTCGTTGATAGAGGCTGGGCGGTTGTAGAGGAGAGCGGGGTAGGTCTGACCGGAGTTGGCCTGCTGTGGAAGTCTGAGGTGGGAGGAGCTCAGGGAGAGGTGGAGGTCAGGCGGTGGTCAGCAGGAGGTCGGGACGTGCTGCTCCGTCGAGGAGGAGGGGAGATGGTGATGCAGGGTGAGGGAGATGGTGGTGATGGGTGGTGTTAATGGCGGTGAACGGCGTCGGAGACGACGGTGGTGGCGGCGAGTCGGTGGACAGTCTAGGAAGAACCGGGGACGGGAGGAGATGGATGGGCTCGGGGTCGTCCGGTGGTGAGGAGAGGAGGCCAGGGCTGCTCGAAGGAGACATCGACCAGTGGAGGAAGGAGGGAAGAAGAGAGGCGAGTGCAGGCGGTGCTCTGATGAAGGACTGGCCGACGGAGAAGATGATGGTGACGAGATCTGGCGGTCCGCTCGACTGCTCCGGAGGTCGGGGCTCCTGTCGGGAAGAGGAAGAAGAAGGTGCACAGGAAGATGGGTGGAGGAAATGAAGGAGTCCGGTGAGGCGGGCTCGGCTGAGCGTGTACAGGGAGGAGACGGTCGGTGCAGGGTGGACGACGGCGGGGTCTCCGATGAGGCCTCCGGTCGGTTGGCCGGGGAAGGGGGAGATGAACAGTAGGGGATGGGTCGGCTAGGAATAGGAGTTTGGTTTTGGGTTTTATGGAAAAATAAAGAGAGAGAGAAAAGTTGTGTATTTATACATGTGGGACCTAGGGTTTGATGTTGACCTAGGGGATTGGGCTTAGTCAACACGTCCTTGGAGTGGGCCTTGGCTTGACATGGGATGTTTGGAGGGCTATAATTTATATTGTTTAAAATACAAGGCTAAGGTTAAATAAGGGGCGATGTTGCGCGTTGCACATTCCAAAAATTCATGGAAAAAATTCATATGAACAAAAAATAGGTTTTTTTTATGTGTCATGTCCAATGGTGTGGACACCTTATTGTATTTTTGCATAAAAGCGCCCAACAATTAGAAAATTACACAAAAATAGAAATTATATTAAATTAATTAAAATTTAATGTGCAAAGTGTTCTGGAATTAATTAGAAGTACATAGGGCTAAAATTAGGTGGGACACAAGTGTCATGGACATAGAGGGCTCAGAGTAGAATTTATCATAAATTGGGTTGTACGAAACGGGTCAAGATTGTGCCTCCAATTTCGATTGGAACGCACAAGAATACAAAGTCGTATTTATATAGAATTTAAATAATAACGTCTGCGACGAATATTGTGCGACTAAAATATAGCACAAGAGAGCATAATTATAAGTTACACAAAGGTCTGAATAAAATGCGGTCATGTCTAGGGCAAGAGTGTAAAATTTGTAGGAAGGCAATGGCTAGTGTAGTGCTCCAATTATCGAAGCAACGGTAAGGTACGCTAAGTGATATAAATATTACAAAATTAAATAAAATACCGTGTTCTATTTCTAATTGGATTCAAACTAGCCCTAGTCTCACTATCTAAGCCAAGTAGCCTAATTTTGGGTGAGGGAGTTTATACTTAATATCTTAGTTACTATTCCATACCCCATTCACTGATACTTAATCCTTTAATACCACTGCATATTCATATGCATCAGTTGTTGTGGCAACTGGCACTACTGGACTGCTGGTTCTTGTTTTTCATGTTGCTGCTGCAAGTAAAGTTGCTGCTACTGCTCTCATTCCTTACATTTAATGCATGTACACATTGAAATGCTAATGCACACAGCAAAATCTACCACTCCCTACAATAGCAGCAACTGCAACTTATCACCATAACACCTTCACCATCACCCTCACCCTTGCCTTCATCCACCTGAGCATAGTACCATTGTGTTCAGTTATCACTCTCCCTTAACTCACCAACACAGGTGAGTACACACCCTCTCATGCACACAGGTTGCATTCCAATACCCTGATGTTAGGGACTGAACCCGGGCCCCTCTTTAAGCCTACTAATGATGTCCATGCCTGTGCATCGAGTGCCAGTGCACACTGCCCGCTTGTGCACTTGATACACTCACCTGCACTCTCAGTCACATCCTCTTGCTTCTCCTCACTCTTAACTGATAATTTAAACTGGGAACACCACTCCCAGTTACTGATGCTCTGCTAATACAAGCAAGTATCAGTTCTCCTAATCTACATGTTATCCAGTACCCTAACACAATCCCCCTTGTCACTTGCTATGACCACAGCAACCTACTGTCACACTATCAAATGTACACATTCCCACTAGTCACTCTAAAGCCTGATACTAATACTCTAACCTATTACACTGATACACTCTAAGGCCCACTGTTGATACTACTTAATTCCCTATCTCACTCCCAATGCACTGCAACATCACTCTCCCTAAACATGTGCTCAGGCACACTAATGCATTACTTGCTGATACCCTTTCCTTCCTGGCACAATTACTTAAACACTGATCACACCCCCATTAGATCACTAATACCACATGTATACTCCCCTCTCACTATTAGAAAATCTATATTGTTGCTACAACCTCATACTCTAATTCACATACTCACACACTGACCTGTACAGTCCTACCCCGACTCCCTTGCTACTGTAACTCGATACCTACTGATACTCTCGACTCTAGTATTGACACACAGTGATACACCAAGGTATCAGTTATAAACATTCTACAGCAATGAACATACCCTTACATCCCCATCAGTCACTTAACTGAGGTTGCTGCTACTGATGTCTCATAACCTGATTCCCCTCCTAAGTGCACTACACTGCAATTCAGTACAATGTTGTTACTCACCCGACTCTCCTTACCACAACCAAATGACTGACACACATACACTCTTGCACTTGAGCCAATTCTCTAATTTCTCTTATTGTTGCTGCTCCTACTGATACCTGCTTAAGGCCCCACTCGACACCAACAACACCAACACAAACTCTTCACTGCACAGACATACACACATCATGCATCACCCATCTCATAATCATAACTGATACACTAACTTGCAGTTGTAGCCTTGTTGATCTTTCCACCTGATGTGCTCCAATCTAAGCACTCCCCCTTACATATACATGAACCCTCTTCACATCAGTCTACAACTGATAGCCTACACTAACACAGTTATGTGCAACTATCTGCAGATTATGCAGTCACTCTTGGCCTGTGCTCGACTCCTCCTTCTCCTTACCTAGCTCGAGTATCCTTGATACTGCATCTGATACTCTCAATCACCTAGTGTTCTTAGTGTACAGGCAGTAACCCCCTACCCCTCAACACTACACACACGTATACCATATGTGCAGACACACATACTCCTAACCTACTGTCCATACCCCCTCACTCATTGCCTGGACACAGGCCTTGCTGCCACACTCCACACACACACACACACACACACACACACACACACACACACATATATATATATATATATATATATATATATATATATATATATATATATATATATATATATCCAAACCCATATATATATATATATATATATATATATATACATGCATATAACACTTAAGAAAATAAATGCATATCTCTAATGAGTATACTAACCTATAAACAAGTATAAACTGAGAAACAAAGTCCAAATTGCCCATTAAGCATTCCATCGAACACTTGGTGTGCCACCTCGGAGTTTTCTCCAAATGGCTACAAAACTCCATGTAACTCTCTCCAATGGCCTCCTATGGACCTAGTTCTTCTTCCTTTGGGTAACCCTAAACCAAGGAAGGGTTCATATGGGTCTATTACACCATTCTAGTATGAAAATGACAAGAAAAATGAGATTTTACATATTGGGAGATGGATTTCCATTATAGTTTCTTCCAATGAGCATAAGGATGAGAAATGGACTCCAACTCCTAGCAATGCTCATCTTCTTCTAGCCTCTTATAATCCTCAAGCTTCTAGCTCTCCATGGGGATAAAAATGAGAGGGATGAGACTTGGTTTTGAAGGAGTTTGGTAGAGGGAATGGAGGAACTTATGGATGAACTAATGAGGAGGAAATAAATGAAGTGGTGAGCATTCATAAGGCTCCCCTCCCTCCAAATAGGGCCAGCCACCTTAAGGTTAGGGTTGGTTTAGTTTGAAATGTCTAGAATACCCTTCCAACTTGTCATGAAGGGTTTAGCTAAACGAGGGTTTAATTAAGAAGGTTCTAATATTTAAAAGAATGAGGACCATATTCATTCCTCTATCATAACTAATCAACTAAGGCTAATTAAATGGGTTTCACAATTGTTCATGACAAGTCTAGCCGGGTTCAAGTCTACTTGGGTTTATTAGCAACTAGTCCAACTAAGGGCTACCACACAATCATCTATATTAATTATCAATATATATATATATATATATATATATATATATATATATATATATATATATACAACCATACAAATTTTTATGTAATAATATTACCAAAATGACCACAATACCCCTGTCATGAAAAGTAATGGTTACAGGGGATGTCCACAAAACAAGGGTCAGTACATATCACATACTAGTGAGCGGCCATAACCAGAACTCACCTAAAATTAACACTAAGTAAACATGTGAAACTAGCAACTATTATTAAATAATTTTTCTACTTGTCTAGGTTCTTTTTTAACAATTTAATACAAGAAACATAGACAATAGAAATATCACTTATGCAGTAATTCTTACCTGCGATCATCTATCTTATTCCTACAACAGACAATGATTAAAACAATTAGCTTCATGATCGTGTATTATTGTACACTCTTGCTAATTTTACATTTTGTATTATTAACTTCATGATCGATATATTTATAGTATGAAACACCTTATGGTTGTATACTTGGTGATCATATATCTTGCTCTTTACTTATTTTGCATGTGATTGAGACATCTAGAATTGTTTGACCTAATAATGTCGGTTGGATTTTCGAATAATTCCTACCTTTAGCTGTGATTTGTATCATGGGACATCAACATACTCTGCCCCTATTCATTTTTTGATTTTAAAATCGAATCGTATGCAATAACTGAATTATGGATTTTCTAAAATCAAATACGATCCGAATTGGTTTCAAATCAAACCGTATTCCTTGTAGGTTTGATTTTCGGTCCTACAATTATTAATGCTCACCTGTATGAATATGCCCATTTTAGCCAAACTTTAGACAATACAGTTAAAAGGTACACAAATGTCAAGTACATACATTTATTGATGTTAAGATTGTGCATGTGCAACGGATACCAACTTTTCTTACAAATCAGCAATATCAATGTACGAGCTGTAAAATCAATAAGTAAGAAAAATTAATGGTTATTGTTTCTTTCCTCTCACATTCAACAAGAAAGAAATATAGTCTTTGTACAGAAACATTGAGTTCACACAAACAACTTAAAACGAAAGAGAAACAAACAAGAGAGGCCCTCCGAAAGTCCGAAGACAAAGTCTACTTTTTCATTCATACAATGTCTCACTAACAACAAGACAAAGCATCCTTTCCCTACTCACCCACTCTCTCCTCTTATCCCAGTTACACTAACCCATCAAATTAGCGGGCTCTGGTTCGGGTGCGGATCCGGACCCGTTTCTAGTTAATGGGCGGTGGAGGCTCCACATTGACCCGCTTGCTCCCTTCTTTCTTAGGGGTCGTCTTGAGCTTCCTCGGAATGCACTTGGCGCGAACCCCCTCCACCTCCACCTCTTCCTCCGCCAACTCTAGCTTCGAGACACTGCAACAATTTTTTTTTTTTTTTTTTTTTTTTGCAAAACGAACCAAAAAATAAATTAATTAAATTGCAGAAAGCAGCGTACGACGCGGGACGACAAACATGCCTAATTCCCGCGCCTAGAGGGGGGTTTCTATGCAAAGACATTTTTTACCTATCGCCATTATATGAATTGGACCTCTCCAGAATGGAAAATTCCGAAACGCCACCGATTTCCTTCTTCTTTGTCTCGATCAAGCTGCCACTGAAATACTCCTTGTCCTCCAGCCGGATCTTGCCGAAACCCGAACCCGTCAGAAACCCGGTCTCATTCTCCCCCGAATCTCCAACTCCACGTGGCAGCCTCCCGCTGCAGCCCACCAGCGGGCCCACCTCCCTCACCACCGGGATGGACCCGCACGAGATGAGCTGCATCAGCACCGCCGACGCCTTGAACCTTCCGCTGGGGTGCCCCTGCTCGTTGGAAGCCGGTTCGAGCGTCGGGACCACCCTCCTCCCTCCGTCGTGATTTGTAAGCGTGTCGAGCGTTTCGGGACTCGGAGAGGACTCCGGAGGCGAGATCTCGATCTCCTCCCTCTCGGGATTTGGGTTAGGGTCGACATTCGTCTGGGTGGACGCGTCGGCGGCCAGGTTGGACTTGTACACCTTGTACTCGCCGAGGTCGAGCGAGCTCCACTGCGCCTTCTTCTTCCTCGCCGAGCTCACGGGGACGTCGAGATCGGAGGAGTCGTCCGATCTCGTCGACGCCCCCAAGACCGACGACGAAGAAGACCCACCCCGGGTGGCGGCGGCTGGGGCTGCGAGGTTCAGGAAGATCTCCGACCCCTTGAGCACGTACTCGTGCCCGTGGGCCGGGTAGATGAAGTCGTCCTCCGAAATGTCGTGCCATACAAATCCATTCTTGTAGTTCCTAATTAAATACCCAGCGCGCAGGTCAAAAATCGATCTTTCTCATGACTTCACAAGAATAAAAATAAGGATTGTTTCTAGAGAAAACTGTATATTAAGCAACAAACTTCTGTTAAATTACACCAAAAGTATAAAATTTGGAGAAAATTATAAACTCAGTTCTAAATTATTATTTCCCCACAATTTATGTCCTTAAATTTGCATTTTTTTTCCCGGAAAATAGTTTTTCCACGAGAACATGAACAAGGTTAAAAACAAATAGTCATAAATTGTTATATATATATATATATATATATATATATAGCTAGTACCTCTTAGAGGACCAAGAGTACAAGCTCGCCATTCCCTTCCCTCGCAGAACATCGAGACGGGTGATGAAATCTCTCAGATAGAGAGCGTCTGCGGACGACGAAAGAGGAACCTCCATGAAGTGGGGATGCTCGAGATGTCCGTTCCTCCTGCAGAGATAGTAGACCACGGGAACTACTCTCCTCCTGGGTCTGGGCTCGGTCCAGACCATGGTTCTCTCCGGGCTGGTCTCCCTCTCCTTGCATTGGACTCTTCTACTTCTACCAGCCATTGCGGTTGATTTTCATTGATTAATTCTTGAGAGAGAGAACAAAAAGTGAAATTTGGTTATTTATAGAGAGGAGTGACAGAGGCTGAGCGAGAAAGGAAGTTTTGGAGCGGGCTGGATTTGATTTGGGGAGGTGGGTCGGAGGATGCTGCGGCAGTGGTAAGCCGCACAATGGTTTAGATGGGGTAGAAATAGACGAGATTGCGATATATTAGTCAACTGTTGGGACGAAGATGGAAGGGTAGGATTGGGATTTTTGTTTGGATAGTACAGTGGGCCATCGTGTCGATTTGATTTTGATGACGTAGGTCTGGGGAAGTGTGTTTGATTAGTGCTGGCTCTGTCAGTTTTATTATGCTAAGTTTTGGTCAGTCGTCACTCGAGCTGTCTACTGGCCAGGCCAGACCGGGCCAATGTTGATTTGGTTTAGGTCAGGCCGGGCAGCTCGGGATGGGAGACAGGCCGAACCGGACCAGATAAATCCATAACCAAATTCAGTTCGCTTCAGAACTTTCACCGGGCCGGTTTTATGCGGGCTAAACACGGGTCGATACTGTTGGAGTGAATGGGATTCCCAACCTATGTGAAAAATACTCCGGAGTAGGATTGAGTATTTCTAAATATAATAGAAATATGTCAATAAATTTTGATTTGGATTGGAAATTTCAATCAATAGGAATGCTAGTTGTGGATTTTAGGCTATATATAGGTGTCTCATGGCCCTAAAATATATACACCTCTCTAAAAAGAAAAAAAATATAGCAACAAGGCAAGAAAATGAGGCAAGAGTGCCATTGCAACATTAGAGAGGAGAAAGAATGATTGGAGGCCGTTTCGAAGAAGGAGATCAGTTTCGGGTATTTCTCGTTGTCTTTTTTCTTCGTGGTTATAATCTATTTTCTGTTCCAAAAGAGTTGTGGTGGTCCGTTTGGATCGGTGAGAAGTTTGTAAAGAGTCGGGGTATTTCTTATTCCATTAGTGGAGGTTTTTCAGGATTGGATTTCGATCGTCCCGTGATTTTTTCCGCAAGGATTTTCCACGTCAAAAATCTCTGTGTCTGAGATTTGTGTTTAGCGTTTTTGGTTTGTGCGTTTTGGTCGGTTCTCTCGCAGGTACTCTCTGATTTGGAGAACGGTTTTCGCACTTTCGTTCCCAACAAAGTGGTATCAGAGACAGGTTCTGAAATTTCAGAAGGGTGTCAGGAGTTGACAGGCAAAGCAGGGAGAAGAGATGGATGCGAAGCCGGTGCGCATGGTAAACCTGAACTGTACCAACTATCATTACTGAAGGAGCAAGATGAAAGATCTGCTATTTGTCAAGAAGCTGCATCTGCCGATATTTTCTTCCGAGAGGCTCAGTGACAAATGTAATGTCATGTTCCCCCTATTCGGGGAGCGCGGCCAGGAAATACTTGATACCGTCCGATCGGGACGGATTGAATCAAAATTATTTTCTCGTTATGGATTGGTTTCTTCGGAATCAGGCCCCATATTCAACGGATCGTGCCTCAAGGAAAGACTCGACGGCAGAGTCGAGAGGGGCCTTTCCGTTGCGCTGATTTTCTTGTCCGTTTTCATTGCCGCTTGGTTGCTTTCTTGTTGGTTTTATGACTTGCGTTTTCTTGAACGGTATCAATGCATTTCATTGCCTTCATTCTTAGGATTTCGCATTTCGTATCGAACCTCGGAGACCGAAGCAGGAGATATTGATCATCTGTTGGTGCGTGCAGGTGATCGGGTAGACGACGCACGCGCGGAGTCTTGAAGTTCTCCATTTCCTCTCCTAGTTCTCCAACTTGTGAGTGGCTTTACTTCGATTAGCACCCTTCTTCCAAGTCTTCACTCTTAATAAAATTGACTCAATTGTGCATTCTGCTCCAACGATATCATAATAAGAATAAACTGAGTCAAAGGAAAAGATGAGTTAAACTTGAAACACTTGTAATGCTTGTCACTTAGAATTCTCAAACGATCACATTGATGCGTGCTTGTCCGCTATGCATTTATATATTCATGTTTCAGTTGTAGCTAGAACTTATTCTATATAACTGTATAGATGTATTGTGCAAACTATATTGAAATGTAATCACTTGGACGAAAAGACTATGCCAAATGCACTATGCTAAAGTAGATGTATACATTCTTGTGATTTGAATGCTTTATCTATTAATTTAGTATCAATGCGTAGTTCGATCGGACAACTTGTGCACAAGGTTTAGTTCCTGCGAACGACGCCTGGGGCACTGGGGCCGATTCGTTCCGGGCGGAACTCGGATAGCTACGTTAGCAAGTCTAGCACGGATAAGGCGGAGGAAGCCTTGTAGCGGGGCTTGCTACCCGAGCTGCAAGGGTCACCGACCTACTGTAGCTATTATCTACGGTGGCAATGATATGCCATGACCAATGTACATATATTTCTGCATTGCTTGCTCAAACTAATGGTGTCTTTGTGGCAGGAAAGAACATGGTAAGTATTGTACAGGTAGTCCAGACGGGAAGGTAAAAGTCACCTAATGGTGGCATGTTTGTTTCTGTAAATTGAATACTTAATGCTTGTATGTAAATTGAACTAAGGCAAGATAGAAAGACCACAAATAAATTGCATGTTTCATATGAACAACTCTGGATTTGGTTAAGTTGGGTTAGCTCGCCCTCACCGGTACTTTTCAAAGTACTGACCCTCGTTGCAGCAGGTTCCCCGAGCCCAAGCGACGCAGCGAGGAGCTGAAGCTTCTTCTTCCCCCGACCAGTCCAGTACTCTCCGCAACCACTCATGACCCTTTTGGAAAGTTGTACAAAGTACTCGGAGGCCGCATAACCCTTATATGCAACTTTGAGGATGAGCACCTTGAGCCGCATGGGTAACGTGCCATATGGACGTATTGTCGCATAGACGATTCTGCCAGGCTGTTCAATCTTTATTTAATGAAAATATTTGGATCGATCTCCGAGCGGATCTCTTGGGATTATGAGCTCTCTTGCCCAGATTATGAGACAACGGTTCATAGTGGATAAAGCGTCTCAACAATCGAGATATTGCCACCATCTCTTACTGTCACTTAGATCAAGGCGGATTAGGATTCGAAACAGCCGTTGTCATTATCCTGAGCTGCATGTTTTTGCCTATATAAGGAGGCCTTGAGGAGAGAGAAAATTATTTACGAAACTTTCAATTTCTCTCTTTTCTTTCTTGCTGCCATGCCCCCCCAAAGCTTCCTCCTCTATTGCCGCTACTAAGAAGGCTCCCAAGGGAAAGACCAAAGGCAAAGGCAAGGGGAAGGGTCCCGCCGTTGAGACCAATCTCCCTCCGCTTCCCACCGACGTTCAACCGTCGATCATGGGTAGGTCTTTTGGAGAAGAAGATGTCGGGTTTGGAACACATAGACACGTATGCACATTTGGTCGCATGGATGAGCCATCATCTAGAACATGCGCTAACTTTTTACTGCTGCATGGGTAGCTCAGCCGCATGGGTAACCCTGCCGAATGTGTTACTCTGTCGCATGCATACCCCTGCCGCATGAACAACTCAGTCGCATGGGTAACCATGCCGCACGAGTATCTCAGCTGCATGAGTACCTCAGCCACATGAGTATCTCAGCTGCATGGGTAACTCACTTAGAACATTGATAAGTTTCCTCAATGGTTCTAATCAAATTCCCTTATTGTTTTGCAGTAACTTTACCCATCGCAACCTATGACGAACTAGTTCTTGGTCACAGCCTTCTTCTATTGAACATGAACCTCGGGGACTTGGTTATTGCCATCCAAGTTCAGATTGACAAAGGTCTCCCTTTTGAGTGACAACAGAAGATTGCTGAGAAGACCAGCTCCTTTCTACTGAGCCAAATAAACTCGGGGGAGATCACCACTGGGGACAGTCAACATTTTTTCATAAAGTTGTATTTTTTGTTCGGGGATATTCTAAAGGCTTCTCATCCTGAGATAGGGACGGCCAGGGAGAACTGGTCCTTTACCTTCCGGGGGATAGAGATGTCTTTTCCTTATTTTAAGCATCATTTACCCTTGTCGGATTTGAAGGTAATAATGAGTTCGTGGCAAATGGGCTAGAACTTGACACCTGAGCAAAAAGGGGCCCGTATTGGCAATATCCGATGTGGGACTGAAAAGAGCTAGGGGAGTATTTCAATGTGAAGAAGTCACCCTCGTATTCTTTGCTTGGACTGAAACCCGGCCTTGTTGGAAGTGAACTGGGGCCGAATCTTTGTGTATATGCAGCAGACACTTTCCTTCATCAAGTTGCCAAGAAGGGGTCTTATCCTCCCGGATAGTTGCGGACTCTTAGCTGGGCACATTACAGCCCCTCCTGGTATCGCTTGACCTTGTGGATTTTGAAGAAGTATGAGCAGAAGCTTAGAGCAGTCGACTTATTTTTTCAGTGAGGGGTACGTGTTACGGTCTAGAGATAAACCAACCCCTATTCATCGCCCTAATGGAATTATACAATTGTCGCACATGGACTTTCTTTATGCCTGGCGGCAAAATGGGACTGGCTTTGCATAAAATGCATGCTGTCTCAAAGCTTCCTTGGGAAGAAGTACCCTATGAAGAGTATACCCAAGTAATAAAAAACTCGACGAGTTGGAGGTAGAGAATCCGGAGATCCTAGTAGTGTACCAGGAGTTATTGTGCCATCACAGTATTTGTCAGCAGTTGTTGAAGAAGAAGAAGAAGTCTTCTGAAGGAGCCTCTCCTTACTTCACAACTTAAACCCACTATCTCTTTCCGAAATAAAAGGGGTCTACTAAAATTCATGTCCGGGCTCCACAGTCCAAGTAGGAAGTTACTGATTTAATTTAGGCACAAAAGAAGCTGGCTGCTGAGGGTGAAGAAGTTGAGGGCTCCTCGGAGGAGTGTGAAGGATCCCTTGACTATCTTGGTGACCTCAGAGAGGGGCTTAGCTACTTCTATATTGACACCCATAAGATGTCTACCAAGGCCGCATTAGCAGGATATTTGATGCTTTGGCTGCGCGACTACGTAGTCTCGGGTGGATCTGGGACAATAGAGAGGATCAGTCACAACCTCATTCTCCTTGCCGTGAGGTTGGCTTTCGGCCACAAGCTGAGCCTCCTACCAGCCATGGTTTGCTGTATCACCGTGATATTTGAAACTTTGCTAAGAAGGTGGAAGACCATCATAGCAAAGGGAATTTTAACAGGGTCGAACTTTCCTATCATTATTTGATGGACTGGCTTCTTTTGCATCACGAATCCCTGATATGCCCTAGAATTGATGAGGATATGGTAGCGGCCGATGACCTGATTCGTAGGTATCGAGGGATGAAATGGATGTGTGACACGGTCCCTGCTAGTAGGAGAGAGGTCGCCTTCATGACGGTCTGGACTTTTTTTACGACTGGGCCTGAGTTCTCTGATCATGAGAGAAACATCGTTCACCATGATGATGGGGGAGATACTCGAAACTGGTCTGAGAGGCTCTTTTGTTGGCTCCAAGCCATTCGTCCCTCTCACCTAGTATACCAGAATCGAGGTGCGATCTTTGTGGAGCATTATCAGCTAAGCAAGTTTGCTCGCCAGTTTGGATATAGTCAATTCTTGCTGGGTAACCCGAGTGCTTCTCTCGGCTACAGCAACAACCTAATCGATGGAGCCCGAGCGTGGAGTTACTATAATGCAACCTGCACCTAAGCTCAATTTTAAATGCCAGTTGCCGGCATCGTGCCAACGATATTGTACACAGCGACGAGATACTATTGTACGACCAACACCCCGCTGTCTGGCTTCGATCAGGAGAGGAGTTACCTTGAGGGCACCATGCTAATGCCTCCATAAGCAAGAGCTCATTGGACGCATAAGAAGGTCAAGGGCGTCGCTAAAACACTACTCATAGAGTTGGACCCGTTGACCGGGGAAGAGGAGACAACGTCTCCTTCCGATGATCCCCCGACCGCGAAACGCAAGTCAAAGGTCGAGACCCAACATGCTCGCTATTCGAAGAAGGTGAGGACTGAGGTCACCCCTGAGATGGGAACTATGACAAAATTGAAGCCCCTTGCAAAGGGGACCGTGAGAGAAGAGGTATGACCCCTTGCACTGGTGGTTTCTGAAGTAGACCCCACTTTAGATGATGTGGCGGTATCCGTAAAAACTCTCTGTTTTATTACTATGTCACCCTTTTATGACACTTCCTCTTCGGGTTTGTTTAGAATTGTGCAGACACCATCGAAGAGGGTGCGACCGCGATGAGAAGCTACCTCTGTGGTTTCCTACGTCGAAGAGGAGACAACCTCCACAGAGTCTGACGTGGGTGCCATGGAACCTGCACTTGAGGCTTCGGGAGCTCAGGTCTTGGATACGGCTTTGGCGGAGCCTTATACTCCTCTGGAGAACATCTTTGTGGATGACTTAGATGCCATGGGGAAGGCTTTGACGACACTGGATGAGTCGTAACCTACGCCGTCTCCCTCTGGTATGTTATTTTGCAACTTCACGAAAGATGAGATTTTCTGGCTTTACCTCTCAATCCTCCGAGTGAAGTTAATTACTGGTTGTTCTTATTTGGTAGGCTCTCCTTAACCCATCCAAACATTCAATGTGGCAGCTGAAAAGGGTATGGTGGAAGAGGATGGACAAGGACTCGTTAGGACGAGACGTATATTAGACTTGCCTCCTTCCGCGGCTGGAGAGTCTTCTGAAGGACACCCTGCCGAGACAGGCACCGAACCGGTATCTGATGCCGATTTTTCTGGTATAGCGACCGATTCAATAAATTTTGCTACCAGGCGGTCTGCTGCGTGGCTTTCCTTGGGTGCTGTCGTTATGAGCCATCCCGAGAAGTCTGTTCCAGATGCTTTCGAAGTAGCGGAGGCTGAACCATCCTCCAAGGCCACCGTCATGCAACCCGATGTTGTCATATGGGCGGGTGCCGAAACTTTAGGGCTCCCTAGTACTCATGTTCCTAGTCGCGGTACTACCCAGCTGTAACTACCACTTTCCACCATAGGAATATTTTGGTAATTTTACTTGTTGTTAAATTTTTATATATTATTTTATATTAGTGATTGCCTAGAATTATATTAGTATTAGTTAGTGGCTAGAAAATTAGAATTTATAAGTGTTAGTTAGTGCTAATTATTGTTAGTCATGACTTTAGTAATTAGAATTAATTAAGTTTAGTTGTCAAAAAGAGAATATTTTACTTAATTATAGAGATTTCTTTCTTTAGTTAATTAGATTCTATTTATGACAAATGGAGAGGGGAAAACTTGATATTTTGGTATGATCAAACCTAACTATAAGAGATAAGTTCAATTTAGGGCTCATCTATTTATTTTATTTTATTCCTTAGCCAACATCTTCTCCAAAGCTTCTTCTTTCTCAAGCAAACCAATTATCCACCAAATTTCTTTCCAACCACTCTCATTTTTACTCATTCTTACCATCATAGAGGTCTAGAGAATTGAAGACCATAAGGATTTCCATAAGAGAGGAGCTTGCTAGGAGATCATGTTCGACTCATCTCTTTCGTGTCCAAATTTGGAATTCTCCAAAGAGGCTACTAAAACACTAGATAATTCTCTCAATTTTATCAAATCCATGGTTAGGAATACCCCTTGGTCATATAGGAACCTTCTCATGATTAGATTTGACTTTCCAATGGTAGATCTAGGCACTAATAGCTCTTAATTTGGTAGATCTAAGTTTGTGTCATAATTTTGGGGCTCAATTTTGGAAAACTCTAATTGTGTCCATTGAGTGTGTGTATTATATCCTAATGAGGACTATTGATATTTATTTGATGGTGTGAAAGTGTTCTTGTGTCCAAAATTGGATACATAGAGTCCTTATCATGACACGCCATGATACATATATGTAGATTTGGTAAATTGGGTACATGTGTTCTTTTGTCCAAAATAGCCCAAATTGGTCATAGTATCCAGTCTCATTTTTAGCAGCCAAAGAAACTTAAAAATGTTATAACTCCTAACTTAGGACCCCGATTAATCTTCTTCTTTTTTAAAAAGAATTGTATTAAAGTTATCTTTGCAAATATATAAATTAATAGGCCAAATTCATTATGGAACTTTCTGTAAAATTATTTGAGTTCCAGGTATCCAAAAGACGAACGCGTTTCGGTGTTTTTACGATTCTGGGAGCTTCCGGACATGAAAATGCGATCTTTTTGAAGTTTCAGAAAGATGATACGAAGGGCTACGACTTACTTTAACCCTAAAATTTATTGAATAGATCTAATAAGTGCAATATTGGTTACAGATAGAGTACTGACTATACGATATAGGCATTTGTGTATCCTATGAGCCTAGGTAGTAAGTATATCAAGTGAGTATATGTATCATAAGTTGTCAAGTATATATATGATATAGCATATATATATATATATATATATATATATATATATATATATATATATATATATAAGTGTTAGGTAATAGTTGTTAGTTAGTGTGTGTGTTAATGTTGATACAAGTGGTTATCAAGTGAGCCAAGTATAGGTAAGTTATGTGTCAAGGTATTAGAGTTTGGGGTAAGGTATTAGTATGATACTTGGGTACCATGAGGATATTGGAATGATGACATTCAACTATTACGAGTGAGAGTAAGTGAGTATTAGGGCTTGAGTAAGGTATCCTATTTGGTATCAAGTATTAGTATTAGAGTTAGTTGAGTAAGTATCTAGGAGGATAAAATATTGGTCAAGATACTAAGATATTGGGTATTAGAACTAGGTAATGGGTAAATATCAAGATATGAAGTGCCAAGAGTAGGGTGAGTATCTTGGATGTAAGGTAAGTATAGATTATGGTCATGGATTAGTATCTTGGGGGTTGGTATCATATGATACTTAATGTGGTACCATGTATAAATAAGTGGAATATGTGTGGGATAATTTATAGTGTGGTATCCTAGCATATATCAAGGTATTTAGAATATCAAGATACTAAAATATTAGATCTAGTATGAGGTAATACTAGGATACTAAGGTAAGGTTATGATATTAGGTATTGGATTATGATACCATGGTAAGTGTAATGTCTATCTTGGGTAATAGGTTAGGTACCAAGGTATGAGTTAAGATATTGGGTATTAGACAAGGTAATGGTATTAGCTAAGGTATTAATCTAAAAACTAGGATACATAATAATATGTTAAGGTATTGGTTAAGGTAATGAGATAATACTAAGGTAATAGCTAGGTAATGAGGTAATACTAAGATATTGGTTAGGTATTAAGTGTTAGACTAAGTTATTGTATATATTAGTATATCTATATAGTATATATAATATTATTATATCATAGCTAACTAGTATGACTTTAAAACCTAGTATTAGCAGGGTATTTACCTATAGTTGAGGTATTGGTGATACGACTAAGGTATTAGTCTAGAAACTTGAATATTAGCAAGGTATTGACTAGTATGGACTAGAAAATCTAGTTTAGCCAAGGTATTGACCCTAAAACTAAGGTATTGACTAATAGTTAAGGTATTTGAGATACGGGCTAAGGTATTAGGTAAATATATGATACGGGTTAAGATACCGTGATATAGAGTAAGGTAAATAGCTATAGGCCAAGTTATTTCTAAAAATCATAGGTAGAAGTATATATTAGGGTAATATATGCTAAGAACTTATTATTATAGCCTAGAAATCTAATATTGGCCTAGTATTAACTAGTATGGAGTAGTTTGACCTAGTTAGCACCTGAAAACCAAATAGTGACTTGTTAAGACCTATTATAACTTTATAAACCTTGTAAATAAGTAAAATTAACCTAAAACTAGCAAATGGCCTAGTTTGACTGTTGACCTAGATTTGATCTAGTTTGACTTAGTTGGACCTAGTGTTGACTTAGAGATATAGTTTCAAACTAGTATAACATGTTTATGATTCCAAAATACTGTTTTGACTTGATATTTCATATATAGGTCAGTGTGACACCATTTCGAACACCAATTTGTATTCATTGCTCTGGACCTCAGGCGAGTAGATTCTATGATAGTTTCTATTATTTGATAATTATTATAATACAAGTATTTATTAATATTTTATCTAATTTTTGACACGATGGTTACACGAGCTAGTTGTATGGATTTCAGTTCTGATATATATTGTTCTCACATTTTTTAGTACACCCTGGTCACCCTGTTCATATTTAGACATCATATTGTATTACTTGTATCATGCTTGTATTATTGTGGATAGCCAATCCTAAGGGATTGAGTCGTACTATCATGATTGTATTATTGTGGATAGCCAATTATAAGGGATTGAGTCATACTACCGTGATTATACAATTGTGGATAGCTAATCCTAAGGGATTGAGCTGTACTATCGTGATTGTATTATTGTGGACAACCAATCCTAAGGGATTGAGCTGTACTATCGTGATTGCACTATTGTGGATAGCCAATCCTAAGGAATTGAGCCGTACTATCATGATTGTACTATTGTGGATAGCCAATCCTAAGAGATTGAGCCGTACTATCATGATTGTACTATTATGGATAGCCAATCCTAAGAGATATAGTCGTATTATCGTGATTGCATTATTATGGATATTGCTAGTAGTATTGTTATAGATCACATATTTAACTAGTATTTTAAAACACTTAGTGTAGTTTCAGTTCTTCTCTTATTTCCATTTTATTGTGTAATGATATTACCTATTTGCTCTAAATTACATGTCTTTCTTTCTGCCATACTATAATAATTGTTCATTGCTTTTCCCTTCTCGTATTACATTCACTATTACTATTTGTAGTCATTATCAATTAATTGGAACTGCTTTTGGGTTGTGCTTGCTCCATCCTGACTGAATATATTTTTTAGAGTATTTGGAGAATTTGTGTTCGACTCATTACGGACCACAGGAGGTAGCAGTTACAGGTTTGGATCCTTTTGTTCATGAGTGATTACAGGGAGGCCTAGCCGGTATCACTAGTTATTCTTGTTACCTTTACTAAGTATTATAGTACTGGATTTATTTCCAGCATATTAGACTTTTATGATGTATTTTTATTACTCCTAGACTTGTTTAGATTGATGTCGATGTTGAGGACTATCTAGTTGTGACTTTATGATTTCTTTGATTTATATCATATCGTCATATTCTCTTTCTTATAGATTATTGTGATTGAGTATTAGCACACCATTATCATCTTATCCTCCGTATAAAGTTGAGATATCATTGACATATTATATATATCATTGTGTGAGATGTATAGATAGTATTGTTGACCTAGACAGCGTTCTACTGCCGATGCTGCATAATAGGCTGGATATACCCACGTACTCGTGCCAATCATCCGGGTACGGTATTTGTGGTGGTTCATGCAGGTCCGACTTCACAATTAGTGTGATATCGTGCTAGTACAATGACGTAGTTGTACTACTGCGAGCCTGCGATAGGATATAGGATATAGGATATATGATACTAGGATGAGAGAATACTCAATCACAAATTAGGATTTCTTGAGAGATTCCTTGGATGACCCTTGAGAATCTTATTTTGAATCTATTTCCACTTGTTTCATTTTACCTTCACCTTTGTACTTGTCAGTTGTTGAATTTGATTCTTGTATCGAGATGAATCTTATAGATTAAGTTGAGGTATATTCTGATAACGTAAATGGATAAGAACAATAAGAAAGGTAACTGTCTGCTTTAGTTATGGAGTCTCGAGTTTGTCGCAGCCATATTAGTTGGCATAGCGAAGACCTAGGGCATGATTTTGGATATATTTATCTTGGTTATAGAATTTAGAGTTTTTGCAGCCAAGCTAGCATCATGTCAAAAATTCTAGATACCATGATTCTAGAGGTATGTACCTAAGGTATGGACCCTATAGTTTATTACAGCTATACTTACTGGCGTGACGAGGATTCTAGGTAACATAATTTTCAGATAGACGTGTATGATTATCAGATTGTATCTTAAATTGGTTCTTTACATATCATTTCTATCATTCAACCTTTTATTATTGAATTTTGTTCCATTAACTTTACTAGCTTAGGATAAAGATGTCTTTAGTTTCTCTAGTTAGTTCCTTATAGAGTTTCACCTTCATTAGTTCCTGAGACAACTTCTTTGGAAAGTGTAGTAGTTTGGTAACTTGTAGGCATGTTTGTGTCCAGTTTGAGTATCAGTGTTGATTGTTGAGAGTGTAGCTTGTGAGTCTGTGAGTGGTTCGTAGTTGGGCAGGAGAGCATTAGGTATCAGTGTATAAGCTAAGAAGTAACTTATAATATAGTACCATTTATAGCCATAATTCCAAGATATGTGTCAGAGTATAGTTACTAGCTGGTACCCTAGGGTATTAAGTGCATGTATTTAGTATAGATATAGAGTTAGTGTCAGTACACCAAAGGTGCCCAGAGGGTGCAAGTGTCCAGGGTGTATCAAGAGTAGGATGAGTGATGTGGGATAGGTACAATGTGTTAGTTTAGTATCAGTGAGTATTTGTATGTGTTATAGCATTAGCTGAGTTTATCAGTGTGATAATGAGGTAGGGTATGCAAGGGAGTATCATGGGGAGTAGGAGTGCAGGTGTTCCTGGCAGTGAGATAGGTACAACTAGGCTACCTGTGGCACCACAACTTTTTCTACACCAACAGAGGGAGACACCCCAACAGGACAAGGCTTTTGCGATATCGGTCGAGGGGACCGATGCTATAGGTGTTGGGTTAGCAGGTTCTGTCCTTTTCCTTCTTTACCTTCCACCTGTTGATCAGTGTAACTTTTTAGTACCTTATAGTGTGCATGAGAGCTTTTGGTGCTATGGTATAGTTAGTATTAGACCCTTGGTAGAGACTGCAATATCAGGACTGATAAAATTATAACTGTACCTGTTTGATAAACCGTGAATGTTTCCTTTTCAATAGAATTATATGTTGTATGAGTCAGATAGGACTTTCTTGGACCATGGTTAGATAAGGGTTTGACTATAGCCAGGATTACGATGAATATATTATAACCAGTTAGAAGAAATGAGACGAGATTATCTTCTGGACCATGAGTTATCCTTTTAGTTCGTGTCTACCTCCATCCTTAAATTTCGAGGACAAAATTTTTCTAAGAGGGTAGGATTGTATCTACCACTTTCCACCATAGGGGTATTTTCGTAATTTTGCATGTAGTTAATTTATATATATATTATTTTATATTAGTGATTGCCTAAAATTATATTAGTGTTAGTTAGTGGCTAGCTAATTAGAATTTGCAAGTATTAGTTAGTACTAATTATTGTTAGTCATGACTTTAGTAATTAGAATTAATTAAGTTTAGTTGTCATGAAGAGAAATATTACACTTAGTTGTAGAGATTTCTTTCTTTAGTTAATTAGATTCCATTCATGACAAATGGAGAGGAGCAAACTTGATATTTTGGCATGAGCAAACCTTACTATAAGACATAAGTTTAATTTAGGGCTCATCCATTTATTTTATTTTATTCCTTAGCCTCCATCTTCTCCAAAGCTTCTTCTTCCCCAAGCAAACCAATTTTCCACCAAATTTCTTTTCAACCACTCTAATTTCTACTCATTCTCACCATCATATAGGCCTAGAGCATTGAAGAGCACAAGAAGATCCATAAGTGAGGATCTTGTGAGGAGATCATGTCCGACTCATCTCTTCCGTGCCTAAATTCGAAATTCTCCAAAGAGGCTACCAAAACACTAGGTAATTCTCTCAATTTCATTAAATCTATTGTTAGGAATACTTTTTGGTCATGTAGGAACCTTTCCATGGTTAGATTTGACTTTCCAATGGTAGATCTAGGCACTAATATCTCTCAATTTGGTAGATCTAAGTTGGTATCATAATTTTGGGGCTCAATTTGGAGAAAACTCCAATTGTGTCCATTGAGTGTGTATTGTGTCCTAATAAGGACTATTGATATTTATTTGATGGTGTGAATGTGTTCTTGTATCCAAAATTAGACACGTAGAGTCCTTATCATGATACGCCATGATACGTATATGTGGATTTGGTAAATTGGGTGTATACATGTGTTCTTTTGTCCAAAATAGCCCAAATTCGTCATAGTATTCAAACTCATTTTTACCAGCCATAACAATTTAGAAATGTCATAACTCCTAACTCAGGACTCCGATTAATCTTTAATTTTTTTAAAAGAACCGTATCGAAGTTAGATTTCCAAATATATAATTTAATAGGGCAAATTTATTCTGCAACTTTCTGTAAAACTGTTTGAGTGCAACGTGTCCAAAAGTTGAACGTGTTTTGGTGTTTTTGCAAATTCGGGAGCTTTCAAACACAAAAATACAATCCTTTTAAAGTTTCAGAAAGCTGATACAAAGGGATACGACATAATTTAACTCTAAAATTTATTGAATAGGTCTAATAGGTGCAATATTGGTTACAATAGAGTACTAACTATTCGATATAGGCATTTTGTGTATACTATGAGCCTAGGTAGTATGGATATCAAGTGAGTGTAGGTATCATAAGTTGTCAAGTATATATATATATATATATATATATATATATATATATATATATATATATATATATATATATATATATATATATATATATATAAGTGTTAGATAATAGGTGTTAGTTAGTGTGTATGTTAGTGTTGATACAAGTGGTTATCAAGTGAGCAAAGTATTGGTAAGTTATGTGTCAAGGTATTAGAGTTTGGGGCAATGTACTAGTGTGATACTTGGGTACCATGAGGATATATCTATCATGGCATTCAAGTATCATGAGTGAGGATAAGTGACTATTGGGGCTTGATTAAGGTATCCTATTTGGTATCAAGTATTAATATTAGAGTTAGTTGGGTAAGTATCTAGGAGAATAAGGTATTGGTCAAGATACTAAGATATTGGATATTAGAAGTAGGTAATGGATAAATATTAAGATGTCAAGTGCCAAGAGTAGGGTTAGTATCTTGGATGTAAGGTAAGTATAGGTTATGGTCATGGGTTAGTATCTTGGAGGTTGGTATCATATGATACTTAATATGGTACCATGTATAAACAAGTAGGATATGTGTGAGGTAAATTAGAGTGCGGTATCCTAGGGTGTAAGGTATTTAGAATACCAAGATACCAAAATATTAGAACTAGTATGAGGTAATACTAGGATACTAAGGTAAGGTTATGATATTAGGTATTGTATTAAGATACCATGGTAAGGGTAGTGTCTAGCTTGGGTAATGGGTTAGGTACTAAGGTATGAGTTAAGGTATTGGGTATTAGACAAGGTAATAATATTAGCTAAGGTATTAGTCTAAAAATTAGGATACGGGGTAATATGTTAAGGTATTGGTTAAGATAATGAGGTAATACTAAGGTAATAGCTAGGTAATAAGGTAATAACTAGGTAATAAGGTAATACTAAGGTATTGGCTAGATATTAAGTGTTAGACTAAGTTATTGTATATATTAGTATATCTATATAGTATATATGATATTATTATATCATAGCTAACTAGTATATCTTTAAAACCTAGTATTAGCAAGCTATTTGACCCATAGTTGAGGTATTGGTGATACGACTAAGGTATTAGTCTAGAAACTTGGATATTAGTAAGGTATTGACTAGTATGGACTAGAAAACCTAGTTTAGTAAAGGTAATGACCCTAGAACTAAGGTATTGACTAATAGGTAAGGTATTTGAGTTACGAGCTAAGGTATTAGGTAAATGTGTGATACGGGTTAAGATATCGTGATATAGAGTTAGGTAAATAGCTATTGGCCAAAATATTACTAGAAATTATAGGTAGAGGTATATATTAGGATAATATATGCTAGAAACTTATTATTATAGCCTAGAGTATTAACTAGTATGGGTTAGTTTGACCTAGTTACTACCTAAAAATTAAATAGTGACTTGTTAAGACCTAATATAACTTTATAAACCTTGTAAATAGGTAAAATCAACCTAGAAACTAGGAAATGACCTAGTTTGACTGTGTTGACCTAGATTTGACCTAGTTTGACTTAGTTGGACCTTGTGTTGACTTAGAGACCTTGTTTCAAGCTAGTGTAACATGTTTATGATTCTAAAATACTATTTTCACTTGACATTTCATATATAGGTCAGTGAGACACAAGTTCGGACACCGATTTGCATTCATTGCTCTGAACTTAGGCGAGTACATTCTCTGATAGTTTCTATTATTTGATAATTACTATAATACAAGTATTTAGTAATGTTTTCCCTTATTCCTAACACAATGGTTACACGGGCTAGTTATATGGATTTCAGTTATGATATATATTGTTCTCATATTTTCTAGTATATCTTGGTCACCATGTTCATATTTAGACATCATATTGTATTACTTGTATCGTGCTTATACTATTGTGGATAGCCAATCCTAAGGGTTTGAGCCGTACTATCATGATTGCATTATTTTGAATAGACAATCGTGAGGGAATGAGTCATACTATCGTGATTGTATTATTGTAGATAGCTAATGCTAAGGGATTGAGCCATACTATCGTGATTGTACTATTGTTGATAGCCAATCTTAAGGGATTGAGCCGTACTATCGTGATTGCATTATTGTGGATATCCAATCCTAGGCGATTGAGCCGTACTATCGTGATTGTACTATTGTGGATAGCCAATCCTAAATGATTGAGCCGTACTATCATGATTGCACTATTATGGATAGCCAATCCTAAGGGAATGACCAGTACTATCGTGATTGTACTATTGTGGATTTTGCTAGTAGTATTTATATAGATCACATATCTTACTAGTATTTTAAAACACTTAGTTAAGTTTTAGTTCTTTTCTTATTTCTATTTTATTGTGTACTGATATTAGCTCTAGATTACCTATCTTTCTTTCTATCACGACCCGCACCCCATGTAGCGATGCAAGTCAGAAACAACGCCCAGCCTACGCCACAGAATCGGTGGTAGAACGCTGTTCGGGTAATCTATCTAGCAATATAATGAGCCACCAACAAAATAATATACTCAATCACAGGTCTAAGATAGAAACGAGCACGAGTCAGATAAAGAATCGAAATAGTCACATACAACTCATGAGTCTAAAATAATACATCAATGAGTCTGAAAGAATACTAACAAAAAAGCTAGAGACAAATTCAGTACAAGAAATACTAAGAAGGTACTAATTCCGGGTCATCTGTCTCAGTCGGGATAAGTTCCTCCTGAGCCAGGGTCTTTGACTCTAAGCCCACAATATCCTGAGGTCCATAATGTGTAGGGTACCAGTCCTCAGTGTCATTTGGAAAAAATATATCCAGTCAGAAAAGGAGCAGAGTATATCTCTAACAGCAGTTCTAATCAATGATAAAAACTATCTAACAGTAAATAGATGTGAATATACCAGATGTACAATAGATACGAGAGATATACAATAAGGAAATACTAGAATGAATACAATAATGAGCAATATGTCAATGAACAAGAATACTAATGACTAAGTGTGTGAGTACTAGCTTTAACATGTGATCGGCTTGGGAACATGATACAAGATTTATGGCCTGGCTAATCATACGTGCGGTGTATGATTAACACTATTCAATTTAAGACTTGATACAAGGAGGGTATGATCACATATCTATATTAAAATACTCCCCACCCTCGACTGGTATAATGGATCCATCCATGGTACGCTATGGCACCAGATTCCCCAAGAAGATAACTAGTCTTCCAGAGAATCAGTGTCTGTATAAGTACATGATAATCAATGAAACAAGGCTTGCAGAAGATACACCATATACCAAGGAATAACATCTTATGACGAGATCCGGATATACCAATCCGTGTAATCATCGTGTCCAGAAAATATGGATATCTACACTAGATACAATGAACATAGAGGATATCATAAATGAGAAACTATCAGAGAATTTACTCGCCTGAATCCGGGTGAATAGTCTCAAAGATGTCTGATACAGTGCCTCGAAGATCTAGATATGGAATACAACATCAATACAAGGTTCCAGAAAGAAAATAAGTTAAACTAGTCAACTTCTAGGTCAACGAGTCAATTCTAAGTCAAAAGTCAAACTAGGTCAACTCTAAGTCAACTATAGTCAAACTATAGTCAAACTATGGTCAACTACCTGTCTCTAGGTTGCACAAGTCTAACACAAAGATATTGGGTTCAAGTACTAAAGTCTAGGTCACCAAAACCTATAAGTCAAATAATTAATAATAATATAAAATCCTAATTACAAATATTAAATAGATACCTTGGTTTTGAACCAACTTGGTATCACAACACTAGACCATAATATTGATACCCAAATCCAATACATTGGGTATCCCCAATTACCTTGGTACTTACCTTGGTATCACATGGTAATACCCCAAAACTTGTTTATACTAACTACCCGTAATTATATACATGCTATACTAATTATTATACATATAGTATATATAAATACTATTAGCAATTTAGGAATATATTTACATATATATTAAATACCATATATATATATATATATATATATATATATATATATATATATATATATAAATATCTAATGATAGGAAAATCTGCCAATCTGTCGCTAAAAACCCTGCCTACTGTCGCTGAAGATTGCTATTGATGCTGATACTCTACTATTTTAGTGACAGATTTATGCTGCTGTCGCCAAAGCCGTCGCTAAAGCCCCTAATACGGCTGCTGATACTGTTGCTGTTTCAGCGACAGATTTCTGCAATTGTTGCTAACTGCTGTCGTTGTTTCTCTTGCGCTGCTGCTGTGCGTTACTGCTGCTGCGATGCTTGCTGCTGCGACGCTTTCTACCGTCGCTATAGCGGCTTGCTGTTGCTGTTAGTGCTGTTGCTGCTGTGTTCAATGACACATGCTGCTGTCGCTATATCTCGGCTCTCTATAACTCTAATATATATATATATATATATATATATATATATATATATATATATACACACACACACAACATAATATATATATACTAAATATATATACATATAATTACAACTAATACATACACATACCCCCCCACACACATATATATATATGTACACATTACCTACATAGCAATATACACCTATATACATAGTAGCATATTTGTAACAACATACATACGTGTATGTACATATAAATATATACACAATATAACATACATTATATAATTATAATATAACCACAATAAATATCTATTTATATATACATATCTATACATGCTACCATATATAATTATATATACATATATAAGAATAGCTACATACAATATATACACATATAATATATACATAGATACATAGATCTAAGACACAATATTACATAAATATATATACACCATATTATTTATATATATATATATATATATATATATATATATATATATATATATATATATATATATATATATATATATATATATATACTCCATGAAATAAGAACACAAGAGAATAGATCTATAATTAAATTGCACACACATGGAAAGTATCACTCCGTATCCCACTAGATCTAGGATACGCATGTGACACGAGTCCACCACACATTCAAACATACCCCGAAGGACAGGAATAAGTCATATATATTATTTATGAACAATACGAAGAGTCAAATACAAATCTACGTGTCCGTGTCAAAATATGACATGTACAAAGTCCCGTGTCGGAGGAAAAACCCCCAAATCAACACGTATCACCAAATTGTTGGGATACGACCTACACGTACCCAATTTTGGACACGACACTAGCCCCAAACACACAAGCACATGCCAAATTGATCTATAGGACCAATTGACACACAATAAATGTCAATCTCGGAATTCCCCCAAAATTTACACAAAAAGTACCATAAGTTTCTCAATAGTCCTCCTTTGAACACAAAACTAAATCCTATGGGTAGCCTATGCATATAGGTTGATTTATCATGGTTAAATCTCAGATTTAGAACCTAAATTAAGGAGAAAAACTGAATTGTACCTATTGGGAGATGGATTCCCAATGAAACCTCCAAATGTGATGAAATTAACCTCCAACTTATAGATTCTTGCTCCTCTTTGTAGATCCTTGCTTCCTTCTTCTAGATCCTTACTCCACTAGCCTCCAATGGTGTTTGGAAAGGAATTGGGATGACTTTTGGTAGAGAAATGAAGTGGAAATGAAGGAATTTGGTTGAAAGAATTTCTAGATCTAGTTTCCAAATGAAAAGAGGAGAGAGAATAATTTTCTCCCTCTCCATATAGGCCGGCCCCCTTTTTCCTTCCTCAAGCTACTATGAATTATCCAATATACCCCTTTGGGGCCTCTCATGAAGAAATAGTTAAGGAAGAAAGATTCTAGTCTAATGGTTTAATTAATTTAATCCATCTTCTAATCAATGGGCTTTCTAAATAGGCTAAAATCTAATAATTAATATATGTTGGTCCACGAGTCTAAACTAAACTAGTTAGGTCCACTAATACAAGTCCAAAATAAATAATTAACATCTAACAACAATTAAATAATACAACAAATAATTATTTATTATGCACATTATTTAATTAAATATAAAATTACTAAAATACCCTTTCCTAGAAAATGTGGTAGTGACACTTTTTGCCATACTATGATATTTCTTCATTGCTTTTCCCTTCTCATATTACATTTACTATTACTGTTTACAGTCATTATCAATTAATTGAAACTGCTATTGGATTGTGCTCACTCTGTCCTGACAGGATATATTTGTCAGAGTATTTGGAGGATTTGTGTCTGACTCATTACGAACCACGGGAGGTAGCAGTTACAACTTTGGATCCTTTAGTTGAAGACTGATTGCCGGGAGGCCTAGCGAGTATCACTAGTTATTCTTGTTACCTTTACTCATTATTATAGTACTAGATTTGTTTCCAGCATATTAGACTTTTGTGATGTATTATTATTACTCCTAGACTTGTTTAGATTGATATTGATTTTGAGGACTATCTAGTTGTGAATTTATGATTTCTTTGATTTATATCATATCGTGCCATTCTCTTCCTTATAGATTATTGTGATTGAGTATTAGCGCATCATTATCATCTTGCCCTCCATATAAAGTTAATATATCATTGGCAGGTTATATATATTATTGTGTGATATGGACAAATAGTATTGTTGACCTAGATACCGTTCTACCACCGATGCTGCACTGTAGGCTAAACGTACCTACGTACTCGTGCCTGATCATCCGGGTGCGGGTCGGGACAGCAGCTGTCTGTTGCTAGGCTACCGGGTGTCCAGACGTTTCTTACGACCATGAAGGAATTTGTTGCAAGCATGACTGCTAGTCGCCTTTCCGCCATTGCTTCGCCTCTTGGGCCGTCGGCTACCGTTATGCCACCCGTCGTGCCCATGACTACTTTCTTCTGCCCCGTCACATTTAACCCTTGCTACCCTGGAGGAGATCGACGAGACCGTACGTATCTCCTGACAGAGTTTTTATATGTTCCTGAAATAATGGATTCGGAGTGTACTGGAACAGAACAAGTCCTTTGCCTGGGCTAAATACTTTACCTTGGGCCAAGTAGAATCTCTAAAGACCCTTCCTGGCTTCGAACAAACTACTGACCTCCTGGGCCAGAAAGTGATTGAAATGGAGCAGTATTTGACGAAACTGCAGCAGTACCAGCAAGCAGACATGGGAAGATTTATATCCGACGAGTATGGTCAGCTTCTGGAGTCTATCAAGACAGAAAAAACCTTTTATGCTTCATCTAAGGAGGGCTTGCAACACGACCTCCAGGGTCTACAGGAGGAGCGCGATAGGCTGAATGGTCTCAGGGAGGGTTTCCTCACAAGGCAGAAGGCCTTGACTCATGAGGCAACTGAATTGATGGAGGAGATTAGGAAGCTCCATATCTGACTTGATACATTGGGGAATGATCTCTGGGGAGCCCAGCAAGAGGAGAAAGCCATCTGTGCTGAGGCAAGCCAAGTGGCTAAGAGAACAACTGTTGTTGGAGTTACCATGCAGAAACCGGAGGACAAACACGAGTCCTATGCCCGTTACGAATACTCTGAGGTTATGGCTAGAGAAGTTGAGCGTCGGGCCAAGGCACGCTTAGATAACGACCTCGTCCGGCTTCGTAGGCAAATAGAAGAGTTGTGCTCAGATCAGTAGCACCCGTAGTTTCCTTTTTCTCTTATCTTTTTTTTTTCCAAATATTTCCTTTTCGTTTTGCTTATTTTAGTAGACCCTCAATGTAGTTTACTTTTTGTTTCCTTCATGCAAAAGAAATAAATCTTCTCTTTTTGTTGTGATTATGTGTGTGGACTTTGGATATTATACTAGAGACAATATGGACGTAGCACGATACCGTAGTTGTCAGGGACATCCCACTGGGGGATCTTTGGTGGACCTATTACTTCTTGCGCACTTGAGTGTGAGTAATAAGTTCAAAATAAGCCCTATCAGAGGTGATATGGAGGTGATAGGTTTTGTAGACCTTACCATCACTGGAGTACCTATAGTTAAGTACGGATGATAAGTTTGGATGACGGTCGATATCAGAGGTAAGATGGATGTGATAATCGAAAGTTAAAACTGGGAGGTTTGTTCAGAGGTGATGTGGACATGGCAAACTCTACTAGGGAAAATGTTAGGACAATAGTTCATAGATTATATGGACGTGAACTCGTGTCCCGGGGAACTAACTGTAAAGCCCCAAAATTTTAAATCGTATTAATTATTTGATTAATTATTTAATTGATTTATAGCATTTATTAGCTAATTAGAAGTAATAGAATTTATTTAATTTTTATTTTGAGGTGATTGTTCTATAGAGGATTTATGGAGCAATTATAATTTTTCCTTAATTATTTTCATGTAGGAGACCCTGTGGACAGTTGATAGATTTATTGTATGCACCAATATAAATTCCTCAAATTATATATATATATATATATATATATATATATATATATATATATATATATATATATATATATATATATATATATATATATATATAGGTATTTATATATATATTTATATATATAAAGTTAATTAATAGAAAGAATAAAAAAAATAGTAATAAATAGTATAACTATAATAATAATAATAATAATAATAATAATAATAATAATAATGTTATTATAATAATTATTATTATTAGTAATAATAATAATGTAATTATAAGAAATAAGAAAAGGATTAGAAAAGAAATAGTAATAGAAAAAGAAAAGAATTAGAAATAAGAAATAGAAAAGAGAAAGAAAAGAAAAAGAATAGAATAGAAAACAAAGAAAGAAAGAAAAAGAAAAAGAGAAAAAAAAGAAAAAGAAAAAAAGAGGGACTAAAATGAAAAACAAACCAAATTCACTTAACCCCCCCGCTGTACATAGAGACTCCCCTCCCCCCCCCTCGTGCGACTTAAACACCCCCCTCTCTCTATCTATATATATTATACTTTAGTGAAACCCTAACCCTAAAATCTCTCCTTCCTCCTCCACGACCGCTGCCGCCTGGACCACGACGCCGACCGTCGGAGCCCCCGCAGTCGCCGGAGAACTCGCCGGCCGGTCGCGACCTCGTGCACGCCACAGCAGAATTTGGCAGCATACTCCTGTTCGCATACTGTTTCTCGCCACCTCGCTCGACCAAACTCGACTCCGTCTTCGCTGGTATGATCACGACATATCCCTCTCTAAATCTCGTATATTAGTTTACCTCGAACAACGCGTAAACCTAGGCGAAAACAGCGACCAAGTTGACAAAAAATGACAACTTTTGGGATCACAGAAAACTACGGTAACTACCTATGTTCACGGACTCGTATCTCCCACCACAGAGGTCCAAATCTAGTTTTTCTTTTTGGTATGCGAAGGCCACCTAACCTAGATTATTTTCTATCAAATACAATAATTTATTAGTTGCTGTGTGCTAAATTAAATTAGGTTAAAAATCAATAAAAACCTATTTTTTAAAACACAAAAATTTGTGATACGGAGCGCGTTCCGCCAAACGGGACCACCCAGTCGTGTACCAAGTTGACCGAAAGGTGCGAATGGTATACCCAGACGTGTGGGCTTTCGCGAAAACTGATTTGGACGCATGTGCGCGTCGAAATCACTCCGTATCCGCGAAAAGTCCCCGTATCGCGACTTTTGCAAAACTCTACACCATTTAGTGAACGTACGTCAGAACGCGACAAAACTTGTGCCATTGGATTCATGGTATCACGCTGGTCCTGTGACCCAAGTTTCACGTAATTCTGAGACAGTTGACCAAGTCGCCTATTTATAGGCCCCTTGGTTGATTTTTTGGGCGAATTTGTGTTCGGCTCACCGGAACCCAAAATTGGAAGTACCATTGAGTTCGTATTGACGTTTAGAATTGATTTGACCTATAATTTATCCCATTTAGAGACTTTTACCCCTGGCACACTTTTCGGTGCAAAGTGGGCCACATGTGGACCCCGCTTTGACCCGAAATTATCGTTTTGTCCCTGTGTCCAAATTGGACGAAAGGGTAGTGTTTTCTAGCTATCTCACTTATTCTAGGAACGTTGGTGATGTTTATTTCAGCATCCGGAGACGTTCATCCTGATGCCATAGCTTCTATCCTATGTGCTTGACTCCTGGACGTTACACTTTGCAGCTTCCTTATCAGGCAAGATACCTTGCCAAATTGCTTACAATATTTTGCATGCTTATTATATTTCTGTATATTCATTACATTTTTTTATATTCATTGCATGTGTAGTTTCTTTCAGTCATTACTATATATTAGATATGTTGACACACACTTGATACTTAGTATCATAGAGGACAATCAGTAGGCGTATGTGCTATAACCACTCTGGTGAACCGTAGTAACTAGCACGCACTATGGTAGTCGTGTCCGATGGTCGCTACTGTTTGCGGGATTAAACAAAGAGGTTTATACGAAACCTTTGCTTGCAAACTTAAAAAAAGAGTACAATTAATCATATACGAGGATGTTAAGTACAATAAAATGATTCTGGGGAAGTATTGCTATTGGAGTCTGATCTGCGGTCGATCACTTTGTCCCTTGGACCACACGATGAGGAAGAAGTGCTGTAGAAGAAGAAGAAGAAGCTTCAAAGGTTGCAAGTGGGATTGAATTCTCGTTGCCGAAGTTGTCAACCAACACTCTCTGTCTGTGCTCTCTCTCTCTCTGATCTCTAATTATGCCCTCTCTGGTCTCTGTGTGTCTGTCTCCCTATGACCAGGGGTCTCTATTTATAGAGATCAATGAAATAACTGTCTAGGTTGGCGTAAAAGGCCAAACTGTGAAGAGAGTTACATCTTTTACGCTGTGGTTATGACAACTGCTACCCACGTTCCCACAATCTTCTGAATCTGCGTATGACACGTGTCCCATTATAAGGTAATGCGTATAACTGCTTCTTGAAGATCATGGCATGCAAGCCACCTAGGTAACTGCCCCTGCGTAGAGATGGTTGACGTAAAAGCCAAATTCATCCAAGAAATACGAAGAGTTCCTCATACAACTTTACGCTGCATTAAAAACAAGCGTATTTTAAACTTTACGCAGGAGAGTAAAGCAACCTTTTACGCATAAAAGTCTTGAAGTGCTACTTTACGCGGACAGCTCTGACGCTCTACTTTACGCCAAACAGTTATGAAGCCCTATTTTACGCGGACAGCTCTGAAGCTCTACTTTACTCCAAACAGCTTTGAAGCCCTGTTTTACGCGGACTTCATGTATGTTGGAGTTTTTTACTGTATAATACGCGTACAATTCCCCAGCGTATTTTATGCTTCTATAAGACCCCCTTCAGAGTTTTCAAATTCCTCGTAATTTGAAATACTTTGAATGAAGCATGAAATGGTCAAATTTGACTCGTTCTCCGAGGCTGATTTTTTGGTGATATTTAAGAAGTTATTGGGATTTATATGTTCTCTTCTGCCTATATAAGGGCAAGCAAGTAAACTTGTTTTTCCATACTTCCTTCACCTCAAAGATGGCTGCTGAGATTCATTGGGCTGAACTGAGAAAGAAGAAGATTATGCTCTTCCAGCATGCAAGGAGCCGTAAAAAGAGACGTCTTCGAGCAAATATTCTCTGCAACGATGGACCATGGAAGGATATCATAGCTTTCTTTGCTCGAGATAATCAGCGATTTTATATGGCGATTCATCAAAGAGAGAGGAAGGGTCGCATTAGACCACACAGCTTGCTAGCTGTATTTTTCCCTATTATGAAGCTGGATACTGGTGGGCAGCTTGGTCATATTTTCCAGTATTATGTTGGGTCTGAATCCCTAACACAAATCTAAGCATGGATGTCGATGACGTATGGAGGGTAGGCTTGAATAATTTAAACAGGCTCAGTTCCGTATCCTCCCTCCATTAACCATTTTCTTGGCGCCCAACGTATAGGAGCCGAAGAAGTGCTGTAGAAAAAGAAATGAAGATCTCCATCAGACGAGAACCTAGCGTAATAGATTTCCGTCATATGTAATCATGATCTTGAATATTAATGAAAAATCCTTTGTAAAAAAAATAGATTTCCATCATATGTAATCATGATTAATAAACTTGTCTTCTTTTACGCACTATTGATTTGCCATATTGCTGTAAGGAAGTCTGGTAATACGCAGCTTCAACACGCTTGAGTAGTTTTTACGCAGACTCTGATAAGTATGCATCCAGTCATGTTCTAACTTTTATGCATAAAGGAAGATGCGTAAAAACTCTTTAGCATTAGATTGTCTTGAAAATCCAATCATTATGCTATTTTTGACGAGGAGTCGCATAGAATTTTGAACCTTCATTTCTTTTTCGAGGAACATCAGTTCAGAACATCATCTTCGAAAATGGCTTCTCGAAAGATTCTCTAGACAGGGCAAGAAATGTCCGCCCCAAACAGGCCATCCCTGAACTAGATATAAAAGATTCTGGCTAGACTTCGAATGAACTATCAATGGCCAAAAAGTTATCTCCAATGAAGACAGATATTTTCAGGGAACTCCTTGGCCCTTCGTCTGATGAAGTCCTCTCGACTGAAAAAGAAGAGAAAACGCTGATGAGAAGAGCATTTCCTGCGCAAACTCTTGTGACTGGCTTTTTCAAGCATAAAACCCAAATTATCAAGATATACGCGTATTCTGCTGACTGATCTGTCTCGCATAATTTAAGATGTGCGTAAAATCATAGATCCATAGCATTTGAGCGTAAAATCATAGATCTGTAGCTTCTGAGCGTAAAATCGTAGATCTGTAGCATTTGAGCATAAAATCATAGATATGAAGCTTCTGAGCGTAAAATCGTAGATCTGTAGCTTTTGAGCATAAAAATCGTAGATATGTAGCCTCTGAGCATAAAATCATAGATCTGTAGCTTCTGAGCGTAAAATCGTAGATTTGTATCTTCTGTGCATAAAATCGTAGATCTGTAGCTTCTGAGCGTAAAATTGCAGATTTGTAGTTTCTTAGCATAAAATTATAGATCCTTGCTCTGCGCGTAAAATCGTAGATCCTTGCTCTGCATGTAAAATCATGGATACTTGCTCTGTGCGTAAAAATCTGAGCATAAAATTATGGATCTGTTACGCAGCATGACTATCTGTCTTCCATTTCAAATGATCGGTTGACGTGGTCCCAAATCATAACTGATTAAGATATGATCAAATTTGGTTAAGGATTCGAAGAGTTATCTGAACTCTATAAATAGACCTAGGTCGTGAGAGAGAAAAACCCTTCATCTCTTTCTGAAAAATCCTTCGTCTCTTTCTAAAAAAGAACTCAGATTTGCCATGGCACCAAAACAGACCTCCACAGCTAAGGGAAAGAAAGCCGCTTCATTATCTCGCTTCTCTGCTCCAACACGAGCGATTCCTGCTAGGCCAAGCGAGCCTCGTTCTGAACGAAGTGCTCCACCGTCTAGCTGTGCACCGGGCATCACAGGTAAAACTTCAAGAGTCTCTTCGAGGAAGATGATGCACAGAGATATTTTATTAATACGCCCATATTTTAATGTGTCAGCATAAAACTCCATATTTTGCAATCTGGCATAAAAACTCAGACTGTCAAATTTGGCGTATACTGCAAACCTTGAGTTTTACGCACTGGAATTAAATTCCAGCATAAAATCCATATTTTATAATCTGGCATAAAACTCAGACTATTAGGTTTTGGCGTATACTGCAAACCTTGCGTTTTACGCACTGGAAGTAAATTCCAGCGTAAAATCTATATTTTGCAATCTGGCATAAAGCTTAGACTGTTAGGTTTTGGCGTATACTGCAAACCTTGCGTTTTACGCACTGAAAGTAAATTCCAGCGTAAAATCATATTTTGCGGTCTGTCGTAAAACTAAGACTGTCAAGTTTTGGCGTGTAATGCAGGAATGTAGCACTTTACGTTTTACGCGCTGAAAGTAAATTCTAGCGTAAAACTGACTTATTCTCTTGCTTTTTGCAGTGGACCTACAGATCCCCCCTCTGGCTGAAATAATGGGCTCTGCTGCTGGAATATTGAATTCCAACTTCTTGGAGGACTTGTCCCATGTGACTTTTCCCATTTTTGGAAACGAGTATCCTCAAGAAAGGGGTACTTTGATCTTGGCTCAAGAAGAAAGAATATTGCTGAGTATGATCAGTGGGGAACCCCTGACGTACATAGACGGTACTGAGTATAAGAAACCAGCTTTCTTATTTGGGGATGTTATTGATAAGCAATCCCAGACCAAGCCCAAGAAGGAAGATTGGATATTTTCTGCTGAGGGCATGGTTATGTACCTGCCAAAGATGTCCAGGGATTACCCTATTTCTGTATTCTTCCATGCCACACATCCCAGAAGGATGGCATGGACTCTGACTCCTGATCTTCATGGCCAGCCAGGGAAGATCTTTTATAAGAAATGATTAAACCAAGGATCCTTTGTAAGCAGTCCCTCAGGCCCTGTTATGCCCTTCAGAGGACTACTATCAGGCAGCGTCCCTAGTAAAGACTCTTCACTGCTCCAGCCATTTCAAATGGTAACTTTCTGCAATGAATTTATGGGGCTGGGAGAAGTATATCCCAGGGTTAACCCTCGCACCAGTGGATGAATTAACCCCCACAATCTTCGATGGGCCAGTTTAACTGCATGGGCCCTGAAGCACTTTCAGATGGAGCTGGAGAGTATCAACTTATTTGAGGCCGTGAGTGCTACTAGTGTTGAGCTGCCTATCAACACTAATTTGTTCTTAGCTTTGATGGAGCGATATAACTCGCTCACTGGGACTTTTGCCACTCCAATAGGTGAGTTGGGCCTAGCCCTTCATGAGATGGCAGACATCTCAAAGCTACCAATGGGAGACACTCCCTATGAAGAGTACGTTCCCACAAATAGGGAGCTGAAGGACACCAATCCTCGGGCAGTGGCTGTGTACCAAGAACTAATGAGCCGCTATCTTGCATGCACCACTTTTTACAGAGAGCCTTCTGATTTGGCTCATATTAACAAGTGGGTATCTTATCTTTTCTTCCATCAGGCTAGAAATGGCAAGCAGGACAAGGTTGTAGATAGCAAATACAAACCTTTGAACCCTCTGAGCATTCTTAATGCTAACACAATCGATAACCTCATTGAAGATGTAGAGGCTCCATATTGTGTTCTGAATGAAGACATAGAGGGTTATCCTGCAGGGACCAAAGCCTACAGTTATATGAGGCATTACCGGAAGCCTCTGTCAAAAGAAGCTCAACTGGCTGGCTTCCTTTCTATTTGGCTACGCCGATGGATGGTGCCTGGTATTGCGTTGGCAGATCGTATTCATTACAATACCCTATGACCCGCAGTGCATTTGGTATTTGGGGCAAGATTGGGCCTACTTCTTGCCATGGTATGCAGGATACAAGCTGTCCTGAGGGCTATTACTGATGGGCTGCTGGCCGATACTACGCAGCGCGAAGGATATTCTAGAGTGGAATTACCATTCTTATATCTGATGGGATGGTTAATCCTTCACAACACCAGAGTGATGTCTCCCGGATCTGCCAGTGGTTCGGGCAATAACTTCCTATTGAATTACAGGAATTCTTCTTGGAATGTGATTAGCGTCATAGATTGTCGGCTAGCACTAAATTTTGCCTATAGTTGGAAGTTCTTCTGCACTGTTCCCCCCGTACATATTAATCAACAGGGGACTAAACTTCAGGATGTAGGTCAGGGGAAGTCTATTCTTTCTCCTGAAGCCTTTTACTGGTTGGTTTGCATTAGACCTTCCCACCTGCTGTATAGAAGTGAGGACCACTGCTACTTGGAACCTTATCTGCCTAGCCGTTTCGCCAGGCAATTTGGGTATGATCAGTTGCACGTGGGAAATCCCATCACCAGCTTCAAATTCAAAGGTGGGCTTATTGATAGAGCTAGAGGATGGACTTCATCATAAGTTGTACTGGAGCAACCTTTGCTGTTCCTGCGACCTCTCTCTCCATGGAGTTGCGTATTCTTCATTCGTATGCACAGTTTTATGTGTCCATCAATACCTTCCATCGTGATTTTGATATATATGGAAGTTTTAGAATGCCCTTCCATAAGTCCACTGGAAGAGAGGAGATACCATCTGTCTCCTCTGATGAAGGTGATGAAACCACTGGTGCAGATGACTATTTATTGATATTACTGAGAGGCGTAATAGCTCCGCCAGCAGAGCCTCTCATTATTTCCAATAAACGAAAGGCTTCTACTCAGAAAGAGGCTTCCCCTCGTAAGAAGAAGCAGACTACAAAAGGTCCTAAAAGGACTTCCGCCAAGGGGTCCTCTTCCAGGAGTGAGCCTATTATTTCTCCTGTTAGGGATAATTCTTTGATTGGGGGTCCTTCTCCTTTTAAAGAAGGAGTCTCCACAGTCCCAGCTTAAAGTGCTGGAGATTCTTTGGCTGTGACTGCTGCCGCTATCACCGTTACTGGTGATGCTTCTATATCGTCTTCGGAGCCGCGCTCAATATTAATCAGTATACCTTTACCCAGATAAATAATGGGGCTAGCCCCTCCTTCATCTGTAAGTATTTTAAGCGAGATTCCATCCGATGAACCTCGAGTATATCTGGGTAATGACTGGGATGACTACCCTCAAGCATCAGTTGGTGTACCCTCTTTGCCAGGTATGATAGCTTGTTTAGCATCATTAAGAAATGATTTAGCTATACAGGCCGCAGACGCAATATACATACCGGCCATGGTTAAATGTTGTCTTCACACTTTTTTCAGGAAAATTTAACATCAAATTGATATTAACTTTCTCTTATCTTAGTTTCAGGCGAAGACTTTTCTGGGGAGGGCGGAGTTGAAACAACCTTTGATTTTATTGCGGATTCAGCTGATGAAACGGCGATGACCACCATCGAAGAAGCATACCTTGAAGCCGTTGATCCTTCATCCACAACATTCTCAGATACAATCCCGCCAGCAGTAGTTTAAATAATATCAGAGGTGGATGAACCCACCATCTCGACTGTGCCTCCTTCGTCGAGCGTGCCAGCAACTTTAACTGTTGTTGGTGTCTCTTCTTTTGTCGCGCCATCTGTTGAAGCAACGACTGTGGCAACATCCTCTGCAGTCATTCCAGGAGGGAGATTTACTGATGTTGTGGCCACTCCCAGCGTCCATTCGAGCTTTGCTATGCTAGTTGAACAATACACTAGCATATTCTATCTTATTTTAAAAGAATTAATATCCATGGTGCTGGAGAAGAATCTAGGCTTTGATGCTTTGAAGACGTCCTTCCAGCTCACTATAGCGCAGATTAGAAATTTCAATGACGCTGAAAGAGCTAATGCGCTAGAGCAAATGGTTAATGGTTTAGAACAACCCATTAACGAATATTTGCAACTATCCCGAGGCAGCATCAATGACTTGGTTCAGGCTAAGTACGACTCACTAACTGCGGATTTTGCTCAGAAGACAGAAACTTTAAACAAATCCATCCAGGAATATCAACAAGAGATGGAGAAAGAGCAAGCAGTATTGGTGGAGAGTATTCCTCAACTAGCCCAGTGCCGTACCGAATGTGAGGGATATGAAGTGAGGGTTCGAGAATTAGAAGCTGAACTTGCTCAAACAAGGGAGAGGCTTCTCAAAGCATCGCTAGTTCGTGATGTATTGGAGGGCCAAGTGAAGACAGCTCAACAGAACTTGACACATGTGGGTGTCATCCACGCGAGTTTTGTTGATTCTCTGTCCGAACTATCTCTCTTGAGCAATGACGAAGCAAGGCTGGAACAGGCTCGCACCAATATTTTAAACTCCAGGAATGAGAGGATGACTGCTTTGGCGCAACAGATCCGCGATTTAACTGCTCCTCCCCAATGATATTCTTTTTACTTTTTGCTCCTTATTTTCTCAAAGATAATAAAGATACATTTTCTAATTTTGTGGACCCATCACTTTAAAATATAAATGATAGGCTAAGATAAAAGTGATATCAGAGGTAATATGGACATGATATACTTTCGGTAAGGTTTAGCTGAATATATCTATTCAGAGGTAATATGAACATGATAGAGTATGATCCAACTAAATTTGTATACAAAACACTATCAGAGGTAATATGGATGTGATAGGTTTTGAAGTTTCAAATTAGTTAAACATATCTATTCAGAGGTCATAAGAACATGATAGAATATGATTCAGCCAATCTTTGTATGTAGTATCGTCAGAATAAAATCTTCACCATACTCCATTAAGCAAAGGAGATCAAGCATAATACTTCTTCAGGAATTTGTCGTTGATAGGAGCCATTATCAAATCTCCATTAGGCTTAGCTAATCTGTAAGCACCATTTGAAAATGTTGTTTCAATCACGTAAGGGCCCTCCCATTTGGGATGGAATTTCCCTTTACTCTTATGTATAATGATGATTGGCCTCTTCACAGCTAAAACTAGCTCACCAACTTTGAACACTCTTTCCTTCACTTTTTGATTAAAAGCTCTGGAGATGCGTGCTTGGTAGAACTCGATGCGCTGTTGAGATTGAAGGCATTTTTCGTCTAACCCTTCTAGCTCTTAAAGTCTTAAACGATCATTATTTTTCTCAGTCAGCTCATTAGCTACTGCTATTCTGAGCGATAGAATTTAAATTTCGATAGGGAGAACTGCTTCACACCCATAAACTAATAAAAATAGGGTAAACCCGTTGGTGTTCATACCGTTGTGCGGTATACCCATAGACATTCCCCTAATTTCTCGTTCAAATCTCTTTTGTTCGAAGAGGCAAACTTCTTCAAGAGTTTGATGATGGTTTTGTTGAAGGCTTCCGCCAAACCATTAGCAGCAGGATTATATGCCGTTGAGGCCATATTTTGTATCTGATTCTGATCGCAAAATTGGTGAAATACTTGACTGATGAATTGAGGCCCATTGTCATGAATTATCCTTCGGGGTATCCCAAAGCGAGAAATGACATGATGCTTGATAAAGCTGATCACATTGGATATCTTTACCTCAGCAAGAGGAATTGCCTCCGCCCATTTGGAGAAATAGTCAGTGATAGCCAATATAAACCGATGTCCTCTAGAAGATGAAGGATGAATAGGACCAATAATATCCATACCCCATGCTTCAAAGGGCCATGATGCAATAGTAGGATGTAAATATTCAGAAGGTTGATGTATGAAATCTGCATGAACCTGACAGGCTTTGCATTTTCTTGCATATTTCACGGCATCCGCAATCATAATAGGCCAGTAGTAGCCCATCCTCCTGATACGATCCTGCAACTTAGGACCGGGTTGATGTGCTCCACATACTCTATCATGAGCTTTTCGGATAACCCGCCTTGCATCATCATCAGAGAGACATCGTAACAGTAGTCCATCATATGTTCGAAGATACAAACTTTGTGAAGAAGTATCTAAATAGAAATGTAGCGATCGTCTTTTGATAGATTCTGCTTCTTTAGGATCCTCTGGTAAGATTCCATATGATACGAAATCTATAAAGGGACTTCTCCAATCTCTCTTAGGAGGAATCATGTTTGTAACATAGCTGCATTCTATGTAAAAATTATTTTTCACACAAAACAAATCTCTGTTAAGAAGGATCACCGAATTATGTCTTCTTATAGGAATAACTAGATCTGCAGCTAGACTGGCCAGAGCATCAGCTTCCAAATTTTGAGATCGAGGAACATGTTCTAAGAAGAATCCTTTAAAGGACATTGCTATCTTGATCGTTATTCGGTGATAAGGAGTGAGGTCTGGATTGCGGACTTCATATATTCCTCTGAACTTATTGGCGATCAGCTGAGAATCACCAAAAGCTTTCAGGTATTCAACATCCAATTCTTTAGAAACTAGGAGCCCAATCAATAGAGCATTATACTCTGCCACATTATTAGAGCATGGTTCACTAAGAAAATATGCTCGATAGATAACGAGTTTATCAGGAGTCACCAGAATAATCCCTACTCCTGAAACCACGTTTCCCTTGGGACCAGTTCTGGAAGAACCATCAAATAATAGCTGCCATGTATCACCTTCCGTTGCCGAATTACATTCTGCAACTTTGTCGGGAATGTCCTCATATAATTTGGAGGTTTCTGGAAATGGATGGGCAATTAGGAAATCAGCCAAGGCTTGACCTTTCATAGACTTCTGAGGGGCGTACACCATATCATACAGTGTCAATAGCATTGCCCAAGTCGCGAGTCGGGAATTAAGGATACTTGGCTTATTCATCAATACCCGAAGTGGATTGACTCTGGAGATGATATGAATAGTTTGGCCCGTCATGTAATATCGTGTCTTCTGAATGGCAAACATTAGGGCCAAGTATTCTTTTTCCACTGGGTTATACCTGTGTTCTGCTCCGACCATCATCCTGCTTAGATAGTAGATAGCCTGTTCATGACCCTCATTGTTCTTCTGTGTGAGGAGAGCTCTTAAAGAATGATCCATTGTACTAACATACAAAAAATGGTCTTCCTATGACGGGAGGCACCAGAGCTGGAGGATTAGTAAGATAGCGTTTGATGTCATTAAACGCTTGTTGACAGGCTTCGTCCCATACGAATGACACACATTTCTTCATTAGACGAGAAAAAGGTTGACATCTTCCAAAGAGGTTGGATATGAATCTCCTGATATAAGCTAGACGACCTTGAAATCCCCTAAGTTCTCTGAGATTACGGGATGGTCGCATTTCTAGGATAGCTTTTACTTTATCAGGGTCAACTTGAATGCCTTTAGCAGTAAAGAGAAATCCCAAAAATTTGCCATTGGATACACCAAGAAAGGACTTTGTAGGATTCATTTTGAGTTGATGTTGGCGCATCAAATCAAATATTGTCTTCAAGTCTTGGATGTGATTATCCTTGAGACAGCTTTTGACAGCAATATCATCTACATAATATTCCACCATTTTGCGTAAATGCTCATGGAATATGTTACTCATAGCTCGTTGATATGTAGCCCCGACATTCTTCAATCCAAACAGCATAACTGTATAATAATATACACCCAATGGTATACAAAAAGCAGTATGCTTCTCATCTTCAGGATCCATCTTAATTTGATTGTATCCTAAAAATCCGTCCATGAAAGACATGCACTTAAAACAGCTCGTATTATCGATTATGACGTCTGTAATGGGAAGAGGGAATTCATCTTTAGGACATGCCGCATTTAGATCTCGAAAGTCGATGCAAACACGCACTTTTTCGTTTTTCTTCATAACTGGGACAACATTAGCAACCCAGTCTGGATGTTGTTCTTCCCGGATGAACCCATATGCTATTAATTTCTTAACTTGAGCCTCAATGGCATCCATCATATTTGGGCGGAATCGGCGTTGTTGTTGCTTCACCGGCTTTGAATTAGACAATATATTGAGTTTATGAGTAGCCACTTTTGGATCAAGACCTGGCATATCCTCATAATTCCAAGCAAAGACATCGATATATTCTTTTATCAGCTGGATCATTTCTCCTCTTTCTTCTTCAGAAAGATTGTTACTGATAAATATCGGCCTTGGTGAAAATTCATCCCCAACATTGACTTGGATAACCTTGTCTTCAGTGGGTGGTTCTTTTTGTTCGAACCAGAGTTTCCATTGTGTATCCATTTGCTGTGCCCAAGATTTATTTTCAAATGGTTCAGATTCTTGTTCCTCTGTTTTGAGGGAGTCTGTCAACACCATATTTATTGATAATGCCAGTTCGAATTCATTACCTGAATCGGAGGATGACAAACCATCTTGAGAAGAGGAAATGGTCTCATTACTTGACTCAGAGTTATTTGAAGTTGCAAAATATGTGGTATACCCTAACCTGAAACGAGTTCGTTGACAGTAAGGGTCACCATGCAGCGATATTCTTCTGTCTTTTTTATAGTTGAGGCCTGGCTCCACCTTCAAATCATAGCCCATATTTTGCATAATCTTCAAAGCCTGTGGGCTATATCTGTGGATTTGCATTTTCCTAAATCAGACTCGGGAGAATCCTCTTGTACAATCGGTCTATTCTGCATTCGACCGAAGACTATTGGATGCTGATCGTTGCGAGTAGGTGGAACAATAAAGATAGAATCTTTATGTGGCCCATATGTCGTGACGATATTAGATGTTGACACTACTTTCCACACATATGGATGATAGAAGTCTATAGCTTCCAAGAATTTTTGTGCTATGGGTTCTATATCTTTATGAGGAGAAGATTCCTGATTAGGAAATTGGGCGTCAGTATACTGGAAAAGAGAATCTTTATTATCATCAACAAACGCATCCCTATTTACATCAGATAGCTGCTTGTTGCGCCTAAGGTTAATAACCAAAGGTGGAGATTTCTTGTTTAGATCGATCACTAGAGGATTATTTCCTCCTTCTGACTTTGTTTTGTCCAAGTGAATAGTCATAGGTTTCGAGACTTTTGGACGGGTAACCTGCCCTTTCACTTGGATCGACAAAGGTTGCTCAGCAGATGGTTCTCCTGGTTCCTGGTGGGATTCTTCCTCCATTTTGCCTGACACCTCTTTCATGTAGTCTTGAGTGTATAACATGGCATCAAAATAGTAAGATTCTACCCCTTTGAACGGATTGAGATCAACGAATTCTGTCTTCACCGTTCCTTGAGCATCTACATATTTGAAATATTGATGTAGAGTTGAAGGAACAATATTGTGATCATGGATCCATGGTCTACCCAACAGAATATTGTAAGACACCCCCGAATCAATGACGTTGCATGTAGCCAATGATCTAAGGTCACCAATCTGGATTCTCAAACGAATCTTCCCCAAAGGCCTGCTTTTCCTGGCATTGAAGCCCACAATTGTAGTGGTAGTGTAAGCCAGTTCACTGGTAGGAATTCTCAACGGTATTAGCAGACTATGAGGGATAATACTGATTGACGATCCCGGATCTATGTGAATCCGGTCTACCTCAATGGAGCCGACATATCCTGTGTAATAAAGAGGCCTATCGTGTTTGTTATGTTTTAACAACATGTCCTCTTGAGTGAAAGTAATGTAAGGGACCACTTCCATCATACTATGGCATTGAGGACATGCCACAGGCTCTTTATCAGGGGACTTGAGCTGAGTCAAGCATACATCTGCTTGCATTAATGCTTCACTCAAGACTTGACGAGTGTCTTTGGATAGCCGAAGTAGCTCAAAAATGGACAATCTGGCTGGAGTATTAGCTAACTGAGCCAAGATGTCGAAGTTATATGGTTTCTCTAAACCTTTGTTTTGAATATTCTTCAGAGGTTTATCAAAATGAACTTCCTTTTGTTTACCTTTGTCCATTGTTTGTGGTATTAAACGAAAAGAATGAAAGATGTATTCAATATGGGGTTTACACAGAACCCGCCTTCTTTGGTTTACAAACAAACTTGTACAATGTAATCCTATACGAGGATGTGGGAGTACAATTTATTTAATCTGGGTATAAATTGCTATAGGTATCTGATCTGCTGTCGATCACTTTAGCCCTTGGACTACACGATGGTGAAGAAGCGCCGTAGAAGACAGGAAGCAGCCTCGGGGGTTGCAGAAAATGGTGGATGCACGATGCCAAGGTCGCCGATTCCTATCCTTTGCCCGAGCTCCGGGTTCCTCTCTCTCTCTCTCTCTCGATCTCCTCTCTCCTTGCTCGATCTTCAATTGTTCAACCTCTTCTTTGAGTCTTCAATTGTTCGATCTTTTAATTTGTTGACCTTTTTCCCCATTGATAGGGGTCTCTATTTATAGAGTTTTTGTGACAGTGACCACTCAGTTGGTGTAAAAACCGAGGAGCGAACAATACAGCACCCTTTTACACGGCGGTTAAAGTAACCAATGCCTGCGTATGGATGATCTTTTGAATGAGCGTGTGACGCGGGTCCAACTAAGGAACACAACACGTGCAATTGCTACGAAGATCACGGCGTAAAAGCCACGTAGGTAGGTATCCCCCGTGTAGAAGAGGTGGGCGTAAAAGCCGATGTCTGTCATCGTGGCATAGAAGCCAAGTAGACATGGAAGCCGGGTGGGCGTAGAAGTCCGGTAGGCATAGAAGCCGAACAGGCATAGAAGCCGAACAGGCATAGAAGCCGAGCAGGCATAGAAGCCGAATAGGCATAGAAGCCGAACAGGCATAGAAGCCGAGCAGGCATAGAAGCCGAATGGTCGTAGAGACGGAGTGGGCGTTGAAGCCGAACAGGCGTTGAAGCCGAATAGGCACAGATCCTGGGCGTAGAAGCCGCTGCGTACCATGCCAAAATGCTGATGTGGACGTCTTTAGCCGGAATCACGGCTTTTGAAGATATAATCAAATCCCTTGCATTAAATGTAGAGATCCGCCATCAATCTGTGCATTAAATGCGGAGGCATGTTTTTGAAGGCCTGCAGCTCTCCTGTGTGTTCGTCGCAGAGACGTGCCTCGAGAAGACTGTTACCGCCTTGTCCGCCAATCGCAGAGACGTGCCTCGAGCCCTGCGCAACGTGCAGCTTTTGACGTGGCAGGCGATTTATCCGCTGTGGAGCGTAAACAGCTCACGTCTGCTCGTGTAAAACAAGGCGATGTATCCCCTTGCACGCGAAAGAGCGGTTTATGCTGAGGGGACTTCAGTGAGCGACAGTTTGGTGATATTTTAACCAAATCCTCTGCATTAAATGCAGAGATCTGCCATCATACTGTGGAGCGCATCCCGAGGGGTCTGCCTCTGTTTCCAGCCGTCGTTTGGGTAGCCGTGCAGCACTTTTTGTCAGAAGTCAGGGGTCAGATTCACTGCGTGACTTGACAGGTTCATTTCGGGGAAGACGAAGCGTCCCTCGTACGCTTTAAGCTGCTTTGAGAGCGGCTGAGTTTTATGCCATGGAGGCGATAAAGAACTCTCTTTTGTGCTGGGGCAGCTTGGACGTACCGTACTTACACGGATGGTCCTTTGAGCTCATATTTCATGCTGTATTTGGCGGAAGAGCTCTGTTGCATGTTCGACGGCTCTGGAGGCCTCTGCTTACGCTGCTCTGTACTTAAGATGCCGCGTAGATCCTCCCAGCGTATTTTTCATGCTTCTACAAGACTCCCTTCAAAGCTTTTAAATTCATCGGAATTTGAAATGCTTTGAATGAAGCATGAATGGCCCCTCGTAACTCAAAACGTTTCTGAGTGGAGCGTTGAAACGGTCAAGTTTTGACGCGTTCTTTCAGGCCGGTCTTGATGGCGAATTTATTGGGGGTAGGTATGACCTCGCTTGCCTATAAAAGGGCTAAGGAGTTAACCTGTTTCTTCCCATATTTCCTTTCACCATGCTGAGATGATCGCCGGAGTTCGTCGGGTCGACCTGAGGAAGAAGAAGACCATGTTCTTCCAGCATGTAAGGAGCCGAAAAAGATGACGTCTTCGAGCAGATGTCCATTGCAACGATGGATCATGGAAGGATATCTTAGCCTCCCTTGCTCGGGATAATCAGCAACTTCATATGGCGTTGCACCAGGAGAAAGGAAGGGTCGCTTTGGACCAGACAGCTTGCAGACTGTTTATTTCTTCCTGAGACCCCTGCAGACGAGATCAGACAAACCGTAATCTGTCGTCCTGATTGAGTTGGGTTTGAAGAAACCTCAACTGGATCGGCCATGGCGAATGGAGGATCTTCTTGTTCATGACTGTGGTGGTCATGAACAGCCATGGAAGAAGAGAAAGACCTGTACTGGCGCGAGAATCTGTCAGGACAGCTTCTGGGCGATCTTCAGATGGCGATGAGGAAGTCCTTTGTTGACGGAGTTTCCCTCATATGTAATCACAAAAATGAAGAAAAATCCCTTGTAGACAGGATTTCCCTTATATGTAATTGTGATTTTAGCTTTAAATAAAGCCGTCTTTCTTCTCTGCATATGATCGTCTTTGCCATATGTTGCTGTGAAGTCTGAATATGTGTAGCTTCGACACGTCTGATTCTTTACGCTGACTCTGATAAAAAGAGTACTAGGCCCTGTCCATAGAACGCTGTTGAGCATTTTGTTGAACGTTTTGGAACTATCCTGTTGCTAGGACTGAGGGACCGCGTAGAGTTTTTCTGATGAACAAAACTTTTTGTTCAGACTTCGTCTTCAAGAATGATCTCTCGAAAAATCCCTTGGAACAGGGTCGAGGCTTTGGCCTTCAAAAACTGAATTGCCATCTTGATAGACGAGATGTTCAGACTGAAGTCTGGATGAACCTCCAATTTTGACCCGAGGAGAGTAATTTCTCAATGTTTGAACTCTGCATGCTTCGGGTACTTGGGATGCTTTGGGTCAAGAACGAGTATCTTCTGTGTGAACTTTTTGTAATTGACCGCTTGGAGAACTCGTCCGGAGACACGGAAAGTCAGAGATCCGTAGTGTAGATGAGCTGGGAATCCTGAGTTCATAGCTTACTGAGCGTAGAAAGCCACCGAGCGTGAGATCGTGGGTTTGTATCTGCTAAGCGTGAAGTCATAGGTTTGTAGCCTCTCGAGCATGGGAGCTACTGAGCACAAAAGACATCCGGGCATAAAACCATAGACTTGTAGCTGGCGAGCATAAAACCGTAGATCTGTTGCTGTCGAGCATAGAAAGCCCCTTAGCGTAGAACTGTAGATTCGTAGCCTGTTTAGAGAAAGAAATCTTCGAGTGCAGGGTCTGTGGACCTGTTGCTTCCGAGCGTAAACTAAACGCCACCGAGCGTGAGATCGTAGGTTTGGTAACTGCTGAGCGTGAAGTCGTAGGTTTGTAGCCTCTCGAGCATGAAAGCTACTGAGCACAAAAAGGCATCCGGGCGTAAAACCATAGACTTGTAGCTTGCGAGCGTAAAACCGTAGATCTGTTGCTGTCGAGCGTAGAAAGCTCTTTAGCGTAGAACCACGAACCTGCTTTGCACGAAAACTCTTCGAATTTGCTGACTGTCCGTCTTCCGAGAGTAGTGGGCTGACGTAGCATCCAATCATAACCAACTATTAATTGCGAGATTTGGTTAGGGTCTCGAGGAATCCGTCCGAGGATTCGAGGAGTCGATCCGCCCCTATATATATCTCGAGCTTTGGAGAGAAAACTTTTCATTCGTCTGCTGCGAAAGAGAGTCTTCGTCTGTTCGAGTTTTTCTCCGTTGCTTCTCCGAGCACTCAGAGTTTTCAGAAATGGCGCCGAAGCAAACCTCCTCCGCTAAGGGAAAGAGTGTAGGTTCTTCTTCCCATTCTTCCGCCCCGGCGAGGGAGTCTTCGGTTGGGCAAGGCAAACTTTATCCTGAGCAAAGTATCCTGCCGACGAGCAGCGCTCCTGGCCTTAGAGGTAGAGCCCTTTTGGATGACATAGAATGACGAAAAATCTTTCGCACACGTTGAACGTGACCGCGCTAGGTCGTCTTCTGTGCTGATAGCCTCTTTGAGGAAGATGATGCACGGAGACGTTTTCATCTTTTACGCTCACATTTCTAATATGCCAGCGTAAGGGCTCCATCATTTTCTCAGTTCTGGGCGTAACAGCTCCGACTGTCGAAAATGTGGTGTATATATATAAAATTTTTAGTTTTACGTCTAGGGGCGGAGCCTCCGGCGTAATAACTAGAATTTTTGGTAGCCCGGCTTAAAGCACGGATCGTACGCTGCCAGTTACGTCTCTGGATGAGACTTCCTGCGTAAAAATGACCAAATTTGTATAGTCTTGGCGTAAAGCGCAGACTGTCGTTTCTCAGTCCTCATGCTGCAAGATTTCTAATGAATGTTTTTCTCGCCCTTTTGCAGTTAATTTGGGTGAGTCTCCCCTGGCTGAGGTGATGGGTTCTGCCGCCGGGATGCTGCATTCGAACTATCTGGAGGATCTGTCCCACGTGGCATTTCCTATCTCCGGACCCCAGTATCCTGAGCGAAGGGAGATTTTGTTATCGGCCCAGGGTGAGCGGACGCTGCTGAATATGATTAACGGGGAGCCCCTGACGTATATAGACGGGGAGCAGTACATAAAGCCATCTTTTCTCTTTGGGGACATGATCGATAAACGGTCCCAGACGAAGCCTAAGAGAGAACCTTGGGTATTTCCTGCCGGGAACCTGGTTTTGTACCTGCCGACGATGTCGAGGGATTATCCCATCTCGGCCTTCTTCCATGCGACACACCGTAGGAGGATATCGTGGAACCTGACGCCCGATCTTCACGGCAAACCGGGGAAGATCTTTCATCTGAAAGGAGCTGACCAGGGGTCGTTTGTCAGTCGTCCTTCTGGCCTCGTGACGTCGTTCAGGGGACTGAGCCCGGGCAGTGCTCCGAGCGAGGACAGTCTAGTGATCCAGCCGGTCCAGTTGCCGACTTTCTGCAACGACTTCATGGGGCGAGGGGGAGTATATCCCAAGGAGAATCCTCGATGCAACGGGTGGATCACTCCAACAAACCGTCGATCGGCCTGCCTTGTTGACTGGGCCTTGAAGCACTGTAAGAGAGAGCTGGAGTGCATTGGGCTGTATGCCGCTGTGAGTGCGACCAGTGTTGGGTTGCCCGCTAACCCTAACCTATACTTGGCACTGATGGAGCGATATATTTCGCTCACTGGGACTTTTGCCACTCCGCTGGGGGAGTTAGGATTGGCCCTCCATGAGATGGCAGCGATCTCGAGACTGCTGATGGGGGATACTCCATATGAAGAGTATGTCCCCACCAATCGGGAGTTGGGGGATTCGGACCCTCGGGTAGTAGAGGTGTAGCAGGAGCTGATGTGCCACTACTTCGCGTGCACGACCTTTTATGACGAGCCTTTTGATCTGGCCCATACTACCAAGTGGACGTCCTACCTCTTCTTCCACCGGGCCAGGGCTGCCAAGCCGGAGAAAGTCACGGGGGGCAAGGATGAGCCCATAAATTGTTTGGGCGTGCTTAGTGCCCAGGTCGTCGAGGCTCTTATGGATGACGCCAAGGCTTCGGACCAGATTCTTGACGACGGGGTAGGAAAGTATCCCGAAGGCACTAAGGCCTATAGCTACTTGAGGCGTTGCCGGAGACCTCTGTCCAAGGAAGCCCAACTGGCTGGTTTTCTCTCCATATGGCTGCGTCGAGTAGTGGTGCCTGGCACTGCATCTGTGGACCACATTCATCGGAACATCCTGTGGCCCGCGGTGCGTCTGGTGTTTGGGGCAAGACTGGGCCTGCTCCCTGCTATGGTGTGCCGTATACAGGCTGGCCTGAGGGCCATGACTGACGGGCTGCTCGCCGATGAGACTCGACGTGAAAGCTTTCCTTGGGTGGAATTACCATACCTGTGTTTGATGGGATGGTTAATTCTGCACAACCCTCGGGTGATGTCCCCTGGCTCCGGTAGTAACCCGGGGGGTAGCTTCCTGCTGAATTATAAGGATTCCGCCTGGAATGTGAACACAGTTTTAGACTGTAGGCTGACACTGGGCCTCAGTCATGGCTGGAAGCTCCTTTGCATTGCTCCTCCGGTACATCGTAATCAGTCGGGGATCAGGCTGGAGGATTTAGGTGGAGAGAAGACTAATCTTTCTCCGGAGGCCTTCAAGTGGTTGATCTGTATCAGGCCTTCCCACTTGTTGTATAGAAGTGAAGATTATTGCTTCCTCGAGCCTTACTTGCCTAGCCGGTTCGTAAGGCAATTTGGGTACGACCAGTTGCACGTGGACAATGCCGTTACCAGCTTCAGGTCCAGGGGCGGCCTCATCGATGGAGCCAGAGGATGGCGATACTTCATCATGGGATGCACTGGAGCAATCTTTACCGTGCCGGTCGTCACACCCTCCACGGAGCTGCGCATCCTACATTCGTATGCCCAGTTCTACGTGGCGGTTAACACCTTCCACCGTGATTTTGACATGCGTGGGAGTTTTAGGGTGCCGCCTTCCACGCCTGGAGGAAGAGTCGAAGTCCCTTCGGTTTCTCCTGACGAGGGTGAGGAGTTCGCTACTCCTGATGAGCCATTGGTGACGGTGCCGAGGTATGAAGTGCCTCTGCCTGCGGGGGCTTTGGTAGTCTCTGGGAAGCGGAGGGCCGCTGCTCCCCAGGAGATTTCTCCTCGCAAGAGGAAGAGGACGGTCAATCGTTCTCTTCGAATTCCTGGCATCGAGGCTCCCAGAGAGGAACCTGCTGTTTTGCCTGTCGAGGATGTTTCCCTGATCGGGGGTTCCTCGCCTTCTAGAGAGGGACCCTCAATTTCGGCTGGCGGTGCTGTGGCATTCCGTCTTGAGGATGTCGTCGCCGCTACTGCCTCCGGTAGTGGTACGAGATTGTCGGTGTGGCCGGGGCAGATGGAAGAATCTTTCCTTAGACCAGCAACGGATGAAACCCCTGCCGTGTCCGTGAGTATGCCTGGCGAGGTCCCAACTGACGAACCTCGACCGCGCCTTGGTGGGGGCTTAGTAGAGCTCCTGGCGATGTCGGTTGGCCCACCCCCTTCTCCAGGTATGACAGTTCGCATTACGTCATTAAGGCGTGATTTAGCTACCTCGACTACAGATGCGTCGTATATACCACTGGCCACGGGTAAATGTCATCTTTATGCCTCTTTTTTTTTTAGAAAGAGTACCATTATATTGATATCAACTCTCTTGTCCTTTTCCCAGGGGATGGCGTCCACGGGAAATATAGCTTTGAGGCACCTTCTGGCTCTGCTCCGGCTCCTGGCGATGATACGGAGGCGTTTGATCTTGAGGAGAAAATATCTTCGGGGGCCGGTTCGCCTATTGGAGAGGCTTCGATATCCCAGGAAGAAGAAGAGCCTGTCATTTCGACTACTTCGGTTGACGTGCCTCTTTTGGTCGCACCACCTGTCGAGGCAACGGTTGTGACCACTTCGTCCGCAATCGTTCCTGGAGGGGGATTTGCCAATGCCGTGGCCACTCCTGGGGCCCAATCGGATTTAGCTGCGCTGACCGAGCAATATACCCATGTCTTCTATGCTACTTTGAAAGCGCTGATACCGATGGTGCTGAAGGGGAATCTGGATCTCGAGCGCCTGAAGAAGTCCTCTCGGATTCCAATAGAGGCGATCCGGGATTTTGACGGCACCGGGATAGCTGATGCCCTGGAGGCGATGGTTAATGGTTTGGAGCAACCCATTAACGAATATCTGCAGCTAACTCGGGGCGATATTGAAGCTGAGGTCTGGTCCAGATATGACTTCATGACTGTGCAGTTTGCCAAACGGATGGAGAGCTTAGATAAACTCGCTCAAACACGTCAGTTGGAGATGGACGAAAGAAAGACCGTCGAGGAGGAGGCCCTTGCCCTTCAACTGAAGTGCCAATCCGAGCATGAATGGAACGTAGCGAGGGCTCGCAGGTTGAAAGAGGAGCTCGCTCAGGCAGAGAAGTGGGCTTCCCAGTCGTTGGCAGGTCTAGACGTAGCGACCGCTCGATTGAGTGCAGCGCGACGGGACCTGGATCATGCAGAAGCTGCCCGCGCGGGTGTTCGTTGGGCGAGGGCCGAATTGTCCCTTAGGGGAGACAACGAAGCACGGCTGGAGCAGGCCCGTGCCGATACCTCGGCCTGCAGGGATGAGAGGATAGCCGTACTGGCGCGGCAGATTCATGATCTGACTGCTCCCCCGCAATGATGTACCCTCTTTTTTTTTCTTCTTTGCCAGTATAATTCTGCTCTTTCTTGGGAACAAAGTGAACTCTTTTCTGACTTTGTGGACCCATCATTTCGGAATGTAAATGACAGGTTTGGGCAAGAGTGATATCAGAGGTAGTATGGACGTGATAAACTCTCAGGAAACCCTAACAGGACATATTTATTCAGAGGTCATACGGACATGATAGAATATGCTCTGACTAAGGCTTGTGGGTAAGATACTATCAGAGGTAATATGGACATGATAGGCTCTCAAGAAACTTCAGCAGGACACATTTATGCAGAGGTCATACGGACATGATAGAATATGCTTTGGCTAAGGCTTGTGGGTAAGATACTATCAGAGGTGATATGGACATGATAGGCTCTCAAGAAACTTCAGCAGGACACATTTATGCAGAGGTCATACGGACATGATAGAATATGCTTTGGCTAAGGTTTGTAGGTAAGATACTATCAGAGGTGATATGGACATAATAGGCTCTCAAGAAACTTCAGCAGGACACATTTATGCAGAGGTCATACGGACATGATAGAATATGCTTTGGCTAAGATTTGTAGGTAAGATACTATCAGAGGTGATATGGACATGATAGGCTCTCAAGAAACTTCAGCAGGACACATTTATGCAGAGGTTATACGGACATGATAGAATATGCTCTGACTAAGGCTTATTCTGGAAGTAGTTTTGTCAGAATTGAGGTTTCCGCTATATTCTACCCGAGTAGAGGAGATTAAGCATAGTACCTTTTTAGGAATTTGCCGTTGATAGGAGCCATTAACAGGTCTCCATTAGGCTGGGCTAACCTGTAAGCGCCATTTGAGAACGTTGTCTCGACCACATAAGGACCCTCCCATTTGGGCTGGAATTTGCCTTTACTCCTGTGGGTAAGAATCATCGGCCTTCTTACGGCTAGAACTAGCTTGCCGACTCTGAACACTCTTTCCTTTACTTTATGATTGAAAGCTCTGGAAATGCGTGCTTGGTAGAGCGCGATACGCTGCTGAGCTTGGAGGCATTTCTCGTCTAATCCTTCTAGCTCCTGAAGTCTTAAAAGGTCGTTCTTCTCTTGAGTCAGCTCGTTAGCCACGGCTATTCTGAGTGACGGGATCTGGACTTCAATGGGGAGAACTGCTTCGCTCCCGTAGACCAGTGAGAATGGAGTACAACCTGTCGGTGTTCGTACCGTTGTGCGATATGCCCAGAGGCATTCGCCCAGTCTCTCATTCCAATCTCTCTTGTTTGAAGAGATGAACTTCTTCAAGAGTTTGATAATAGTTTTGTTGAAAGCTTCCGCCAAACCATTAGCAGCTGGATAATATGCCGTAGAGGCAATATTATGTATCCAATTTTTATCGTAAAATCGATGAAACGCTTGACTGATGAACTGAGGCCCATTGTCGTGAATTATCCTCCGAGGTACCCCGAAGCGATAGATGACGTGATGCTTGATGAAGCTGATCACATTAGACGCTTTTACCTCTGCGAGAGGGATTGCCTCTGCCCACTTGGAGAAGTAATCCGTGATGGCCAGTATGAACTGGTGACCCCTGGAAGAAGACGGGTGGATAGGACCAATGACATCCATACCCCATGCTTCGAAAGGCCAGGATACAACCGTAGGATATAGATATTCAGACGGTTGATGTATGAAGTCTGCATGGACCTGACAGGCCTTGCATTGTTTTGCTAGCTGATCGCGTCTGTGATCATAGTGGGCCAGTAGTAGCCCATTCTCCTGATACGATCCTGTAGCTTAGGACCGGGTTGATGCACTCCGCATATGCCGTCGTGAGCTTCACGGATGATCATATGTGCCTCGTCGTCAGAGAGGCATCTTAGTAGCAGTCCGTCATAGGTCCGACGATATAGGCATTGTGAAGATGCGTCGAAGTAGAAGCGCAAGGGCCGCCTCTTGACGGATACTGCTTCTTTAGGGTCTTCCGGCAAGATCCCGTATGCCACAAAATCTATGAAAGGACTCTTCCAATCTCGTCCGGGAGGATTGGCGTATGCAGCGTAGCTGCGTTCTATGTGAGAGTTGTTTTTCACACAGAATAAATCTCTGTTAAGAAGGATTACCGAGTCCTGCCTTCTTATAGGAGTAGCCAGATCTGCGGCTAGACTGGCTAGGGCATCAGCTTCAAGGTTCAGGGATCGAGGTACATGCTCCAGGAAGAACCCTTTGAATGTCATGGCTATCTCGACCGTTGCTTGGTGATAGGGGATGAGGTCTGGATTCCGGACTTCATATATTCCTCTGACTTGATTGACGATAAGCAGGAAATCACCGAAAGCTTCCAGGGATTCGACCCCCAGCTCTTTAGTGACTTGGAGCCCGATTAGAAGAGCGTTATACTCTGCCACGTTGTTGGAGCAGGGCTCGTTGAGAGAGTATGCCCGGTAGATGACGAGTTTGTCGGGAGTAACTAGGACGATCCCTACTCCTGAGACCACACTTCCCCTAGGACCGGTTCTGGAGGCACCATCAAAGAATAGTTGCCATGCGTCACTTTTTGTCGCAGAATTATATTCTGCGACTTCGTCAGGGATGTCCTCGTACAACATGGAGGTCTCCGGGATTGGATGAGCAGCTAAGAAGTCGGCCAATGCTTGGCCTTTGATGGACTTCTGAGGGACGTACACCATGTTATATGGTGTTAACAGCATCGCCCACGTTGCGAGTCGGGAATTAAGAGCACTTGGCTTGCTCATTAGTACTCGAAGAGGGTTGATCCTGGAGATGATATGGATAGTCTGGCCGGTGACATAGTGCCGCGTCTTCTGGATAGCGAACATCAGAGCCAAGCATTCTTTCTCCACTGGGTTGTACCGGTGTTCGGCTCCGACCATCATTCTACTTAGATAGTAGATAGCCTGTTCATGCCCTACATCGTTCTTCTGCGCAAGAAGAGCTCCCAGGGAATGGTCCATTGCTCGAACGTATAGGAAGAATGGTCTTCCTACGACGGGGGGCACCAGAACTGGCGGATGAGTGAGGTAGCGTTTGATATCGTTAAACGCTTGTTGACAGGCTTCGTCCCATACGAAGGATACACCTTTCTTCATGAGGCGAGAAAAAGACTGACATCTTCCGGAGAGGTTGGATATGAATCTCCGGATGTAAGCCAGGCGACCTTGAAATCCCCTAAGTTCCCTCAGATTGCGAGGCGATCGTATTTCTACGATGGCTTGGACTTTCTCAGGGTCCACTTGGATGCCTTTGGCGGTAATGACAAATCCCAGGAATTTGCCGCTAGATACACCCAGAAAGGACTTCGTAGGATTCATCTTGAGTTGATGTTGGCGCATTAACTCGAACACCGACCTCAAGTCTCGAATGTGATCTTCCTTGAGGCGACTTTTGACAGCTATGTCATCTACGTAGCATTCCACCGTTTTGCGTAAATGCTCATGGAATATGTTACTCATAGCTCGTTGGTATGTTGCCCCGGCATTTTTTAATTCGAAGGGCATTACTGTATAGCAATATACCCCCAGTGGTGTTCGAAAGGCGGTATGCTTCTCGTCTCCGGGATGCATCTTGATCTGATTGTACCCCGAGAATCCGTCCATGAAAGATATGCGTTCAAAACCGCAGGTGTTGTCGATCATGATGTCTGTGATGGGAAGAGGGAACTCATCCTTGGGGCAGGCCGCATTCAGATCCCGATAATTGATGCAGATGCGTATTTTCCCATTTTTCTTCACGACTGGGACAACGTTGGCGACCCAGTCGGGATATTATTCCTCCCGAATAAAACCATAGGCTATCAACTTTTTGACTTCGGCTTCAATGGCGTCCATCATATCCGGGTGGAACCGGCGCTGGTGTTGCTTCACCGGCTTTGAATCGGGTGATATGTTGAGTTTGTGAGTAGCCATCTCTGGATCAAGTCCTGGCATATCCTTATAATTCCACGCGAAGACGTCGATGTATTCTTTTATCAGTTGAATAACTTCTTTCCTTTCGGCTGGAGAAAGATTGTTACTGATAAATATTAGCCTCGGTGAGAGTTCATCCCCAACGTCGATCTGAATAACTTTATCTTCAGTGGGAGGTTCTTTCTGCTCGATGCGGAACTCCCATTGTGTATCCATCTGTTGAGCCCAAGAGTCATTTTCGAACGGCTCAGACTCTGGCTCGTTCGCTCCGTAGGGATCTGTCATTACCATATTTACTGATAATGTCCGTTCGAGAGCGTCTGGTGAGTTGGGAGGTGACGAGCCATCTTGATAGGAGGAAAGGACATTCTCGCCTGATTTGGAGGAGGCGGTATACCCTAACCCGAAATGGGTCTGTTGATAGCGGGGATTGCCGAACAGTGGCGTTCGTCTGCCCTTCCCGTAGTTGAGGCCTGGCTTCCGCTCCAAGTTGTAGCCCATGTTTTGCATAATCCTCAATGCCTGTGGGCTGTATTGGTGGACCTGCATTTTTCCAGTATCGTTATCGAGAGGATCCTCTTGGACCGTCGGTTGATTGCGCATGCGGCCGAAGACTATTGTACGCTGGTTGCCGCAGGTAGACGGGATGAGGAAGATAGAGTCCTCTTGTGATCCGTATGCTGCGACAACATTGGATGATGATGTCACCTCCCATATGTACGGGTGATAGGAATCCATAGCTGCCAAGAATTTTTGTGCTATAGGTTCTATATCGCCATGGGAAGAGGATTCCTAGTTCGGAATTAGAGCGTTGACATACTGGAAAAGAGGATATTTATTATCATCTGGGGCTCGATTCCCGGTTGCATTTACATCAGTTGGCTGCTTGTGGCGCCGGAGGTTGATGACCAAGGGAGGAAGCTTCCGGTTTGAAGTGATCACGAGAGGATCACCCCCTTTTCCTGAACCGGATCTGTTAAGGCGGATAGCCATAGGTTCCATGGCTTTTGGACGAGTGGTTCGTCCTTTTACCCTGATTGACAGTGGTAGTGCGACAGAGGGTTCTTCTGGCTCCCGGTGGGATTCCTTCTCTGCCTCGTCTGATACCTCTTTCGTGTGGTCATGAGAGTACAACACGGCATCGGAATAGTAGGATTCTACTCCTTTGAATGGGTTTAAGTCAGCAACCTCCGTTCGTACTGTCCCTTGTGCGTCTACATATTTAAGACATTGATGTAGAGTTGAAGGAACAATGTTGTGGTCGTGGATCCACGGTCTTCCCAGCAAGATATTGTAGGATACCTCTGAATCGATGACGTAACATGTGGCTACCGATCTGAGGTCGCCAATTTGGATCCTCAGGCGAATTTTTCCCAAAGGCTTGCTCTTTCCAGCGTTGAAACCCACGATCGTGGTGGTGGTGAAAGCTTACTCGCTAGTAGGGATCCTCAGTGGCCTGAGCAGACTGTGGGGGATTATGCTGATTGACGATCCCAGATCTATGTGAATTCGGTCGACCTCTATGGAACCGACGTAACCGGTGTAATAGAGGGGCCTGTCATGCCTGTTATGTTTCAATAGCATGTCGTCTTGAGTGAAAGTGATATTCGGCACCACCTCCATCACACTGTGGCACTGGGGACACGCCACTGGTTCTTCGTCGGGGAACTTGAGCTGGGTCAAGCATGCCTCTGCCTGCATTAGTGCTTCACTCAGGGCTAGACGAGTGTCCTGGGAGAGCCTGAGTAGCTCGAAGATGGACAGCCTGGCTGGTGTATTAGCCAGTTGGGCCAGGATGTCGAAGTTGTAGGGCTTTTCTAAACCTTTGTTAGGGATGTTTCTCACAGGTTTATCAAAGCGAACTTCCTTCTGCTTCCCCTTGTCCGTTGGAGTCGGCCTTGCAGGGTCGGTCTCTGGCATGACAGACTCGGGTCCCGAAGGTTTGGTGGCTGAAGTATCCGCCGGTGCACCTTCCTGATTTGCTTCGTAGTCATTGAGGTAAGCTCTCCCTGAACGGGTTGCGGCTAGTACCTCGTCCTCGTCTGACGGTGCAGAAGTTGCAACCATATGACATGGTTTGCATTTGGAGCTCTTTCTAGACGCAGCTCTAGGAGCATTAGGTTCTTTCTCGAGTTCTGACACCAGATCCGGATGAACCCACATGATCTCGCCTCGCCGGGTGGTTAGGGGTACCAGGTCGTGATTTTGACCCCTAGCTGGAGGGAGATTGACGATGTTCATCGTGGTCCGAGAGATAGGCGCAACACCATTCGGGACCTCCTGGGGAGGCAGATTGCCAAACTGTAGAGAGACCATGTTAGCTGTGACTGTCTTCTCAGTGTTGTGCAGGGTTATAGCTTTAGCATCGATCAAACCCTGGATCTTCCTTTTCAGTATGTAACACGCCTTTGTCGGGTGGTGCACATATCTGTGGAAGACGCAGTATTTGGGGTCGTCAGTACTGCCGACTTCTTGGGGCCGTTTTAACTCCGGAAGGGTGATCTTGCCACTTTTGACGAGACACTCGAATATACTTAGGATATCCTCGTCGTCAAAGGAGTAGACTTCTACGGGCCTGGATGTCCCTGGTCTCGTTTGCGTGGTTGCCGCAATCTTTTGTCTGGACATATTGACCGTCAGAGCTTCTTTCCCTTTTGGACCACGAGGATGGTCGCTGCTGGGAGATGACTTCTTGCCTTTGTCAGAGGCGGAGATCATAATGCCATTGTTGCGCGCCTTGTGACTGTTGTCTTCAGCGGCTACGGCCGAGAGGATGAACGAGGGCCAATCACGGAACTGATATGGTCCTGTGAACACCGAGACCACGGGAAGGAGGTTTTTCCTGCAAATGTCTACCAATGCAGAGTCTGGAACTCCTGGAGGCATCTGTAAGGTGGCCTGACAAAAATGCTCGATGAAGGCGCGAACGTCTTCTTTTTTTCTTTGCTTGACTTCGATGAGAGAGGACATGGACATGTCCATTCCTCCCTCGTAGAATCGCGTGAAGAATAAAGCTTTGAAGTCCTCGAAGGAAGTGATGCAGTTGTCCGCCAAGCTATGGTACCACTGATAGGCTACTCCTGAGAGGCAGCCTTTGAACACCCAGGTGAGGAGGGCGTCGTTCCCTTGCAGCAACACCGTCATCATACTAAAATAGTTCATGTACTAACTTGGTGATGTTTTCCCCTCGAACAGGGCCATGGTATGAGGTTTGTACCTCGGAGGGAAAGGGACCTCTTCCTAGATAGCCGGGTAAGGCTGGTTAATTCCCAGTTTCTTGAGCTGATCTTTGTGCTTCAAGGTGTCAAACTGGGCTTTCAACTCTCGCACTGCCTGCATCGAATTTTCAGCCGGAGGCGGGACTACGGAGTGGTGCAGAGTTGGCTGCATTGTGACTCCAACGGGAGGCAATATATTCTCCGAAAGTGGAGGAACCGCTGACTCTTGATCTAGAGCAGGTCCTTGGCTTGGATTAGATGGTGGCAAGTCCACCCCCAGACGTATCTGAGTTGGCGGGACCGATGCTTGAGCCATGGCAGTTGCGTGCTGGGTTAGCATCATCTGGTGCATGTTTTCCATCATGGATTGCATTTGTTTCCGAGATGTTTCCAGCGTAGTGATGCGTTGCTCCGCATTTCCTGATGGTAAAGCCTCCTCGCGTTCATCTTCAACGGCGTAAACTCCCATCTCCCTGGGTGTCGTCGAAGGATGAGTGTAGGTCGCTGTAGAAGTTGACTCTACGCTTTCAGCATCTGATTCAGGGGCCTGGCGATCCTCAGCATCGGAATCAGAAGGGGATGAAGCTGATCGTCATGATCTTGCACGTGTGTTTTGGAACACCCGACTTCAGCGTTTCTGAGGAGTTCATTGAACCTCCTTCGGCTCGGAGGCCTGGAGGGATGACGCCTTGAGTTCGAACCCCGTCTAGGCATGTGTGAAGCCATGTTCACAGATGCATGTGCGGGCTCCTCTCCCTGAAAAGACAGAGAGTAGCTTAACCGGTCGAAGACCGGTCGTCTTGTATTAGAGCAGCAACAGTTAATCACAATTTTATGGCTATTGCAACAGTGCTCGTCAGGAGGCATAATAGACACATTGGAAGGTTCCCTCTCTTTGCGTTTCTGGATTAGATATTTGCGCAGGTCAGGAGGAGTTGCAGAAGAGGATGATTGTTTGCTTCCTCTGCTCCCATCAGTGGTTATGTGGAGGTTGGGCACCATGGCCCTTGCTGCGCCACCTGTGTACAACAGGTTGGCCGTCTGGGTGGCGGGTAACCCCCGGCGTATCTTGGAGATTTGCTCAGGTTTGCGTGAAGCTGAAGAGGTCCTCAGTCGGCCATCGACTTCTTGCGTAGTCCGGAGGGTATGCAGATTGTTCCCTCGCTGGCGTAAGGGCCGAGCAGTTACGCATTCCGCCGCCTGTTTTCCCCCGCGGAGGTCACAGTGCTCATCTGGTTCCCCGTAGAGGTCAGACATCGTCTTGTGTGCGGAGCGTGACCTGTACTTCTGTTTTGGCGCTAAGGCATCATCAGAAGTTTTGTCTGTACCGCGCGTAGCGGGAGACTGATTTCTGTACGTAAGGCACAGTGGATACTCCTGGGTCAGCGCTGAGGCTTTGCCCGAAGTTTTGTCTGTACCGCGCGTAGCGGAAGACTGGTTTCTACGCGTAGAGCGCAGTGGATACTTCTGGTTTAGCGCTAAGGCTTTGCCCGAAGTTTTGTCTGTACCGCGCGTAGCGGGAGACTGAATTTTACGTGCGGGGCACGGAGGGAGCGATGCTACAACCTCATTGGTCGGAGAGATCGGAGAGTCCACAGGAACGGTAGAGGATGTCTTTGCATCCAGATTTTGCGTAGCTTTCTGTTGTCCTGGATGGAGAGAGGGTGAGAGCTACCCCCGGTTCGAAGCATGTCTTCGTAGGCAGACTGGTCGAATTGGACGACCAGTGTCTTCTTCACGGTTCCTATAGATATCGTATCGTGTTGAGCAATTACTTCCTCATCAGAAGAGAAAGCTGTCCCCAGCAGAGTCGCCATCTTGTTTGTGGTATTAAACGAAAAGAATGAAAGATGTATTCAATATGGGGTTTACACAGAACCCGTCTTTTTTGGTTTACAAACAAACTTGTACAATATAATCCTATACGAGGATGTGGGAGTACAATTTATTTAATCTGGGTATAAATTCCTATAGGTGTCTGATCTGCAGTCGATCACTTTAGCCCTTGGACCACACGATGGTGAAGAAGCACCGTAGAAGACAGGAAGCAGCCTCGGGGGTTGCAGAAAAGGGTGGATGCACGATACCCAGGTCGCCGATCCCTATCCTTTGCCCGAGCTCCGGGTTCCTCTCTCTCTCTCTCTCGATCTCCTCTCTCCTTGCTCGATCTTCAATTGTTCGACCTCTTCTTTGAGTCTTCAATTGTTCGATCTTTTAATTTGTCGACCTTTTTCCCCATTGATAGGGGTCTCTATTTATAGAGTTTTTGTGACAGTGACCACTCAGTTGGTGTAAAAACTGAGGAGCGGACAACACAACACCCTTTTACACGACGGTTAAAGTAACCAATGCCTGCGTATGGATGATCTTTTGAATGAGCGTGTGACGCGGGTCCAACTAAGGGACACAACGCGTACAATTGCTACGAAGATCACGGCGTAAAAGCCACGTAGGTAGGTATCCCCCGTGTAGAAGAGGTGGGCGTAAAAGCCGATGTCTGTCATCGTGGCATAGAAGCCAAGTAGGCATGGAAGCCGGGTGGGCGTAGAAGCCCGGTAGGCATAGAAGCCGAACAGGCATAGAAGCCGAGCAGGCATAGAAGCCGAACAGGCATAGAAGCCGAACAGGCATAGAAGCCGAGCAGGCATAGAAGCCGAATAGGCATAGAAGCCGAATAGGCATAGAAGCCGAGCAGGCATAGAAGCCGAATGGTCGTAGAGACGGAGTGGGCGTTGAAGCCGAACAGGCGTTGAAGCCGAATAGGCACAGATCCTGGGCGTAGAAGCCGCTGCGTACCGTGCCAAAATGCTGATGTGGACGTCTTTAGCCGGAATTACGGCTTTTGAAGATATAATCAAATCCCTTGCATTAAATGCAGAGATCCGCCATTATTCTGTGCATTAAATGCGGAGGCGTGTTTTTGAAGGCCTGTAGCTCTCCTGTGTGTTCGTCGCAGAGACGTGCCTCGAGAAGACTGTTACCGCCTTGTCCGCCAATCGCAGAGACGTGCCTCGAGCCCTGCGCAACGTGCAACTTTTGACGTGGCAGGCGGTTTGTCCCCTGTGGAGCGTAAACAGCTCACGTCTGCCCGTGTAAAACAAGGCGATGTATCCCCTTGCACGCGAAAGAGCGGTTTATGCTGAGGGGACTTCAGTGAGCGACGGTTTGGTGATGTTTTAACCAAATCCTCTGCATTAAATGCAGAGATCTGCCATCATACTGTGGAGCGCATCCCGAGGGGTCTGCCACTGTTTCCAGCCGTCGTTTGGGTAGCCGTGCAGCACTTTTTATCAGAAGTCAGGAGTCAGATTCACTGCGTGACTTGACAGGTTCGTTTCGGGGAAGACGAAGCGTCCCTCGTACGCTTTAAGCTGCTTTGAGAGCGGCTAAGTTTTACGCCATGGAGGCGATAAAGAACTCTCTTTTATGCTGGGGCGGCTTGGACGTACCGTACTTATGCGGATGGTCCTTTGAGCTCATATTTCACGCTGTATTTGGCGGAAGAGCTCTGTTGCATGTTCGACGGCTCTGGAGGCCTCTGCTTACACTGCTCTGTACTTAAGATGCCGCGTAGATCCTTCCAGCGTATTTTTCATGCTTCTACATCCATAAAAGCTGATTTAGAAGGACCTACCTCTGGTACTACAGGTTCAGGCTCTGGAGGTTTGGTAGCTGAAGTGTCCGCCGTTGCTTCTTCCTGATTCCCTCCATATTCTTTGAGGTAGGCTTTCCCTGACCGTGTTACGGTTTCTAAAGCCTCTTTCTCCGATGCCGGGGATATTCCAACCATATGGCATGGTTTACATCTTGAGTTCTTCTTAGACTTAGCTTTAGCAGCTTTAGTCTCTTCTTCAAGTTCTGATACTAGATCAGGGTAAACCCACATGATCTCTCCACGCTTGGTAGTTAGGGGTACTAAATTTTGATTTTGACCCCTGGCAGGAGGGAGATTAACAATATCCATCATTGTCCGTGGAATAGGTACCATACCATCTGGTACTTCTTGAGAGGGAAAATTACCAAATTGGAGTGAGATTATATTTGTAGTGACCGTCTTCTCGTTGTTACGCAAAGTGATGAATTTGGCATCGATCAACTCCTAGATTTTCTGTAACCCCCCTGATTTTTCAAGAATTTTTAATTTGGATTTTTCACAATTTTATGTAATTTTCTGGGATTTTTCTGTAATTCAAACCTAGGTATTTTAAATTTAAATGATTTTTAAATGATGTTAATTAATATTAAAATATTATGGAAATAATATTTTATGGTGTAAAATGAAAAATTGGATATAGGGTAATTTTTTATGAATTTATTGGACTCCGAAAATATTTTTAAAGCCCTAAAAACTAATGTATATTTAAACCTAATTAAACCCTAAACTGAACCCGGTTTATTTTGAAATAAACCAAACCAAACCGACCCAGAACCGCTATCAAACCAAACCGGACCAACCCAGCCTTAACGGGTCAGGTCGGGTCGGATCCAAAGCGAACCCGACCCGGACCCGAAACCCTAATTCCCAAAACCTAACAAAAATACTATTCCGGCCCTATTTAATAGCCTCGAAGTCTGCGCCCCGCCCCGCCGCCGGTTATCATCTCCTCCGCCGCTGCAACCCTAGTTATCATCTCCTCCACCGCCCGCAGCTCAGCCCCGGTCATCCTAGCCCTAGTCGGATCCCCAATCTCCGCCGTCTCCGACCCCTCTCACAGCCCGACCATCTCGTCCATCTCTCCCGACCATCCTCACCGTCCCGCCCCGACATGTCTCCACCACTCGCCGACCTCCGCCTAGCCCCGTGCCCAGCCACCAGCTCCGTCTCCACCTTCCCTCCGCCTCATCCCAGGACCATCCCTAGCAGTCGACCCGCCCCCGCCCTCATCCTCCCCAAAGCCGACACCCCCTCACCGCTCCACCCTAGCCCAGCACCACGACCCCGTACCCTCGTCTTCCTCGACCACCGCCCTAGCCATCGACGGCCTCCGCCGACCAGAACGCCCACTCCCAGCCGACTGCCTGCTGCCCTAGCACGGACACAGCGGCCCGGACACAACCGCCCTAGCTCCGGACACAGCAGACTCGAGACAGGACACAAAATGGTCACCCGGACACGAGAAATTCTCGTTCTACGAAGCCATGTTAAGGTACCCCATTCTCTCTCCTCGTTATTCCATTTTCTGTTCCGTCAGTTGTGATGCGTAGACTGTGGAATCTACTCGATGTCCGTGCAACCCGCTCGGTGCGTCGCGTCCTGTGGCGATCGCAAACCGCGATAAAAAAACAGGAAAACCAACGCCCCATTTTCACCCGGAACTAAGTACGCCCTGCCAAATGGGACGACTTAGTTGCACGCGGTCTTTACCAAAATATGCACGCCGTTGATACGGACGTACGAGATTTTACAGAAGTTGATTTGGATGTGCGTGCACACCGGAATCAACGCGTATCCGTTGACAATGCCACGTATCTGCCTGTTCTGGAATATGTTGTAACTTTGTGTACACACGTCGGATCAAAACGAAACTTGCGCCATCGGACTCGTAGCAATACGCTGGTCCTGTGACCCAAGTTTGGTTCGATTCTGAGAACTTTGACAAAATCGAGTATCGTGGGCCCCGCGGCTCCACTTGACGGGCGATTTTGTGATCGGCTCATCGGAATCCAATTCAGGAAGTTCTGTTGGATTCGTATCATCATTCTGGACTTATTGACACTGAGTTTGACGAATTTGAAGACCTTTGACCCTGACACATTTTTCGGTGCGAAGTGGGCCACATGTGGACCCCGATTTGACCAAAAACGGTCATTTTTGCCCCTGTGTCCAAATTGGACTCAAGGACAGGCGTTTCTAGCTATTTGATATTTTTTGAATTTGATGGTGATATTTATTTCAGCTACCGGAGGAGTACCTGCAAATCATACTGAGACCAGAGCTACAGTTGGAGCTAGAACCACATGCAAGTGTACCTTGCCATAATTACAGTATATTGATTCATATTATTCTCTTGTTTTATTCATTATTGTACATTCTTGACCTAGGACCGCGTGACTTACTTAGCATCCGATTAATAGTCGGGTGCCAACACCGTACACGGAGTTGTGTAACGTCACCTAGACATGGATATCGTGATCCTATATTTCTCGTACTTGCCTTATCAAGTACATCATAACCCAGGATACTTGACACTAATCATGAGACAGAATCTTTCTAAGATATTCATGATGATTCTGTATAGGATACAGGTTTTATGACATCGATATTATATTCATAGACGTTATATAACTTGCTGCATTAGTTTTGATCTTGCGTGTCATGGACATGAGACGTGTGATTACATTGGGTGGGGAGATACTCACAGGCTATAGGCTGATTTATATATATTTATTATGATGAGGCCTTAGACTCTATATCAGAGCTAGGCACTCTACTAGTGAGATATTATTGTGAGGCCTTAGACTCTATATTAGAGCTAGGCACTCTACTAGTGATATTACTGCTACCGGCTCCCCGACACAGAGCTTGTAGTGGTCTCAGCTTGAGTTTTAGTGATGCTCTCATCTTGTATTTCACTTAGCTGGTTATTTAGTATTACCCTGTTTACTCATTTATTTTCTGTACTACATTTATATTGGCTTGAGTTATTTTGTACCTTGCTATGTCCCCTGAGGACCTGGATCCAGATTATGTCCCCAGATATAGCAGACGAGATCTATTCCGAGGTATACGGGACAGGAGCATTAGCAGAAATAGGAACAGGTGCATACATCGGAGCAGTACCAGAGCCCGAGGACGAGATTGTGCCAGAGGACTTCTCTTGAGTATTGGCTTGAGATACTCATTTATTTTTGTTTCTAGTTACTTTATTTCCTGTCTATTGCATTGATGTATCAGACTTATCCTCGGATTGTTCTCCGAGATACTTTTATTGAGATATGTTAGTTTATATTTATTTGCATTTATTCTGGCATTTGATTTGTGATTATCCATTGTGGATGAGATTAGAATAGACTGTGACTTGTATCATTGGACCTATCTATTATTGTACTACAGCTTAAGTACGCCCCGATAGATCCATTAAATTGGGTTGTCCATCGGTGTGTGCTGCTGGCCATTGCCACGCGTCCAATCCCTCGGTATTTTGGGACTGGGGCGTGACATAGTTTTTGTGGTGGCCCATGCAGGTCAACGACTAAATTGTTCGGTTTCAACTTAGGGACTGAGCAAGCCTGCAATAAGAATATGACAAGTTTTTAGGATCTCATCCACTTGCTTGAAACATTCTTGATATCTATATCGGATTTAAATTAATTTCTTGACTTGCATCTTGCCTTGATTCCTGTGCGCCTCTTATAGTTTATTTTTGATACATAGCAATGGATTCACAAGCACGTGATAAGACTCCCGCAGGAACACCACAAGTTACAAATGTCACCTATGACGATGAAGTGACACCAGTTGGTGGAGGTCAACTAGAACAACAAAACAGTCAAGATACCTCAAGAGGTCGGCAAGACGATATTCTACCTCCGCCGTAGTTCACACCACCAATGGCCGTATTTCCACAAGGGCAGGCCATGGACGGACAGCAGATGTTTCAAATGATCTATGCAATAATGCAAGCTCAACAAGAGGCTTTGAGTCACAGCCTAGTAACCGCACTAGAGCAGGCGAATCTACCAGCACGACGGCCAACGACGGGCTCTATCACCGATTTCCGCCAGCTGAAGCCCCGTACCTTCTTAGGCAAAGAGGAGCCTACAGAAGTTCATGAGTGGCTCACCAATATCCAACATCAATTAGAAGCAGCTGAGCTTCCAAGGGAACGTTGGATGACTGCCGTCGGAATGTAATTGACGGACAATGCACATCACTGGTGGCTATCTGAGGAGACATGGCTCGGACCAGACCGAGTCACTTGAGAGGAGTTCTCCAGACTCTTTCAGGAGATGTAGATTCCGGCTACCGCTCGATCAGAACTTCAGGACAAGTTCAATCGCCTCACTCAGGACAGTATAACAGTGGAAGAGTACAACGCGGAGTTCATTCGTCTAAGTCGCTTCACCCCAGCCTTGATCCCGAGAGAAGAAGAGAAGGCCGAGAAGTTCTTCGACGGACTAAACTTTAAGCTACAGAGACTGATCGGATTCATTGCACCTACTTCTTACTCGGACGTCCTTGCAGCAGCCCGGCGCATGGAGCGCGTCATCAGGAGAGAGACCAACCTGAAGCGGCCTTCCACATCCGCACCAACCAGAGAAGCACAAGAGGAATCTGCAAGGCATCAACAGATAAATCCACCACCGAGAGCAGCACCAAGAGCCTCATTCCTTCCTACTTGTTACTACTGTGGCAAGATAGGCCATATTAAAAAAGAATGCCGACGCAAGTTGGAAATGTGCTTAATTTGCGGATCCAGACAATACTTAGCCAGAAATTGTACAACACATCAAGAAGAAACACTGATGATTCATCAAGAAGCTTTACCAGTATGAAGGCCAGTCTATCCAGCATTAGGAGCACCACAGACAGGAATTGGAGGAGTCAGACCACCAGCTCCAGGAGGATATCAGCAGAGATCACCATTGGCACCACAAGCAGCACTCTTCCAGCAGGCCCAGCAGCAGCAGAGGAATCCACCACAAGGACGCAAACAAGCTTATGCGATGACCTTGGAGGACGCACAGATTATGGAGTAGCTAATGCGCGTAAGTTTTTATAGTTATCTACTTCTAGATTTGCTTTAGTTTGTGCATGTTGGTTCGTGACCTCAGCCTTAATCGAGTAATTTTGAACTTGCTTACAATTGATAACTTAGTATGTTTTTATAAGTAATGAACTGTAGATTTCTAGATTTCCTTCATTCGAGAAATTGCATAACTTTTAATGCTTAGGGAAATAATTTTCCCTTTGTATTATTCTTACACCCTCAACCTTGATTCCCCTTGATCGTGCTGTGCTTCGAACAATGTTTGCAACCGTGTCATCTCTGTTGATCGGTTATTCTTTGATTGCGAGGACGCAATCCTCTTAAGGGGGGTAGATTGTAACCCCTCTGATTTTTCAAGAATTTTTAATTTGGATTTTTCATAATTTTATATAATTTTCTGGGATTTTTCTGTAATTCAAACCTAGGTATTTTGAATTTAAATGATTTTTAAGTAATGTTAATTAATATTAAAATATTAAGTAAATAATATTTTATGGTGTAAAATGAAAAACTGGACATAGGATAATTTTTTGTAAATTTATTGGACTCCGAAAACATTTTTAAAGCCCTAAAAACTAATGTATATTTAAACCTAATTAAACCCTAAACTGAACCCGGTTTATTTTGAAATAAACCACACCAAACTGACCCAAACCGCTATCAAACCGAACCGGACCAACCCAGCCTTAACGGGTCGGGTCGGGTCGGGTCGGATCCGAAGCGAACCCGACCCGAACCCGAAACCCTAATTCCCAAAACCTAACGGAAATACTGTTCTGGCCCTATTTAATAGCCTCGAAGTCTGCGCCCCGCAGCCGCTGCTACAACCCTAGTTATCATCTCCTCCGCCGCCCACAGCTCAGCCCCGGTCATCCTAGCCCTAGTCGAATCCCCAATCTCCGCCGTCTTCGACCCCGCTCACAGCCCGACCATCTCCTCCACCTCTCCCGACCATCCTCACCGTCCCGCCCCGACATGTCTCCACCACTCGCCGACCTCCGCCTAGCCCCGTGCCCAGCCACCAGCTCCATCTCCACCTTCCCTCCGCCTTAGCCCAGCACCACCCCTAGCAGTCGACCCACCCCCGACTTTATCCTCCCCAAAGCCGACACCCCCTCACCGCTCCGCCCTAGCCCAGCACCACGACCCCACACCCTCGTCTTCCTCGACCACCACCCTAGCCGTTGACGGCCTCCGCAGACCAGAACGCCCACTCCCAGCCGACCGCCCGCTGCCCTAGCACGGATACAGCGGCCCGGACATAGCTGACCTAGCTCCGGACACAGCAGACTCGAGACAGGACACAAAACAGTCACCCGGATACGAGAAATTCTCGTTCCACGGAGCCCTGTTCAGGTAACCCGTTCTCTCTCCTCGTAATTTCGTTTTTCGTTTCGTCAGTTGTGACGCATAGACTGTGTAACCCTCTCGATGCCCGTGCAACCCGTTCGGTACGTCGCGTCCTGTGGCGATTACAAACCGCGATCCAAAAACAGGAAAACCAATACCCCATTTTCACCCGGAACTGAGTACGCCCCGCCAAACGGGACGACTTGGTCGTGCGCGGTCTTTACCAAAATGTGCGCGCCGTTGATACGGACGTGCGAGATTTCACAGAAGTTGATTTGGATGTGCGTGCACACCGGAATCAACGCGTATCCGTCGACAACGCCCCATATCTGCCTGTTCTGGAATACGTCGTAACTTCGTGTACACACATCGGATCGAAACTTACGCCATAGGACTCATAGCAATACTCTGGTCCTGTGACCCAAATTTGGTTCGATTCTGAGAACGTTGACAAAATCGCGTATCGTGGGCTCCGCGGCTCCACTTGACGTGCAATTTTGTGATCGGCTCATCGGAATCCAATTCTGGAAGTTCTGTTGGTTCGTATCATCGTTCTGGACTTGTTGACACTGAGTTTAACAAATTTGGAGACTTTTGATCCTGACACATTTTTCGGTGCGAAGCGGACCACATGTGGACCCCGCTTTGACCAAAAACGGTCATTTTTGCCCCTGTGTCCAAATTGGACTCAAGGACAGGCATTTCTAGCTATTTGATATTTTCTGAATCTGATGGTGATGTTTATTTCAGCAACCTGAGGAGTACCTGCAAATCATACTGAGACCAGAGCTACAGTTGGAGCCAGAACCACAGGCAAGTGTACCTTGCCATAATTGCAGTATATTGATTCATATTATTCTCTTGTTTTATTCATTGTTGTACATGCTTGACCTAGGACCGTGTGACTTACTTAGCGTCCGATTAATAGTCGGGTGCCAACACCGTACGCAGAGTTGTGTAACGTCACCTAGACATGGATATCGTGACCCTATATTTCTCGTACTTGCCTTATCAAGTATATTATAACCTAGGATACTTGACACTAATCATGAGACATAATCTTCCTGAGATATTTATGATGATTCTGTATAGGATACAGGTTTTATGACATAGACATTATATTCATAGACGTTATATGATTTGCTGTATTAGTTTTGATCTTGCGTGTCATGGACATGAGACGTGTGATTAAATTGGGTGGGGAGAGACACACAGGTTATAGGCTAATATATATATATATTTATTATGGTGAGGCCTTAGACTCTATATCAGAGCTAGGCACTATACTAGTGAGATATTATTGTGAGGCCTTAGACTCTACATTAGAGCTAGGCACTCTACTAGTGATATTAGTGCTACCGGCTCCCCGACACAGAGCTTGTAGTGGTCTCAGCCTGAGTTTTAGTGATGCTCTCATCTTGCATTTCACTTAGCTGGTTATTTAGTATTACCCTGTTTACTCATTTATTTTCTGTACTACATTTATATTGGCTTGATTTATTTTGTACCTTGTTATGTCCCCTGAGGACCTGGATCTGGATTATGTCCCCAGATATAGCAGACGAGATCTATCTCGAGGTATACGGGATAGGAGCATTAGCAGAAGCAGGAACATGTGCATACATCGGAGCAGTACCAGAGCCCGAGGACGAGATTGTGCCAGAGGACTTCTCCTGAGTATTGGCTTGAGATACTCATTTATTTTTGTTTCTAGTTACTTTATTTTCTGTCTATTGCATTGATGTATCAGACTTATCCTCGGATTGTTCTCCGAGACACTTTTATTGAGATATGTTAGTTTATATTTATTTGTATTTATTCTGGCATTTGATCTGTGATTATCTGTTGTGGATGAGATTAGAATAGACTATGACTTGTATCATTGGACCTATCTATTATTGTGCTACAACTTAAGTACGCCCCGATGGATCCATTAAATTAGGTTGTCCATCGGTGTGTGCTGCTGGCCATTGCCACGCATCCAGTCCCTCGGTATTTTGGGACTGGGGCGTGACATTTTCCTTTTCAGTAGATAGCACGCCTTTGTGGGGTGATGTATGTATATGTGGAAAATATACTACTTAGGATTATTCGTACTGTTGACTTTATTTGGGCGCTTTATCTCTGGTAGAGTAAGCTTGCCACTTTTGACTAGACAATCAAAAATGCTTAGAATATCGTCGTCGTCAAAAGAATATTTTTCTTTAGGTCTGGAAGTCCCAGGATTCGTCTGCGTAGTTACCGGAGTATTTTGCCTGGATATGTTGATTGCCAGGGCCTCCTTTCCTTTTGAACTATGAGTATGGTCATTATTGGAGGGTGATCGCTTCCCTCTATCAGAGGTAGAGATCATGATTCCGTTGTCACGAGCCTTCCGACTGTTATCTTCAGCAGCTACTGCCGATATGATAAATGAGGGCCAATCATGGAACTGATATGGTCCCGTGAATACTGAGATCAGTGGGAGAAGGTTCTTTCTGCAAATATCCACCAAGGCGGAATCGGGAACTCCAGGGGGCATCTGTAAAGTAGCCTGACGAAAGCGTTCAATGAATGTACGAATGTTTTCTTTTTTCCTTCTGCTTTACTTCAATGAGTGATGACATAGACATGTCCATTCCTTCCTCGTAGAATCGAGCGAAGAATAGAGTCTTGAAATCTTCAAAAGAAGTAATGCAGTTGTCAGATAGACTACGATACCATTGGTAAGCTACTCCAGACAGACAGCCTTTAAATACTCGAGTGAGAAGGGCATCATTTCCTTGCAGCAATACCGTCATCATGCTGAAGTAGTTCATATACTGGCTTGGTGATGTCTTTCCCTCAAACAAAACCATAGCCTGTGGTTTATATTTTGGGGGGAAAGGGATCTCATCCCAGACAGCTGGATATGGTTGGTTAATTCCTAACTTCTTGAGCTGATCTTTATGCTTCAAGGCATCAAATTGGGCTTTCAATTCCCGAACTGCCTATATAGGGTCTTCAGTTGGGAAAGGGACAGCGGAAAGGTGAGAAATCGGATGTATTATAACTCCAACAGGAGGTAATACATTCTCCGGGTTAAGAGGTAGAGGAGCAGCTGATTTTTGGTTTTGAACAGGCTCTTGGCTTGCATTGGATGGTGGTATGTCTACCCCCACACGTAGTTTAGTCGGAGGAACAAGTGTTTGAGCTATTGCAGCTGTATGTTGAGTCACCATCATTTGGCGCATACTCTCCATCATGGTATGCATCTCTTTAAGTGATGCCTCCAATACAGCGATGCGTTGTTTAGTACTTCCTGATGGGGAAGCTTCTTCATGTTCGTCCCCAACAGGGAAAATTCCCATTTTTCTAGAGGCCACTGAGGGATTAGTATAGATCTCTGTAGAGGTTGAGTCTATACTTTCAGTATCAAATTCAGAAAACTGGCAACCCCCAGTGTCGGAATCTGAAGAATATGAAGCTGATTGTCGTGACCTCGAGTGAGTGTTTTGAAAAATACCTTCTTCAAAAATCTCGATCAGTCTGTCAACTCTCCTTTGGCTTGGAGTTCTAGAGGGATGATGTCTTGAACTCGACCTTCCTCTAGGAATATGCGAAGCCATGTTAACTGACGCAAATGTTGGTTCTTCTTCCTGTAATGGCAAAGAGTAGTTCAACCGGTCGAAAACTAACCGTTTTGCTTTAGAACAGCAATAGTTGATTACAACCTTATGACTATTACAACAGTATTCTCTAGGGGGTATAATAGACATATTAGGAGATCCTCTGTCTTTACGTTTCTGGATCAAGAAATCACGCAAATCAGGGGGATTACCAGAAGAAGAAGATGAAGGCTTATTCTGCCTCTTTACATCAGTAGGAATGTGGAGATTAGGAACCATAACCCTTTTTTTGCCATAGGAATACAACAGTTCACCCATGTGAGTAGCATACGATCCATCATCTGTCTGAGAATCATATTTTCCCGTAAAATGGGTCTTTTTTACGCGGACAGACTTATCCTGGCGTAATTTGGAGCTTTGTACGGGTTCGCGTAAAACAGGGAAAGTCCTCAATCGGCCTTCAGCGTCACGCGTAATCTGAAGAGTGGGAACTCTCTTCTTTTGTGGGCGTAACAGCTTAGAGGTTAAAGGATTCGCCACTTGTTTTCCCTTAATGTGATAAAATGGCCCATCTGCCTCATCATAGACGGGAGATATATTTTTACGCGCATGGCGCGTTTGAAATTTCTGCATTGGCACTGAGGCATTGCCAGAAATTTTTTCTACCACGTCACAGACGGGAGACGAAAGTTTATGCGCATGGCACGTCTTAGCCTTCTGGATTGGCACTGGGGCATTGCCAGAAGTCTTGTCTAACACGTTAAAAATAGGAGACAAAGTTTTACGCACAGGGCGTGTTCGAGACTTCTAGATTGGCACTGGGGCATTGCCAGAAGTCTTGTCTGCCATGTTACAAATGGGAGACAAGTTTTTACGCACAGGGTGCTTCTGAAACTTCTGGATTGGCACTGAGGCATTACCAGAAGTGTTGACTACCACGTCACAGATGGAAGACAAGTTTTTACGCACAGGGGCATGTTGGCTGTGTCGTCACAACCTTGTAGATTAGTGAGAGAGAGCTTGTAGGAAGGGTAGAGGATGTCTTAGGCATCCACACTTTATGCTGCTTCCTGTTGTTCTGGACATAGGAGGAATGAGAGCCTCCCCCTGCATGAAGCATATCTTCATAGGCAGATTAGTCGAACTGGATGACCAAAGTCTTCTTCGTCGATTCGACGGATACGGTATCGTGTTGAGCAATTTCTTTCTCGTCAGAGAAGAAAGTCGTCCTCAGCAGAGTCGTCATTCTTGTTTGCGGGATTAAACAAAGAGGTTTATACGAAATCTTTGCTTACAAACTTAAAAAAGAGAGTACAATTAATCCTATACGAGGATATTAAGTATAATAAAATGATTCTGGGGAAGTATTGCTATAGGAGTCTGATCTGCGGTCGATTACTTTATCCCTTGGACCACACGATAATGAAGAAGTGCTGTAGAAGAAGAAGAAGAAGCTTCATAGGTTGAAAGTGGGATTGAATTCTCGTTGCCGAAGTTGTCAACCAACACTCTCTGTTTGTGCTCTCTCTCTGATCTCTAATTATGCCCTCTCTGGTCTCTGTGTGTCTGTCTCCCTATGACCAGGGGTCTTTATTTATAGATATTAATGAAATAACTGTCTAGGTTGGCGTAAAAAGCCAAACTGTGAAGAGAGTTGCATCTTTTACGCTGCGGTTATGACAACTGCTACCCACGTTCCCACAATCTTTTGAATCTGCTTATGACACGTGTCCCATTACAAGGTAATGCGTATAACTGCTTCTCGAAGATCATGTTATGCAAGCCACGTAGGTAACTGCCCCTGCGTAGAGATGGTTGGCGTAAAAGCTAAATAACTGTCTTGTTTGCGTAAAAGCCAAGCTGTGAAGAAGAAGACTTCTTTTATGCTATGGTTATGATAACTACTACCCCACGTTCCAATTGTCTTCTGAATATACGTATGATACGTGTCCCTTCATAAGATAACGCGTATAACTGCTTCTCGAAGATTATGGCATGCAAGCCACGTAGGTAACTGCCCCTGCGTAAAGATGGTTGGCGTAAAAGCCAAATAATTGTCTTGTTAGCGTAAAAGCCAAACTCTGCGTAAAACTTGATGATGCATGAATAATAGATAACCAGCGTAAAATAGCCAATTATCCGTCACGACCGAGGTCTTGAGCGTATTCTGGGCTAAATAGCCTTATTACGTACCTTTGCAAATATAGCCGAGTTGGCGTATTTCGAGGAGATAGCATACGGCGTACTCCTTATAGTTGAAAATAGCCTGGTTGGCGTAAAATGCAAGGATGGTGATGTGAGCGTATTAGTCCCAGTCCTAGCTTTCCTAGTCATGACAAATGTTTTAAAAATAGAGCAAAATCTCGTGCATTAAATGCAGAGATATGCCTCAATCTCGTGTATTAAATGTCGAGATTTGCCTCGAGCTCTATAAGAGAAACAACTTTTGATATGGCATCTGATTTTGTCTTATCTTGAGTGTAAAACTCATTTCTGTCCATGTAGAATAGGCAGCGTATTCTTTGAATGCGTAAAAATGACTTGTATCAAGAATATTTTGCTATACGACAACCTGGGTCTCTGTGCAAAATCATCATCACAGCCGTCCTCTCGATCATCGTGCAGTACTTTTGTCAAGAGTCAGGTTCACTATTTTGCCTGACAAATTCATCCGAGGAATACGAAGAGTTCCTCGTACAAATTTACGCTACATTAAAAACAAGCGTATTTTAAACTTTACGCAGGAGGATAAAGCAACCTTTTACGCATAACAGTCTTGAAGCGCTACTTTACGCGGACAGCTCTGACACTCTACTTTACACCAAATAGTTCTGAAGCCCTATTTTACGCGGACAGCTCTGAAGCTCTACTTTAAGTCAAACAGAAGCCCTATTTTATGCAGACTTCATGTATGTTAGGGTTTTTTACTGTATAATACGCGTATAATTCCCCAGCGTATTTTATGCTTCTACAGCTACCCCCGCGGTATGTCAATTGATGGAGTCACGAGGGTCGCTACCCCTGCGGTATGTTGGCTGATGATGTTCTAGACGGGTGTGTGAGTTGTGAGGCTTAGATCGAGTAGCCTACCCTTGCCCATACGTCAAAAAGTTATCCTCATTTTGCATTCATATAGATTGTCTTGTACATCGTACTTATATATTTTCAAACATTATGCATGTTTACTATATTCAAATTTGCTTGCTTCTATGTATCTTGTTACGTCCCTCTCAGGTGTAGATGTTCATGACTATTCGCAGGAGCACGGATCAGGACTTACTACTTACCTCTTCCGAGGAGGTCTTATCTTCTGAGCATCAGTAATTATCTCTAGCGAGGGATCACTTCGCTGATACCTTTATATCATCATCTCATTTATATTGGAGACTTTACCATTCTCTCTCATGTTAGTATTGATATAGTCATTGGTAGTGGATTTGTCTCTACCCGACTATTAGTTTTGGATTATTCAGACTCAATATTTTAGTTTAGTTATTTCCTTTTTGTGACTTGTTGTGTGGATGAGATTTAGTATATCGGTGACTTGTGACAATATTTATACCACATGTGAGTTTATATTCATATTACAGTGTACGTGTGTATTATGGTATCCATATATTGGAGTTGCCATATATATACGACTGGCATGCTTACGTGTTCCTAGTCCTACGTATTTTGGGACTGGGGCGTGACACTAACTTGGGGTTGCTCCATTGGGATGCTTTTGAGGATCCATTATTTGTTGTGTATTCAAGGCTCCTGAATACTGATAATAACTTTTACAATGATTTGTAGGGTGAAGTACATATTGTTCTTATACACTTGCTGGGGATGAACAACGGGGAATGTAAATACTATACATCATAGTTGTCCTGCTTAATAATAAGGGGGGGGGTATAAGTCCATCTTAGACATAGTACTTTTTTAGGAACTTGACGTTGATAGGTATCATGAGCAAGTCTCCATTAGGTTTCGCGAGTCGGTAGGCACTGTTGGAATATACAGACTCTACGATGAAAGGGCCCTCCCATTTGAGTTGGAATTTTCTGGCAGTCTTATGCGTCATTACCATCGGTCTTCTTATTGTAAAACAAGGTCACCTACTCGGAACGTCCTTTCCTTGACCCGCTTGTTGAAGACTCCCGAGAGGCGTGCTTGGTATAGCTCAATGAACTATTGAGATAGAAGACGCTTCTCGTTGAGCACTTCTAACTCTTGTAGCCATCAGCGATAATTGTCGTCAACGGTTAACTGGTTGGAGAGAGCCACTCAGAGTGAGAGAATTTGGACCTCGAGAGGGAGGACCGCATCGCTCCCGTAGACCAAGGAAAATGGCATAGTGCTAGTTGGGGTTCAGACCGTCGTACGATAGGCCCAGAGATATTCGCTCAGCTTCTAATTCCAGTCTCGCTTGAGGGATGACACAAACTTCTTGAGTAGCTTTATGATGGTCTTATTGAATGCTTCTGCCATACCATTTGCTTCTGGGTTATAGGTAGTTGAGGCTACGTTCTAAATACGATTTTTATTACAAAACTGGTAAAAAGCATGACTTGCGAACTGTGGACCATTGTCGTAGATGATCCTCCGTGGAAAGCCAAAGCGATATATGACGTGATGCTTGACAAAGCTGATCACGTTTGAAATCTTTACTTCAGCAAGTGGTACGACTTTTGCCCACTTGGAGAAGTAGTCAGTGATAGCCAAGATAAACCAATATTCTTTAGACAAATATGGACTAATCGGCCCTATAATATCCATACCCCAAGCTTCGAATAGCCAAGACGCAACGGTTGGGTGTAGAAACTTCGAGGGTTGGTGAATGAAATTGGCATGGATCTAACACATCCTGCACTTCTTTGCATAATTGACGGCATCTACCACCATTGTTGCCTAACAGTAGCCCATGCATCGGAGACGATCATGTAGCTTTGGACTGGGCTAGTGTGTACTGCAAATGCCATTGTGAGCCTCCCGGAGTGCTTGCTCCGCTTCTGTGTTTGATAAGCATCTCAATAGAAGTCATTCATAAGAACGACGATACAATATAGTAGAACCGGAGGAAACTTCTCCTGATGGAAGTGGCTTCATTTGGGTTCTCAAAAAGAATTTCATAGACTGCGTAGTCGATGAATGGGAGTCTCTAGTCTAGGGAGTCGGTGTCTACCTTCACTGGATATCTTCGACACATGTAGAGGTTATTTTTCTGGCATACCAGCTCTTGGTCGACCACTGTGATCAACTGATGAGTTCTGACCAAGATGACCAACGAAGCAGCGAGGCCGGCCAGGGCATCAGTCTCGATGTTTCGCAATCGGGGGACGTGCTCTATGAAGAACCCATCGAAGGCTACTCCGGTCAATGCCCTAACGAAGAGATTGGTGAGGAGAGAGTCGATGCGAGATAAATGCCCCATCGGTATCTCAAAATAACTCATGTACTGACGAGGATATATCTTCCCATCAAATAGAGTCATGTAGAATGGCTTATACTTGGGCGGGTATGGTACATCTCTCTACTCAAGGGGATATGGTTGTCGTATCCCGAGCTCGCACAGTGTATCCTGATTGCTCATTGAGTCTAGGTGGGCTCACGGTTCTCGTACCTTCCGTATTGCTTCCCGTGCCTCATCTACTACGGAGGGAGCAGACGATCCGGGCAAAATATGATTGCCATCGGTGGGTGGAGTGGTTGCGTTCAAGTCTCCGTTGGTCCCAGGATCCTGGCTCACTTTACCCGAGGTCGTTGGTAGTTGGGAGGCCATATTTTTCTTGATTTTCAACATTGTTTGGGTTTAATACTGCATCGACGCGCTCATGGTCTACATCATGGCCTCGAGGGTCTCGAGGCGCTGTCGATCGTTAGTGCCTTCGTGGTCTTCCCCTGCTATGCAGACTGTCCTTATATGGGGAGAGATAGATGGTAAGATAGATGTAATACCCCACTTCCAGAATACTAGATAATACGAGGACGAACGTAGCCAACTACTCCGTACAAGGTATAGAACGTTGTACGGCGGTCACGGCTATTAGTCATGTTGGATATCCTAGCATATAATACAATCTATGACCTAAACCTGATCTCATATCCACAGGTAACCACAACGAAATAAGCAACAAGAATGATATCAACTAGAAATCATGTAAGACCAAACAGCCAAAAGTACTAATGATAATTAGGAAATCTACAGTAGAAAAAGGTGAATACGAGAGTACCTTCCCACACATTCCTAATATGATCTGGAACTGTAGCATAACTCCTCCAAGCCAGGTCTGAAAGATCCAAAGGGTCGATTAAAGACAATCTAGAAACAATCCAGGGTTGGCCAGGCCAACAACAAGTACCAGAAAGGAAGGCTCAAGGATGGGCAAAAAAATCCAACAAGAAACATATAACATAAAACATATAGAAATAGCAGTAAAAAGGGAAAATGAATCGTGTGGTACCAATGCACGATTATATAATATAAAGCATCAAGCAACAACTAAAGTAGTCAAGGAGCCAATAGTCGATCAAAATCATCCTAACATCTATTAATACTTGTATCGCCAATTGGAGTCCGTAATCTTTCATCGGAACAATAATCCACCCCTACACCAAACAAGAACAATGGAATGGATTACTGCACCGGGGCAGCGTTACGTACCAGCCGATTAGCAAGAAGCACACCATATAATTATGTGAATAAACGACCACTCAAATGCCTACGGCTTGCTAGGTGAAGTCTGGGTTACCCCAGTAATACAATATATACGAATCCTCAGATCATGCTATGTCCGAGCAGGGCCAGCCAAAGCAATAATAATAATGCATAACACGTAGAGTATGCACCGGTCCCTCGTAAGGCCACCGTACTAAGATCACATAGAACTCATAATACATATAGTAATTAGATACTGCACTCCACTAGTGCGGATGATACACAGTATCCGTGGGGACCAGCCTTGCACTACAATGAGTGGCCCACATGTACGATCTCGAGATTCCGTTCCCTCCCAATTCTTATACCAATTTTAGTTACTTAATTAACCCTATGATTATATGGAATCTCATGTCGTGGTCACACAATTATTATCCTAGAATATTGTGCTGCAGCACGGGTATGCTGTGTGCGAATCCTGTCACGACCCGCACCCGGGTTAGGGGCACGAGTGCGTGGGTACGTCCAGCCTACGCCGCAGCATCGGCGGTAGAACGCTGTCAAGGTCTTGATACTATCTAGCCAAGCTCACACAATCATCAAATCTCCATAAGGAGGCACGGATGACACAAATAAAATGAACACATACTCAATCACAGGACTACAACACGATAAGATAACGATCAAAAATTAAATACAACACAAGTCAAAAGTAATATTCTAACTCAACAATATCCAAGTCTCATCAAAAATGCCGGAGACAAATCCGGTACCAAATAGTCTACTTAAAGAACTAACAAAAATAATAATTTCCGGCTAGACCTTCCGGAATCACAACTAAACTACCAAGTCTGCAGCTACTCACCATATGGTCCATAAAGTGTTGGACAGCGGTCCTCTAAGACATAGTCTGGAAAAATGTTTCCAGTCAGGAAGGAGCAAAGTACAAATCTCAAATAACAGTTCCATATAATTGATAAGGACTATAAAGTAATAAACAGATGATGCTAGATACTGAGAAAACAGTGAATAAATGCAAATGGAAAAATAAAGAGACAGACAATGTAAAGAGACAGGCAATAGGCAATGTGATAAAATCAGTGCATGTATAAAAAAATGAAAAGAACAAGGTACAATATCATATACGGGTGATGTAGTATATGATTTAAAATAGGGACTGTAATCTATTCTAAGTGTTTGAAATAGTAGTTTCAAAATGTGATCGGCTTGGGAACATGTACGATAGCTATAGGGCCTGGCTAATCATGGATGAAGAGCATGATTAACACTTACATTGTTCTATACTACAATAAGAGGTTATGATCATATTTCTTACTAACTACTTCCCCGCCCCCAACTAGTACTGTGGATCCAACCATGACACGTCACGATACACGAGCAAGTCCAGTCTATCATGTACGATATCTAATATACATGTCGTGTACAATGTCAATACGATAATCAATGTAACATCTCATGACTGCAGATCCAAGCTATACTAGTCCGTGTAGCATAGTGTCAAGGATTCAAAAGTAACATTTCTAGATTATTGAACTTTATAGAAATTATCAAAAATTGGAAATTATCAGAGAATGTACTTGCCTTGGGTCCTTAGCTGGTAATTATTGATGTCCTGTTCCAGAGTATCCCCTGGGTAAACCAACAGTCCTATATCATATCACAAAGCAAAACCACATTTGTATCAGATGCTACACTAACACACAATCAAAAATATCGAACTCAGGGCCGTGCCAGGTATGGCACTAGTCAACTAGGGTCATCGAGTAGGGATACGTAAAATACATTTCACTTATTAATACTTACAATATTTTATACATGCACCAAATTAAATGTATTTACAATATATATATATATATATATATATATATATATATATATATGCCCTTTAAATACATATTGATTTATGCTAGTTGAACATTATATATATATACTCATATATATGCCAAAAATATATTTTTATAAAAATATACCCATACCCCATATATACACAAGTATATATATATACCAAAATACGTACATATACCAAAATACGTACATTTATATATTAACATATATCAAATACGTTCATTTACATATATATGAATACATACAGGGATTAAATTTATATACCATATAAAATATCCAATATACATACATATACACATGCATTAATTAAATACATACTTATACAATTAATTATACCTACTTAATTATACAATTTATTTAAATACATACTATACTTATACAGTTAAATATTAATAAAAATAAATAATATACATATTCATATTTTAAATACATACATTACATTATACTAAGGTATATGTGTATTATACTTATACATGTATTAAACATTAAATAAAATAATACTATACACATATGTATATAGTATTAGTTAAATAAACACTATACATATACCTACACATGATTAAATATATACAATTACATTCACATTAATTAAATACCTACAAGTACATATACATTAGCTACATATATATATATATATATAAAGAAGGAAAGAGGGGGAGAAGGAACTCACAGCGGGCTGGCCGAAAAATGGCCGGGCCGGAGGGGAAGCTCGGTCGCCGGAGTACAGGGAGGAGGAGCTCGGGAAGTTGGGGAGTCTCGCCGGAGTCGCTGTTGGTGGTGGTGGATGAATGATGGAGGTAGCGGGGGCCGGCTGTACACAGCAGGGGAGAGAAGTCGGGGGCCGGAGTTGGCCGGGCACAGCAGGCGGCAGGTTGGCCTGGGTGCAGTGAACCGCCGGAGGAACTGTGGGGAGGAGCAGGGTCTCGGTTGGGTCGGGGAGCTCGATCGGAGGGAGTTGGGAGTCCGCCGGAGCAGGGAGCAAGATCGCCGGATGGTCGGGCTGGCTGGCCCGCCTGCCGGAGGGGATGGGGGACTGCAGCGGCCGCCGGACCGGAGGGGCAGCGCCGGTCGGGGAACTGTGCAGGCTCGGTGAACAGTACTTCCAGTTTCCCTCTTTTTTTCAATTTGAATACAAATGAAAAAAAAATAAAGAAGAAGGAGAAAGGAAGAAGGAGAAGGAAGAGAAGAAGAAAAGAAAAGAGAAGAAGAAGAGGAAAGAAATTTGGAAGGAAGGAGGCTACGTTGGAGAGAGGAATGTGGGGGTTTGTGAGGAGGCTACCTAGGTTTTCTAGGGATTAGGGTTTGATGGGACATTAAATAAAGAGAGGGTGTGTGAATCTAATGGTGAGGATGGACCCATAGAATGAGTGGTCCAGATTCGTCAAGAGGAAAAATAATTCATAAAGGAATAAGGGTGAGGTTTAATTAAAATATTAGGGATTCCTCATTGGTTTAATCAAATGGTTGTTAACACCAAAAATGTAAATGTGCAAATTAGCCCCCTTAAATTTGGGTATTTGCACAGACACATGAAATGACGAAAATTTGGCGGGCGATTCGGTGTCCGGTATTTTGTAGGGTCAGGGGGCGCTGTATGATCGGTTTGGGCTCAATTACCAGGGCACTGGAATTAAATTCGGATTTTCAGAATCGGTTAAATTAGGATCCTCAATTTAATTAGAAATAAATGCAAGTTGTGTTCTAAAATTAAATAGGAGTACATGGGGCCAAAATCAGGCCAGGTCATCAATACCAATAATGAAGAATACTCAAAACAGAATATTTCCCTAATTTGGGCCGCACAAAAAATAGGTCAAGATTGTCCCCAATTTTAATTGAAACGCACAACGATACAAAATAGAGATTTATTAAATAACGTCCGCGATGATTTTTGTGCGGCTAGAAACAATGCACAGAGAGCATAATTATGAGTTGCAAAAATAGCAGAATGGAAGGCGGGCATGTCTAGGGCAAGATTATGAAATTCGTTGGAAGACAAAAGCTAGGGTAGCGCACCAAATATCGAAGCAAAGGCAATACGCAATAATTAATTAAAATACAGTAATTAATTACAATCTCCAATAAATAAATTCTAAATAAATAATTAAATACAAAAATTCCATAATTTCGACAGGTGTTCGTCTACTGGCTTCTAGGTCAAGTCTGCTAGCTCAAAAATAAATGGACAGTGTATATAATATTATATTTAAATTACACATCACACATTTATTTAAAATCAAATATACTATCATGCAATTAATTAATGGTAACTATAATAATATTAAATATTATGAAAAGTCAAAAATACCCCTGTTTTCGGAATGTGGTAGTGACAAGTCTACCCTCCTTAAAAGAATTTCGTCCTCGAAATTTAAAATCCTCAAAGTAGCGTTTAATCATACACATTATTATTTCCCTCAAATTTTAAATTTATCCACCACGAAATCAGGTAATAATCCATGATGTCTTTTTACAATTTTCAAAAATTTTGAAATTATTGCATTCCTGAAAAATCCTCGAAATAAAATCAAAGTCCATTTTTATCAAAATTTCTCCAAAATTTTAGTTAATAATTCAATACTCGGAATTTAATATTCACTCCTCTAACTTGATTTTTTTTTATCAAAGCACCATTATAAAATGTAAATCTCGTCCCACAAAGTTTAAATTTAACATTAATCCATCAATGATTTTATAACTCAATTTCCTCTTTCCTCAAATACTCAACGATGCGATACATACGGATTCTCCAAATGCAACATCCAATATAAATTCTAAAATTCATAACTTGCAATCAAATAAATATAATGATAATCTTCCAAAATTTCCAAACTTTGATAACCAATTTAAACATGTCATAATCTTCCTGGAATTAATAAACCACCAATTATGCAATGTTAATTTCTTAACCTTGTATTTAAATCAATGGTTATCCTCGAATTTTAATTATCTTGTCTCTCTTGTCCAGTCATAACTCCTTCATGAATCTTCGTCATGGTTAAACCCCACAATCATGGTCTAAGAAAGATCTTCCTACAATCATACAACATGCAACCTAAGGGGATATGTATGGTCATGGTGTCCTTTGTCATGGTATTGCAGTCTCTGAATCAGGGGTACTACTAACTACATTATAACAAGAAATCATGCATACAAGCTACGGTACTAAGATATCAATCAATCAATCAAGTAGATAGGAACAGAAGGAAGGAAAGAACAGAACCTGCTAACACATTACCTGCAGTATCGGTCTCCTCGACCGTCATCGCAAATGCCAAGCCCTGCTGGGGTGGTTCCCTTCGCGGGTGCTGAGCAATATACGGTTCTACAGGTAGCCTAACTGGATCTCTATAATCTGAAGCTGCGCGCTGGCCGGGAAGATAAGGGGCTAGGAGACAATCCCTTACTCGATATCCCGCAGCGCCGCAGTGCAAACAAAGTCCTAGCCTCGTTCTACAGCTCTCCCAAAGGTGACCTGGCTTCTTACAGAAATGACAAGTCTGCTGTGTCTCTCTCGGAGGCTGTTGCTGATTCTGCTGAACACGGACTGGTGCCTGGTACTGTTGTTGATACTGATACGCCCTTGGATGTTGCTGGATAGAAACTAATGCTAGGTACTGCGGTGGATGCTGAAATATCCATGGTTGTTGCTGAATATGAAATGGTACTTGGTACTGCTGTTGGTGCTGAATACGGAGATGCTTGGCTGGTCTTGTGCTACCATTCGTATCTCCAAAAGTGTTGTGACTCTTCTTAGGCCTGAGATCCAGATCCTCTTCTGCAATCTGAGCATCCATCAAGATAGCCTCAAAGGTAGCGGTACGACGACCAGAAGTGCGCGACCTAATCTCTCTTGTCAGCCCCTTTCTAAATTTTTGGGCTCGATCTCCTGGGTCCCGAATCATAGACGATGCAAAACGGCTCAATCTACAGAATTCTGCAGCGTACTCGTCGACCGACATGTTTTCTTGAACCAAGTCATGAAACTGACTTTCCAAGGTTCCCAATGCCACGTCGGGAAAGAACTTCTCCTTGAAGAGCTCCTTGAAGGTCTCCCAAGTAAGTCCTGGCGCAGTAATTCTCGGCTCCGTGCGATACCACGTGAGTGCGATATCGAACATCTGACTGCCAGCGGCTTCTATCTGCAAGTTCTCCGGAATCTGGGTCAATCGCAGGCTCCTCTCTATATCCTCTAGCCAGTCGTCAGCGTAGAGTATCCCTTCGGTGCCTTTGAACTCTCGAGGCATCATCCTCTTGAAATCCACTATAGTGCCTGATCTCTGCTGTTGGCCAGGAAACTGCTGGTACTGTGCTACTCTCTCCAAAGCTTGGAGAGTCACCTGATGAGCATTCTTCATGTTTTCTCTCATCAGCTCGGTTTGTGCCTGGTGCGCTTCTGCTTGCACCCTCTGAGCCTCAGCTTGAACTCGCTGAGCATCTGCCGTCACTCTCTGGGCATCTACCATGCCCTGGATCAAGGTAAACATCTGCGTCCTGTCAATGGGCAAACCTCCGGGAATCGGAGTCGGTGGAGGAGGAAGGTTGTCCGTCATAGCTGCGGCAATCTTCTGAACAGGTGAGGGTGGAGGATCCCCGAAAAGTGCCGATACACCTACGTGCATTGGAGATGTAGGAGGAACTACGGCTGTCTGTCCCTCAGGTGGAGAGGTGGCAGACCCCTCTAAAGCTGATGTTCCCGCTCTCATAGACCGTGTCTGCGGTGACATCCTAAAGACAGATCCCAAAGAATCAATTTAGGCAAAGATGCGATATCATCAAGGAAGGACAGTACAGTTCTAAAGAGAACCAACATTCAAGATAAATAGATTTGAATAACATTCCTAGTTGTGATTGCACAGGTCAAAGATACATCCAAGGTCTGATACCTCTATCCCTCTAAGTACCACAGTTCTACTACAAGCACACTCACTGCTAGCTTCCTTACTTACTACAACCGTTGATACTAGTTATCCTTATCACTCAAGTGCATATCAAATACAACACATCATACTAAGTACTGCTCTCTCCAATACAATCCTAGATGAACACCCAAGTCAATTGGCAGTGAGATCTCAATTATGCTCAAGCCAACAGATCCTTATCCATGCATCTCATCTACTTATATACTAATATATCTCTCACTATAAGATTTTTATCCTCAAATAAAAATTCCTCAAATAACTCCTCGAATAAATTTTTTAAGTAAAATGCATATACTTCCCTCAAGATCAATTATCTAAATACTGAAACAAAAATTTAATCACTCAAAATCCTTACAGCTTGTCTAGGTTCATTGAATCAAATCTGAATCCTCAAAAATAAAATTTTAATAACATAATATCTCAACTTCTCAAAATTCAAAAAATGCAATTCATTTTCAATCTTCAAATTATAATTTAAATCCATATCTAGTAGTCCAATAACCCTAGTGTTAATCTTCCTCACTGTCCTCATCGACATGCGTCATCAGATAATACCATAAATCAGTCTGCAATTTCATCTTGATACGAAGTCAAACCCTACTATGAAACCAAAATCCTAATTTAATAACTAATCAACAATCAACAAGTGAGAATGGACGGAACAAGGGAATGATTTTAAATTAAAAATTATAACAAGATTCTCAGGGGTCATCCCAGGAATCTCTCAAGGAATTGTGATTGAGTATTCGCTCTCGTCCTAGTATCCTATGTCCTAGATCCTATCGCAGGTACGCAGTAGTGTAACAAAGATGCCACACTATCACGGCATCGCACAACTCGCGAAGTCAGACCTGCAAGGGCCACCACTAAAAACGTGTCACGACCCGCACCCGGTTTAGGGGCACGAGTGCGTGGGTACGTCCAGCCTACGCCGCAGCATCGGCGGTAGAACGCTGTCAAGGTCTTGATACTATCTAGCCAAGCTCACACAATCATCAAATCTCCATAAGGAGGCACGGATGACACAAATAAAATGAACACATACTCAATCACAGGACTACAGCATGATAAGATAACGATCAAAAATTAAAACAACACAAGTCAAAAGTAATATTCTAACTCAACAATATCCAAGTATCATCAAAAATGCCGGAGACAAATCCGGTACCAAATAGTCTACTTAAAGAACTAACAAAAATAATAATTTTCGGCTAGACCTTTCGGAATCACAACTAAACTACCAAGTCTGCAGCTACTCACCATATGGTCCATAAAGTGTTGGACAGCGGTCCTCTAAGGCATAGTCTGGAAAAATGTTTCCAGTCAGGAAGGAGCAAAGTACAAATCTCAAATAACAGTTCCATATAATTGATAAGGACTATAAAGTAATAAACAGATGATGTTAGATACTGAGAAAACAGTGAATAAATGCAAATAGAAAAATAAAGAGACAGACAATGTAAAGAGACAGGCAATAGGCAATGTGATACAATCAGTGCATGTATGAAAAAATAAAAAGAACAAGGTACAATATCATATACGGGTGATGTAGTATATGATTTAAAATAGGGGACTGTAATCTATTCTAAGTGTTTGAAATAGTAGTTTCAAAATGTGATCGGCTTGGGAACATGTACGATAGCTATAGGGCCTGGCTAATCATGGATGAAGAGCATGATTAACACTTACATTGTTCTATACTACAATAAGAGGTTATGATCATATTTCTTACTAACTACTTCCCCGCCCCCAACTAGTATTGTGGATCCAACCATGACACGTCACGATATACGAGCAAGTCCAGCCTATCATGTACGATGTCTAATATACATGTCGTGTACAATGTCAATACGATAATCAATGTAACATCTCATGACTGCAGATCCAAGCTATACTAGTCCGTGTAGCACAGTGTCAAGGATTCAGATGTAACATTTCTAGATTATTGAACTTTATAGGAATTATTAAAAATTGGAAATTATCAGAGAATGTACTTGCCTTGGGTCCTTAGCTGGTAATTATTGATGTCCTGTTCCAGAGTATCCCCTGGGTAAACCAACAGTCCTATAACATATCACAAAGCAAAACCATATTTGCATCAGATGCTACACTAACACACAATCAAAAATATCGAACTCAGGGCCGTGCTAGGTATGGCACTAGTCAACTAGGGTCATCGAGTAGGGATACGTAAAATACATTTCACTTATTAATACTTACAATATTTTATACATACACCAATTTAAATGTATTTATAATATATATATATATATATATATATATATATATATATATATATATATATATATGCCCTTTAAATACATATTGATTTATGCTAGTTGAACATTATATATGTATACTCATATATATGCCAAAAATACATTTTTATAAAAATATACCCATACCCCATATGTACACAAGTATATATATATATACCAAAATACGTACATATACCAAAATACGTATATTTATATATTAACATATATCAAATACGTTCATATACATATATATGAATACATATAGGGATTAAATTTATATACCACATAAAATATCCAATATACATACATATACACATGCATTAATTAAATACATACTTATACAATTAATTATACCTACTTAATTATACAATTTATTTAAATACATACTATACTTATACAGTTAAATATTAATAAAATTAAATCATATACATATTCATATTTTAAATACATACATTACATTATACTAAGGTATATATGTATTATACTTATACATGTATTAAATATTAAATAAAATAATACTATACACATATGTATATAGTATTAGTTAAATAAACACTATACATATACCTACACATGATTAAATATATACAATTACATTCACATTAATTAAATACCTACAAGTACATATACATTAGCTACATATATATATATATATATATATATATATATATATATATATATATATATATATATATATATATATATATATAAAGAAGGAAAGAGGGGGAGAAGGAACTCACCGCGGGCTGGCCGGAAAATGGCCGGGTCGGAGGGGAAGCTCGGTCGCCGGAGTACAGGGAGGAGGAGCTCGGGAAGTTGGGGAGTCTCGTCGGAGTCGCTGTTGGTGGTGGTGGATGAATGATGGAGGTAGCGGGGGCCGGCTGTACACAGCAGGGGAGAGAAGTCGGGGGCCGGAGTTGGCCGGGCACAGCAGGCGGCAGGTCGGCCTGGGTGCAGTGAACCGCCGGAGGAACTGTGGGGAGGAGCAGGGTCTCGGTTGGGTCGGGGAGCTCGACCGGAGGGAGTTGGGAGTCCGCCGGAGCAGGGAGCAAGACCGCCGGATGGTCGGGCTGGCTGGCCCGCCTGCCGGAGGGGATGGAGGACTGCAGCGGCCGCCGGACCGAAGGGGCAGCGCCGGTCGGGGAACTGTGCAGGCTCGGTGAACAGTACTTCCAGTTTCCCCCTTTTTTCAATTTGAATACAAATGAAAAAAAATAATGAAGAAGGAGAAAGGAAGAAGAAGAAGGAAGAGAAGAAGAAAAGAAAAGAGAAGAAGAAGAGGAAAGAAATTTGGAAGGAAGGAGGCTACGTTGGAGAGAGGAATATGGGGGTTTGTGAGGAGGCTACCTAGGTTTTCTAGGGATTAGGGTTTGATGGGACATTAAATAAAGAGAGGGTGTGTGAATCTAATGGTGAGGATGGACCCATAGAATGAGTGGTCCAGATTCGTCAAGAGGAAAAATAATTCATAAAGGAATAAGGGTGAGGTTTAATTAAAATATTAGGGATTCCTCATTGGTTTAATCAAATGGGTGTTAACACCAAAAATGCAAATGTGCAAATTAGTCCCCTTAAATTTGGGTATTTGCACAGACACATAAAATGACAAAAATTTGGCGGGCGATTCGGTGTCCGGTATTTTGTAGGGTCAGGGGGCGCTGTATGATCGGTTTGGGCTCAATTACCAGGGCACTGGAATTAAATTCGGATTTTCAGAATCGGTTAAATTAGGATCCTCAATTTAATTAGAAATAAATGCAAGTTGTGTTCTAAAATTAAATAGGAGTACATGGGGCCAAAATCAGGTCAGGTCATCAATACTAATAATGAAGAAGACTCAAAACAGAATATTTCCCTAATTTGGGCCGTACGAAAAATAGGTCAAGATTGTCCCCAATTTCAATTGGAACGCACAACGATACAAAATAGGGATTTATTAAATAACGTCTGCGATGATTTTTGTGCGGCTAGAAACAATGCACAGAGAGCATAATTATGAGTTGCAAAAATAGCAGAATGGAAGGCGGGCATGTCTAGGGCAAGATTGTGAAATTCGTTGGAAGACAAAAGCTAGGGTAGCGCTCCAAATATCGAAGCAAAGGCAATGCGCAATAATTAATTAAAATACAGTAATTAATTACAATCTCCAATAAATAAATTCTAAATAAATAATTAAATACAAAAATTCCATAATTCCGACAGGTGTTCGTCTACTGGCTTCTAGGTCAAGTCTGCTAGCTCAAAAATAAATGGACAGTGTATATAATATTATATTTAAATTACACATCACACATTTATTTAAAATCAAATATACTATCATGCAATTAATTAATGGTAACTACAATAATATTAAATATTATGAAAAGTTGAAAATACCCCTGTTTTCGGAATGTGGTAGTGACAAATCCATATTGGTTCCCGTCGGTTCCAACCTAGATTTGTCCTAAGTGTAATACAACAATCAATTCACATATCATCTAACCACGCTAACTGTGATCACTGACCAACTACGAAGGTACCCGTGCAAGATAAATCAAGATCATATAATGTTACATGTCACGTAGGATCAAGTAGCACCTCAGTGCACATCCGAAACATGTAACATATAACACGTGAGAATAATTAGCATGTAGGAACACATAACATGTAGTAAGTGTATCAGCACAAATACAAGTAATCAAGTCAGGATACATGATAATTCAGTCAGTCGAGTGAAATCCTCTGCTCGTATTCTAGAATTTATGCCAGGTCAGGTATACATGAATATTCAGTCAGTCGATCAATCATGTCGTTCTATCTATTAATTGATCCATCAGCCAAATCAACTCATCAACAGTTTCTCCATCCACGATGGGATATGAATATCAGGTCAGGAAAATATGATCACAACCACTAATCCAATCTCCATGAACAATGCCATACCCTCTGGCTCACGAGAATCAAGCGAATCAATGATCACATGCTATCAGTCGATAAGTCCCATAACATCCGGGATATAAAATATAGATTCCACCTAACAAGTTTAGCCATCTATAAGTATACTCCTTGATCCACCATGTCTTGTACGCAACTCTTTGATCCATCATATACATGTATATATCCTCCATATCAAATAAGAGACAAAACCATTAAATACTGTGTTGCCCAACCATATAAGATCACTGGGGTCTACAAAATTATAGAGGTAACAAGTACTGGGCACTTGGAAAGTTGGGTAAAATCATATATTGACAATCTCGATATTTGCCTCATTTCGTGAAATACTTATACAATAATCTAAAGTCCAAAAATCCAATAATAACAATATTATGCCTCTATCCAAGGCTTGCAAAGTCCAATAGAGTACACACGAGCTTTTTTAATTCAATATCCCAAGATCATACTTCCAATTTAAAATAATATTCAATCCTCGAATTTATCCAAAGTTTACAATCCCGATATAAGTTAACTACTGGTCCAATCAGGTTAATCTAGAGCAACACCTGGAAAAAGATATCGAAACAAGAATCTTAATAATTAATGCCGTCGGACAGTGGTAAAGAACATTATGAACCACTCAGGAGAAGATCTACGACCCTTAAACCAAACAAGGACCGGGATCGCAGATCATCTCCCGAGTAGGACGATACCCCTCACTCTATCCGACGGACAAGGATAAATAAATAACTACACGTCTAATATAAAACCAAATACCGAGTCAAATCCCTAAATCGAATCCCCAAATCAAATCATGAATCTTCGAATCAAGTTCCCAAATCAAATTCCTAAATCAAATCGCGAATCCAATCCCGAATCAATATCTCGAATAAATATCCCTAATCAAATATTGAATCAAACCCTTGAATCAAATCCAGAATCCATTTCCTGAATCAAATTTATAATCCAAAATTCTAGAAAATTTTGGCAGAATCTCCCCTATATTTCTAGGCCCGGAACAAAATCTACAAAACAAAATAGAAGAATATCCATCCGACGTAACCCACCATAGAATTCCAAGTCGAGAACACTAAGTCTCGGCCTCCAGAAGTGCTACGATGCGTACTGGGCCCCAAGCCAACACAATCAACAAGAATCGCCATGCAGGGCGCACAACCACAGTATCCTCTGTCCTTAACCAAACCACAATGCACAAGTCAAATCATCTAGTGCCAAACCGTAACCCGACCATGAGTCGGACACGGGGCATATAGGGACGATGCTCATAACCGGGTCATGCTTGTATCCTCGAAGGTGTGGATGTCCTGTCCGAGTTGTTCAATATGGGTGTCAGCCTAATATTGAACCATTCTACACTAAATAGTCATATATGCCTATCCACTATAAATATACAGTTACAAGTACAATAATTTATAATAATTAAAATGCAGGACAAGAAGTGCATAGGCGCAAAACCACCATATGAGCAAGGGGTACTTGCCTAGAGGGCTCGGCTAGATATGCCATCTTCGACACTCTGGATCCAAGCTCATACGTCCATCGGGGTCCTCAAAACATATAACAAGCAAACATCAGCATAAAATAATAAAATATAAATAAATTTGTAAGGGATGACAGAAGGCTATACCGTACGGGTCCCGCAAGTGGTGCAAGGATCTAGCACAAAAATTATAAACACCCAGAAATTTTCAAAATTAAAAATGAATTTTCAAGATTTTTTTTAAATTTTTAACTAATTAAAATAAATATTTTCTGGTATTAAATAAATTTTTGTGATTTTATTAAATATTAAAATAATATGATAATAATATTTTTGAGTGTAAAATAAAGAATTAGACATAGTATAATTTTTTGGAATTTATTGGACCCCAAAACTATTTTTAAAGACCTAAAAACAATATTTTTAATTACCCAAAATAAACCATCCTGAACCGAACCGGTTTAAATCCTATATAACTGAACCGAACCCAGAGTAAACCAACCCAAACAGTAGCGGGTCGGATCTGAACCCGACCCGCCAACCCGACCCGACCCAATTAAATTCTGCTACAGTAACTGACCCCGATCCCCCGTCGGTTCGGCTCCTCTCCACCACCGACTTTCCGCCTGCCCTAACCGCCAAACACCGATTCTTTTCCCCACAGGATGCCGCCTTCAACCGCTGCCCTTACCCCTTCATCTTTCCCACCGGACGCCGACGCACCACCTCCATAACGGTCGACGGCTTCCCCCTATTTAAAACCCTCACTATCGCCATCTCGAACACCCCGCTGCCACCACCACATCACCACCGGCCACCGTCTCCCCTTCGACGACAGCCACCCGATCCCGACTTCCCCGTCCACCCAAGCCTCCGGCGATGACCAACGACACAGCAAATCACCGCCGACGTGCGCCGCGCCACCGCATAAACGCAAATTTCAGTCGTTACCGAACCATCGTTCCGGTGAGTTTTTCTCTCTCCTTGCCTTCTCATTTTCTAAACCGTCTGCTATGACGCGTTTCCTATGTAACCCTGTCAAACCTCATGCAATTCGTTTGGGGTATCGCGTCCTGTGTCGATCGTAAACTGTGACAAAAAATCAGGAAAATATTTCCAATTTATGAAAATTCAGAATTTATCCAGAACCCCCCAGTTCACGGCTGTTTTACGACCAACCTGGTTAATGTTTTAAAAATTTACCTGAACAGTAATTTAGACTGTATAACCAAGAGTAAAACCCTGTATTTAGTTTAATTTAATATGCTGTATTTTGTAATTTATTTGCGGGTGAAAATAACCAAAAACTTGGTTATTCAAAATCTTGATTTTTCTCAGAACTGGGTGCGCCCCGCTAAACGAGACAACTTGGTTGTGTGTGAATTACACCAAAAGGTGTGTACCGTCAATACGGATGTGTGGAATTTTGTGGAAGTTGATTTGGATGTGCGTGCACACCGAAATCAACGCGTATCCGTCGACAACGCCCCGTATCGGCCCTGTTCTGAAACTCGTTGTAACTTCATGTGTGCTTGTTGCATCAAAACGAAACTTGTGCCATCGGACTTGTAGCAATACGCTGGTCCTGTGACCCAAGTTTGGTTCGATTCTGAGAACATTGACAAAATCCCGTATCGTGGGCCCTACGGCTCCACTTGATCGATGATTTTGTGATCGGCTCATCAGAATTCAGTTCTGGATATTCTGTTGGATTCTTGTCGTCGTTCTGGACTTGTAGACACTAAGTTAGACGAATTTGGAAAACTTTGTCTCTGGCACATTTTTCGGTGCGAAGTGGGCTACATGTGGACCCCGCTTTGACCAAAAATTGTCAATTTTGCCCCCGTGTCCAAATTTGACTTATGGACAGGCAATTCTAGCAATTTCTTATCTTCTGAGCATGATGGTAATATTTATTTCAGCATTCAGAGGAGTACTTGAAGATCCCTCTGATATTGGAGCAACTGTTGGAAACCAAACCCCATGCAAGTGTACCTTACCAATCTTGTAGTACTTACTACATAATATTCTCTTGATATTTTTATATGATGTATCTGTTCAACCTAGGATCGTGTGACATTGCTTAACGTTAGAATAAAATTCGGGTGTCAACGCCGTATGCGGAGTTGTGTAACGTCACCTAGAGATTGATATCGCGACCCTATACATTTTCGTGCTTGCATTATCAAGTACGTCATACCATAGAAAACTTGACACAAGTCATGAGACAGAATCTTTCGTGAGATATTCATGGTGATTCTGTATAGGATTACAGGATTTGTGACATAGATATTACATAGCTATCATTATGACTTGCTGCATTAGTTATGATCTTGCGTGTCATGGATATGAGATGTGAGGTTACATTGGGTGGGGATAGATACACAGGCTACAGGCTAATTTTATATATATTTTTATTACGGTGCCTTAGCCACTACATAGTATAACTAAATAGTATAACTACATAGTATAACTACATAGTATAACTGCTACAGGCTCCCCGACACAGAGCTTTTAGTAGTCTCAGCCTGAGCTCTAGTGATGCTCTCATTTTGTATATCACTTAGCTGGTTACATAGTTTTCCCTATTGATATATTTTATTATTGCATTTATTTAGCTTGAGTTATTCTTGTACCTTGCTATGTCCCTGAGGACCTGGATTCCGGATTATGTCCTAGGTTTAGCAGAAGAGATCTAACCCGAGGTATACAGGACATAAGCAGAGGCTGAAGAAGTTCCAGTACCAGAAGATGAGGTGATCGCCGAGGATTTCTTCTGAGTATTTGGTTTATTATACTCAGTTATTTCTATTGTTGGACTCTTATTTTAAAATCTATAGATAAATATTAATAATAATAATAATAATAATAATAATAATAATAATAATAATAGAAATAATAATCATCCAAATTAAATTGTCAACACTATCACAATTACCAATAATAATGATAACTAATACAAATCAATAAATAATCACAAAATAATTAGGCTTCAACAACTAAGCAAATTAGGATCCAGAAAATAAATTTTTTTTAAAATACTCAAATTTTAAAATACCATCATATACATATTTATAAAAATAGGGATATTACAGTAGATCTCTCGCTTTAGTCCTCAGAAAAAGTTTGCAATGCTGCATCTTATTTTCAAAGGGAAACCTACACCAGCGTCGTAAGGTGCTTCATTCTGATGAGGGTAACTACCCCCAGGACTTTTAGCGTCTGTTCCTTGGAAATCACTGTCTCCTCGGAATGACGGGTTGTCATAGAGCTTCGGAGGATTATCACCCCCATCTTATAGAGTCATCTGGGCCCTCGAGAAAATACTAACCCCAGCTGATGATACTTTTGTCTTCGAGCGGGTGCTTAGGAAAACTCCTTCTGTAGGTACCGCTGCTTGCCTCCGCCTTCTTGCGACGCTGGCCGAGAGTAGAGGATTAAAGGTGTTGGACTTCTGACCTCCCCTTATAGAGGGAGATCTCCAAGCCGAACAATATGAGGCAAAGGGCAGCACCTCCTCCTTTGGTATTTGCACCTATTTCCCGAGACGCTATCGGGCGGGTGCTTTTGGTTGCTGTCGTTGAAATGCCAACTTCTTGTTTGCTGGAATAACCACTTTAGCACATCAGTAGTTGATGATGATGTTGGCACAGTGATGCGCCGGAGGGGATACCTCACATGTCATCATTTCTTCCATTGATTTGCACTTGTGATTGATCATGTTGCGCAAGTCAATCGATGGATGATTCACCTTTACACCCTCCTTATGAGCACGAATAGACCGAGCACATAGGTGTGTAGATATTTTCTTCGCTCCCTGACCTGGGGCTCATATAAGAACTTATCCCAAGTTGTGAATGGAAGACTTTTGAGAATGACCCTGATGGTGTGTACTTGTTGACGGTCAGCCACCTGAGAATTTGCTTGAACTTGGCGAGCTCGTACTGCCCTATACTTTCTCGTCCTAGCACGCACTGGTGTATAATATGAAGACGCCAAACTCATCCCTTCGTCAGGGTGGCGCATAAGGTCAACATCATAGAAGAGTCTGTCGAAGACAGCTTTTTTGCCATCTGGGGCGCATTCTGCTATCTGTCTGTGCTTAGAGTTTTGATGCCACATGCTGCCTCCTCTTATACACCCCTTGATGGGTGCACATGGACCGTGCATCATCCCCTAAACTTCTGGCATCATAGTATTTTTCTCTGACAGAGTTTAGGTGTTGATCACTTTCCTTCTCAGGCGAGGATGCTGCATTAGTGGGGTCAGCCTGCATGGGCCCATGATGCGCATCTTCAACAACAGTTAACAACAGTTATTTAGTATATATATATATATATATATATATATATATATATATATATATATATATATATATATATATATATATATATATATATATAATCTAATATATAAGCACTAGTTAATATTAGTTAGTATTATTTCTAGATTACCTTGAGATACACCAAGGTAATGAGAGTTAAGATATCTTGGGTACGTTTATTGAATATACGAAGGGGGTATATTAGTATTAGTTTAATATAGTATTGTCATAAGTTTAAATACATATTAATATATAGTAAGGTGTATGGATAGTAGTTATATATTAGATATTGAATTATCTTGTGATACCAAGGTAATGTCAAGGTATTTGGTTTTACTCAAGGTATTGGGTTTGAGTATCAAGATGGAGTGCGGTGGTGTGATACCGCATTTGGTTCAAAGCCAATGTATCTACTTAGCAATAGTTTAGTTAGGAGTATTATATATTTTGTCTTTTATATACATATTATGATATTTTTATATCTAATAAATTGTATATCTTATGATTCAGTATCTTGTTGGTTTTCTAGTATCCTAGTATAGCTAGTATGGCCTAGTTACATAGTGTATGGACCTAATATCCTAGAGATAGACTCATACAACCTAGAAATAGCTAGTTTGACTAAATTTGAGTAGTTTGACCTAGAGTTGACCTAGTTTGACTATTTTGACTTAGAAATGGCTTTATGATCTAGAAGTTGACTAATTTAACTTATTTTTATTCTAAAATCTTATATTGATATAATATTCCATATTTAGGTCTTCAAGGTACCGTACCGGACATATTTGATGTTGTTCACCAGATTTCAGGCAAGTACATTCTCTGATAATTTCTCATTCATGATATCCTCTATGTCTCTTGTATTTATTGTAGATATCCATTATTTTTGACACGATGGTTACACGAATTGGTATATTTGGATCTTGTCATGAGATATTATTCCTTGGTATTTATGGTGTATCTTGTGCAAGCCTTGTTTCCTTGTTCTTCTTGTACAAATACAGACATTAGTTCATGAGAAGAGTAGCGCCCTTCTTGTGGAATCCCGTGTCATAACGTACCATGGTTGGATCTACTATACCAATCGGGGGTGGGGAGTATGTAGTGTAGATATATGATCATACCCTCCTTGTGCATATTTTATTTCTTGAATAGTGTTAACATATACCGCACGTATGATTAACCAGGCCATAATCCTTGTGCAAGTTCCCAAGTCGATCGCATGTTAAAGCTGGTACTCACTCACTTAGTAGTAGTATTTCTTGTTCATTCCTATGATGCTCATTCTTGTATTTATTTTCAGTATTCCTTTATTGTATATCTCTTGTACCTTTATATTGCATCTTGTATATTCGCTCTATTTACTGTTACATAGTTTTTATCATTTATTAGAACTGATGTTAGAGATGTACTTTGCTCCTTTCCTGGCTGGATATATTTTTTCCAGATGAACTGAGGAGTGGTATCCCACTCACTACAGGCCTCAGGATGTTGTTGGCTTAGAGCCAGAGACCTTGGCTTAGGAGGGTCTAATCCCGACTGAGATAGTTGACCCAAGACTCGTAGCACAGTAGTTAGACTCTTTTGTACTGGATTTGTCTCCAGCTTTATTATTAGTATTTTTTTGATATGACTCATTGGATATTATTTGTCTCGTGAGTTGTATTATGACTCTTCTATTCTTTTATCATATTCGTGCGATTTGTTCCATCTTATAGATCTATGATTGAGTATTCATATTACATTTGTGGCTTATTTATATCTGGGTTATAAGATAGATAGATTACCCAAACAACGTTCTACTACCGATGCTGCGGCGTATGCTGGGCATTGTTCACTACTCATGCCCCTACAACGAGTGTGGGTCGTGACAAATTTTTAGTGGTGGCCCATTCAGGTCCTCAAGGTCGCAATTAGCATTATTCGTAGTGGTGCTCTTATTTGTATGCTATTACGAGCCTATTCCAGGATATAGGATATAGGCTATAGGCTGAGAATACTCAATCACATCTAGGAAAAACTCTTTTGATTCATTTCAACTGGTCTTCCTTGATATTAATATTTGATCTTTAAACTGTCCTTCTTTGAATACATTACATCCTGTGCCATATTGATTCTTTTCTTTCGCTTTGTCTCATGATACCGCCTAAGACTCGATCACAGCAGAGGAGAGCATTTTCTGAGAGATTTGTGACTTCTCGAGGGCCTGCACCAGTCACTTCTCCGGTGATTGGCATATCAGCTGTGTTTGGGGGTCTACCTCCAGCTCAGAGGACTGTTCCGCCTGTATCTGAGGGACTTCCACCTCCATCTCCCGTACCGACAGATGCGACTCAGGTGTTCGTATTATTTTACGAGATGATGGAGGCTCAGAGGGACCAGTTCGAGGCATACCAGAGGCAGACTGACGTGTTACCGCAGGACATTGAGAGTGCTCATCAGCTTGCCCGTGTTGTAGTAGAGAGAGGAGTTCCAGTCCAGCAGCAGGTTATTCCGCAGGCTGCCCAGCTCCGGCCGGGTAATATTCAGGACTTCAAGAAGCTTGAACCTCGGGTCTTCAAGGGGACTGAGGGCATCGTCTACGCTGATGATTGGTTCAAGGATATTGAGCATCTCATGAGGGTGTCTTATCTTACAGAGGATCTGAAGGTTGAGGCAGTAGGACTTTAGCTGTTCAATATCTCCCACACTTGGTTCAGGAATGAGCCACTTCTTGCTGATTTAGGGCAGCCTTGGGAGGTGTTCAAGGACCCTTTCTAGAGGAAGTTCTTTGCTTGGGCGGATAGATTAGACTTGGGGAGGCAGTTTGAGAGCCTAACTCAAGGTAGCATATCCGTGGAGGAGTATGTCACAGAGTTCAGTAGGCTGAGCCAATTTACAAAGTATTTGGTGAGGGAGCCGGAGGTTCGAGCTATCCGTTTTTGCGAGTGTTTGAACTGGGAAGTGAAGGTCCTCATTCTGTCTTTCTATGAGACCTATTAAGAGATAATTGCGGAGGCACACAAGGTTGAGCGGGAGTTGGGTTTAAAACCCAAGAGAGATCGCAATTATTTTCTGGGGGCTAATAGCAGCACAGTGACTGCTAAGCATCCTCATTTATAGTCAAGGCCTTTTCAGCAGCCACAACAACACCAGACTCCAGCTAGGGCATCGTTTCACCTGACACCGTAGTAGCAGAGACAGTCACAGTAAGCTTCCTGCTACTAAAGAAGTTTGGCCACATCTGGGAAGTTTGCAGGAAGAGGTTGGGAGTTTGTTTGTATTGTGGTATCGAGGGGCATCAGCTGAGAGATTTTTCTTCTAACCCTAGTCGTACAGTTCAGGGAGCAGCTCTAGCTCCGAGGACACATACGAGGCCACCTGCAGTACATCCGAGGGGACCACCGCTTCAGACCCAGCAGCAGTGTTAAGCCCAGCACTAGCATCAGGGAGGTGCACGTCAGGGACGAGCTTTTGCTATGAAGGTCGAGGAGGCCGAGCCCACCGGAGATGTCATCGCAGGTTCTATTCTTCTTAATTCTATTCCAGCTTTAGCTTTGTTTGATAGTGGTGCTTTCCAAACTTTTGAATCTGTTTCTTTTATTCTGAAGCATCATTTGGTAGCTGAGTCTTTGCTTAGGACTTACAAGATCATGACCGGGGGAGGCATTATCCTAGTTAGTGATATTTGCAAGTATCGAAGAGTTACTCTGGGAGGCCGGAAGTTGAGTGCGTGTCTACTTGTAATGCCACTTTCGAGCTATGACATTGTACTCGGGATGGATTGGTTGAGTAGGCACCATGCTAGTATAGATTATAGAGGAGATAGAGATTTATTTAGCCTGCCAGAAGAGCCAGAGTTTGAGTTTCCTAGAGGAGATATAGAGCAGAGAGAATGCATTATCTGTGGAGCTACGGTGGAAGATAAGAAGTTGCCACATCCGTTGATAGCAAAGTTCTTGGATGTGTTTCCTGAGGAATTATCAGAATTGCCGCCATATCGAGATATTGAATTCTCTATAGATTGGTGCCAGGTGCAGAACCAATTTCACAGCATGTCTATAGAGTGAACAACAGCGAGCTGGTCGAGCTGAAGAAGCAAGTGGATGAATTGCATGATAATGGGTTTATCAGATCTAGTTCTTCCCCGTAGGAAGCCTCGGTATTGTTTGTACCAAAAAAGGATAGATCGGTGTGCATGTGCATCGATTACAGGGCATTGAATAATCTCATTATCAAGAATAAATACCCGTTGCCACAGATTGATGACCTGTTCGATCAGTTGACTGGCGCCAAGATGTTTTCCAAGATGGACTTGAGATCAGGCTGCCATCAGGTGAAAGTGAAGCCAGAGGACTTTTTGAAGACTGCTTTTAGGACTCGGTATGACCAGTATGAGTTTATGGTGATGTCGTTTGGGTCGACTAATGCCCCAGCGATATTTATGAATTTGATGAACAAGGTGTTCTACCAGTACCCTGACAAGTTTATGGTGGTGTTCATCGATGATATACTCATATACTCGAAGACACCGGAGGAGAACGAGGAACATTTGCGGATTGTGTTGGATGTGCTGAGGAAGGAGAAGCTGTATGGGAAGCTGTCCAAGTGTGAGTTCTTCCTAGACAAGATGGAGTTCTTAGGACATGTTATGACTGGTTATGGAATTTCAGTGGATCCAAAGAAGATCGCAACAGCGGAGTCTTGGAAGACCCCGAGTTCAGTGGCAGAGATCAGGAGTTTCTTGGGTTTGGCAGACTACTACAGGAAGTTGTGCAAGATTTTTTGAGGATTGTTGAGCCGATGACTAGATCCACCAGGAAGGATGCAAAGTTTGTTTGGACAGAGGAGTGCCAGGTTGCTTTTGAGGAATTGAAGAAGAGGTTAACGTCTGCTTCTATTTTGACGTTGTCATCAGGGTCAGGAGGTTTTACTATTTATAGTGATGCATTGGGGAAAGGTCTGGGTTGTGTTGTTCGGCAGAATGGGAAAGTGATTGCCTATGCATCCAGGCTATTGCATCCTCATGAGAAGAACTATCCTACCCATAATTTAGAGTTGGTAGCAGTCATCTTTGCCCTGAAGTTATGCAAATACTATTTATACGGAGAGCATGTGGAGATCTTCACAGACCACAATAGCTTGAAGTACGTTTTTACTCAGAAGGAGTTGAACATGAGGCAACGTCGGTGGGTGGAACTGATAAAGAATTTTGACATATCTTTACCGTATCATCTTGAGAAATCTAATATAGTTGCCGATACCTTGAGCATGTATTCAGTAGCTATGTTGTTGACGCATAATCGATATTTATTAGAGGACTTGGAGAGGTTGGGCATTGAGGTGATAGTTCCTAGTTTTGCTATAAAGATGTGGGGGTTGTAGATATACTCAGAGTTGATGGATAGGATCAAGGCAGCCCAGTATGAGGATGTATCTCTGAGGAGCATCAGAGCTCAGGTGAGAGCAAGATTGGAGGATGATTTCTCCATTGTCGAGGATGGTTCTTTGCAGTATGGTGTTAGATTATGTGTGCCTAGTGGGGAGCTGCATGAGGAGGTATTACAGAAAGTGCATCACTCTCAGTATTCCATGCATCCAGGTGCCAACAAGATGTATCGGGATATACGAGAGAGTGTGTGGTGGTATGGCATGAAGAAAAAAGTGGCACTGTTTGTATCCAGATGCTTAGTATGCCAACAGGTGAAAGCCGAGAGGCAGAGGCCAGGTGGTTTACTTCAGCCATTACCCATTCTAGAGTGGAAGTGGGAGCACATTACTATAGATTTTGTGTCCGGACTTCTACGATCTTCAGGAGGGAAAGACGCAATTTGGGTCATCGTTGACAGGTTGCCAAGTCGGCCTATTTTTTGCCTTTCAAAGTGGGTTTGTCTATGGAGAAGCTGGTAGGGATATTTGTAAGGCAGATCTTCAGGATACATGGGGTTCCCGTCAGCATAGTCTCGGATCGGGATAGTCATTTTACTTCTCATTTCTGGAGGAGTTTGCAGGCGAGTTTGGGCACCCAGCTCAAATTCAGTACTACATATCATCCTCAGACAGATGGACAGTCAAAGAGAACTATTCAGACTCTCGAGAATATATTGTGTACCTGTGTACTAGATTTTAGGGGATCTTGGGAAGACCATCTCAATTTGGTAGAGTTTGCTTACAACAACAGCTACCAGGATAGTATAAAGATGTCACCATTTGAGGCTCTGTACGGTCGGAGATATTATACTCCCTTGTCATGGGACGATATTGGAAAGAGAGTTTTGCTAGGGCCAGAGATGGTGGTGGATACAATGGAGAAGGTTAAGCTGATCAGAGACAGACTTTGAGTGGCGTAGGACATACAACGGCATTGGGTCGATAGCCACCGGAGACCTTTGGAGTTGAGTTATAGTTTTAGATTTTTTTTATTTTTGCTAGATATTGGCTGTTCGTTATAGATTTTGTTCTTAAGGTTGTATTTTGTTCTAGGTGGGTGGTTTGGTATTTATGAGAATTTCTCTGACACAAGGCATGATTCGTTTCGGTGGAGGCGGAAAGCTTAGTCCGCGATTCATCGGACCTTTCACTATTCTCATGAGGGTCGGTGCAGTTGCTTACATAACAGACTTAATATCTACATTGGAGGGAGTGTACAACGTGTTTTACGTGTCGCAGTTGAGAAGGTACGTGGAGGATCCTAGTCACGTGTTGGATCACTAGGAGATAGAGGTGGGCCTTACTCTTAGCTATCCAGAGCAGCCAGTTAAGATTTTGGATCGGAGAGAGAAGGTGCTGAGGAACCAGACTATTCCCTTGGTATGCGTCGTATGGAGGCATCACTCTCCGGGCCAGTCTACCTGGGAGAGAGAGGATGAAATGCGCGAGCGTTACCCATATTAGTTTGTGCCTTGAGGTATGTTCTTTCCTGATTATGTTCTGTTTTAATTCTAGGGTTAGTTTCGCTTTTGAATTTCGAGAAAAAAAATATTTTAAGGAGAGTGGACTTGTCACCGCCATATTTTCTAGGAAAGGGTATTTTGGTCATTTCATAATTAATTAAATATTGTACATATTATAAATTTATTTATTGTATTATTTATTTATTGTTGGATATTAGTATATGATTTTGGATTTATGTTAGTAGAACTAACTAGTTTAGATTAGATCCATGGACCAACATTTAATTCAAGTTAGAAATGAGCCTAATAAGAAGCCCAATTATTAGGAGGATGATTAATAAGTTAAACCAATTAGACTAGAACCTTCCCTCCTTAATTATTTCTTCATGACAAGCCCCAAGGGATATTTTAGATATTTTATAGTAGCTTGAGGAAGGGGGAAGGGGCCGACCTAATTTAAATGGAGGGAAATTTCTCTCTTCATTTTTTTATTTCAAATCTAGATCTAGATCTAGAATTGTTTCTTCCAAATTTTTTCATTCTCACATCAAATTCTACCCAAATATTTTCTTAATTCCTTCCCAAATCATCATTGGAGACTATTAGAACAAGAAAAAAGTAAGGATCTACACGGAGGAGCAATTATTTACAAGTTGGAGGCTCTTTTCACTCAATTTGGAGGTTTCATTGGGAATCCATCTCCCAATAGATACAATTTATTTTTCTTCTCTAATTAGACTCTAAATATGTATTTTAATTATTAGTAACCACCCCATATGCTAAGGCTACCCATGTGAATTGGAATTAAGTTCATAGGAGGCCTATAGAGAAAGTTATGTTATATTTTGTGTCAATTTTGGGAGAATTCTGAGATTGACACATCTTGTGTTTGTCAATAGGTCAATTAGACCAAATTAAAATATGTTTAATTGTGTGTGGCAGTGTCGTGTCCACAATTGGATACGTGTAGGCCATATCTCGATAATTTAGAGATACGGGTTAATTTAGGGGTTTTTCTCCGACACGGGGGTTTGAGCATGTCATATTTTGACACGAACACGTAGATGAGTAGTTAGCTCTTTGTATTGTTCATAATTATGATTTTTGACTTGCTCGTATCGGTTGGATACATTTGGTTGTGTGGTGGAGCAGTATCGCTAGCGTATCATAGATCTGGTGTGATACTGGTGCGATTCACTTCACGTGTTTGTTTTATTTTATTTTAATTCAATTGTCTTGATTATAGATATTATGATATTTTAATTATAATTATTATGTGATATGTATATATATATATATATATATATATATATATATATATATATATATATATATATATATATATATATATATATATATATATATATATTTATTTATACGTATGATATATAAATCTTGTTGATGTGTTGATGATCATGGGAGAGTAGGAGTTCATTTGCTTCTCTAATCTGGTAATATGTATATATATATATATATATATATATATATATATATATATATATATATATATATATATATATATATATGTGTGTGTGTGTGTGTGTGTGTGTGTGTGTATTTATGTGTATGAGCTTGAGGAAAGAAGAAACCATGAAAAATAGTGAATAAAACAATAAAAATAGTGAGAAAAAGTATTGGAAAGCAGTGAGAAGCTGAGAAGAAGCCATGAAGCAACAGCAGAAAGTAGAAGCAGCAGCAAAAGCAGAAGCAGAAGTAGAAGCAGAAGCAGAAGCAGAAAGCAGCAGCGGCAGCGACAATAAGCAGCAACTTATTTGATAAGCTGATAAGTTAGTAAGTTAGTATATATATATATATATATAAGCACTAGTTAATATTAGTTAGTATTATTTCTAGATTACCTTGAGATACACCAAGGTAATGAGAGTTGAGATATCTTGGGTACGTTTATTAAATATCCGAAGGGGGTATGTTAGTATTAGTTTAGCATAGTATTGTCATAAGTTTAAATACATATTAATGTATAGTGAGGTGTATGGGTAGTAGTTATATATTAAATATTGAATTACATTGTGATACCAAGGTAATGTCAATGTATTGTATTTTACTCAAGGTATTGGGTTTGAGCATCAAGATGGAGTGCGGTGGTGTGATACCACTTTTGGTTCAAAGCCAATGTATCCACTTAGCATTAGTTTAGTTAGGAGTATTATATATTTTGTCTTGTTTATACATATTATGATATTTTCATATATAATAAAATGCGTATCTTATGATACGGTATCTTGTTGGCTTACTAGTATCCTAGTATTGCTAGTATGGCCTAGTTACATAGTATATGAAACCAATATCGTAGAGATAGACTCATACAACCTAGAAATAACTAGTATGACCAAATTTGACTAGTTTGACCTAGAGTTGACCTAGTTTGACTATTTTGACTTTGAAATGGCTTTATGACCTAGAAGTTGACTAGTTTAACTTATTTTTATTCCCAAACCTTGTTTTGATATAATATTTTATATTTAGTTCTTTGAGGCACCATACCGGACATCTTTGATACTGTTCAGCAGATTTCAGGTAAGTACATTCTCTGATAGTTTCTCATTCATGATATCCTCTATGTCTCTTGTATTTAGTGTAGATATCCATTATTTTTTGACACGATGGTTACACGAATTGGTATATTTGGATCTTGTCATAAGATATTATTCTTTGGTATTTATGGTGTATCTTGTGCAAGCCTTGTTTCCTTGTTCTTCTTGTACAAATACAGACATTAGTTCATGAGAAGGGTAGCGCCCTTCTTGTGGAATCCCATGTCATAACGTACCATGGTTGGATCTACTATACCAGTCGGGGGCGGGGAGTATGTAGTGTAGATATGTGATCATACCCTCCTTGTACATGTTTTATTTCTTGAATATTGTTAACATACACCGCACGTATGATTAACCAGGCCATAATCCTTGTGCAAGTTCCCAAGTCAATCGCATGTTAAAGCTGGTACTCACTCACTTAGTAGTTGTATTTCTTGTTCATTCCTATGATGCTCATTCTTATATTTATTTTTAATATTCCTGTATTGCATATCTCTTGTACCTTTATATTGTATCTTGTATATTAGCTCTATTTACTGTTACATAGTTTTTATCATTTATTAGAACTGATGTTAGAGATGTATTTTTATTCCCAAACCTTGTTTTGATATAATATTCCATATTTAGGTCTTTGAGGCACCATACCTGACATCTTTGATACTGTTCAGCAGATTTCAGATAAGTACATTCTCTGATAGTTTCTCATTCATGATATCCTCTATGTCTCTTGTATTTAGTATAGATATCCTTGATTTCTTGACATGAAGGTTACACGGATTGGTATATACAAATCTCGTCATGAGATATTATTTTTTGGTATTTACGGTGTATCTTGTGCAAGACTTGTTTTCTTGTTCTTCTTGTACAAATACAAACATTATTTCATGAGAAGAGTAGCGACCTTCTTGTGGAATCCTGTGTCATAACGTACCATGGTTGGATCTACTATACAAGTCGAGGGTGGAGAGTATGTAGTGTAGATATGTGATCATACCCTCCTTGTGCATGTCTTGTTACTTGAATACTGTTAATCATAAACCGCACGTATGATTAACTAGGCCATAATACTTGTGCAAGTTCCCAAGCCGATAACATGTTAAAGCTGGTACTCACTCACTTAGTAGTAGTATTTCTTGTTTATTCCTATGATGCTCATTCTTGTATTTATTTCTAGTATTTCTTTACTGCATATCTCTTGTACCAATGCATTTTATCTTGTATATTCGCTCTATTTATTGTTATATAGTTTTTATCATTTATTAGAACTGCTATTAGAGATGTACTTTGTTCCTTTCCTGACTGGATATATTTTTCCCAGATGATACTGAAGAGTGGTACGCCACTCTCTATGGGCCTCAGGATGTTGTTGGCTTAGAGCCAGAGACCTTGGCTCAGGAGGGTCTTATCCCGACTGTAAATCCCCTCACCAAATAATAGGTATCTTGCGTATATTTTGTATTTCTTGTATTTGTTTTAGATTTTTTTTAAATCAAATAAAACCCAATGATTTTATTAGGATACTTCACCGTGGTTTGGACATTAATGATATAGGATGGCCCCAAAATTTGTATCTCCCTTCATAGGAAGTAGCCTACCCAGGAGACACTACCTGTAGGATCTTTTCTTGGCACAAAAAGTCGATCCATTAGCATTAGTATGACATTAGTGTAACGACCATAGATTATGTGTTAAATATTTAGATATTATATATATATATATATATATATATATATATATATATATATATATATATATATATATATATATATATATATATATATAATTTAATTGTGGTTATTTTTTAATTCTAACTTTTCTATAATTAGTAACCCATAATTCCCCGTACCAAGTTAGGCATTTTTCCCTTTTATAGAATTGCATATTATTTACTATTATCCTATTTTGTGGATAAATATTTAGTTATTTACTTAGTTAATTAGATAATACAGTTATTTGATTTATATAACTAGATAAATATCTAATTATTAATTACAATTATTTTATAAAATATTTTGGGTGTAGCATTTTATTAAAGTTTTACAAAATAAAATTTTCTAGAATTTATTTTGTGCAAATATTATTTTTCAGATTTTTAACCTCATATATATATATATATATATATATGTTGATAAATATATAGATAATTATAATAATAATAATAATAATAATAATAATAATAATAATAATAATAATAATAATAATAATAATTACTATAATAATTATAATAATAATAATAATAATAATAATAATAATAATAATAATAATAATGTTGATAATAAAATAAAAATAAAAACAAAAACAAAAGAAAAGAAATAAAAAGCAAAAGAAAAATAAAAAAAAAGAAAAACCTAAACTAAACTCCTAAACTAACAACCCAAAACCTAACTCCTACCCGACCCTACCAAATCGCAGACCCCCTTCTCCCTCTATATATATATATATATATATATATATATATATACTAAAACACAAACCCTAACCCTAGTCTCTGACCCCAACGCTGAACAACCAACGACCGTCGCACCGGCCGACGACCTCCGTGCAGCCTGCCGCCCCGCGCCGAACGAACCGTCGTTCGCCCCGCGCGCACGCATGTGCAACAGCCGCAGTCTCGAGCCCCCCTCTTCAAGGTGATGTATCTCTCTCATCTTTGATTTTTTTTGCAAGCGGTTTGTCCGTGTACGTTCACAACCTAACCCTCTAGGATTTTCTCCAAGAGGGATGAGTTTTCGTGCCCTGAATTGGTCGAAACATCGACCAAAAAATGTCTAAAAAACTGACCAAAAACAGGTCAGAAATTTGACCCAAACCTCCATGTTCACGTTCAATTTGCCACCAACCTGTTTAATATTTTAAAAATCTAATCGAAAGATTTTTTTTCTCAATATTACCAATAATTTAACTGTTCTTTTAGTTTTTATTAATTTGTTTTATTTGTTAAATTATTCGGCCTCCAAAATGACCAAAAAATTAATATTTTAAAACTAAAATTTTGTGATACGGAGTACGCCCCGCCAAACCGGACCGCCTCGTCGTGACCAATTGCACCGAAAGGCGCGTATGATATATTATGACGTGTGGACTTTCGCAGAAGTTGATTCGGACGTGTGTGCACGTCGGAATCAACCCGTATCCGTAAAAAGTCTTCGTATCGCGACTTTTACAAACCACCACCCCACTTTGTGTACGCTCGTCGGAATACGATAAAACTTGTGCCATTTGATTCATGATATCACGCTGGTCCTGTGACCCAATTTTTATGCGATTCTGAGATAGTTGACCTAGCCGCCTATTTGCGGGCCCCACGGTTTGACTTGACGGGCGAATTTGTGATCGGCTCACCAGAATCCAAAATTAAACATATCTTTGAGTTCGTATCATCGTTTAGAATTTGTTTTGACCTATAATTTGTCCAATTTAGAGACATTTACCTCTGGCACGTATTTTAATGCAAAGTGGCCCACTTGTGGAACCCCCTATGTTCAAATTGGACGAAAGGGTAGCGTTTTCTAGCTATCTCGCTTATTCTGGGAACGTTGGCGATGTTTATTTTAGCATCCGGAGACGTTCATTTAGAGGCCATAATTTCTGATCCTCTATACTTGATACTTGGACGTTTACATTATGCAGCTTTCTTGCCAGGCAAGTATACCTTGCCATTGTACTGTGATTTATATTCCATATGGTGCATGTATTTTATTTTTGTTATTTAGTTTATATATTTTAACTGCTATATAAACTGTGCGTCCAAGAATAACTTGGGTGCAACGACAGTGGCGTCGTATTTTATCTTTATTATATATTATGCATGTCGACCTAGTTTTATGATACCACCATATGATTTAGAGGCATCATTAGGTTTCATTGGCCGTGATACATCTGTTACACGAGTATGAGTCTCATGTAGGACACGAACTTGCGTGACGGGCTGGCCACCTATACGTATGGGACGTGCGATAGGGAGTAACTACTAATAAATTTGTATGCTAGGAGACTTAGCAGTTATAAGAGGTACCATCGTGTCATGAATATGGCATGAATAGAGCATGGGGTGGGAAGAATAACAAGTAAGGCATTTGGGCTCCTTCACACTTTTTTATGTAACCCGCACACTTCGCCGGAGATGCGTGGTATGATGACCCCTATATTATTATCTACATGCGGCCTCTGTCGTTCAAAAGACGTTATGCTTTTTAGGCCCCTGATTCTCCGAGAGAATCATGCCAATCCTATTTTAGCCTGATAGCCCACGTGTTGGAAAGTTGTTCTCAAAATGCATTCACATAGACGGTCAGGCGACCCTTGGATGTTTATTTTTTAGTACTTTATTGGCATGCTTCTATGTATCTTGTTACGTCCCTCTGAGGACCTGGTCCCTTTCCATGTGTAGACGATCATGACTATCCGCAGGAGCACGGATCAGGACTTGTTACTCCATTCTCTTTCGAAAAAACCTTTCCTTCGAGCCACTCTGATCAGTAGATGACGTACTTGTTATGTTTACTTTTATATTCTACTTTGGTATTGGATTTGTCTCCATCCAACTATTAGTTCTTTTTTACTAGTTCATATTTGGTTTATTGACATATTTGATCATTTATTTCTTTATGATTGTTGTGGATAAGATTTAGTTATGCCCTGTGACTTGTGACAACTATATACCACTTGTGAATTATTGTTCATAATACATCGTACGTATGTGTTATGGTTTCCATAGTCTTCATATACATACGGATGGCATGTTTACGTATTCCTAGTCCTACGTATTTTGGGACTGGGCGTGACATGTTTTGGTGGTGGCCCATACAGGTTGAGTTAGCCGTTTCGGTTACGTAACTGTACTGAGCGGGCCTGCACCTAGGATTAGAGTTTTTATCTCATCCACATTTGACTATGACTCACCTTCCTTCCAATCCGTTCTATTAAATAATTGCATCCTGCTTGATTCATGTACTTCCTAAATAGTTTCTTGAGTATATCCTTCTGCTAGAATATAAAAATTATTGTTGTTAGGATTGTAATTATGATAACATTCCTACTAAGAATATAACTAGAATATTGACACATCACTAAGTTTAGCATACCTAATGAACCCTAGCATCCAATACCTATAAAGTGATTGACCATTATCCCTTGATATTTAGGAATGACTTGAGAGTAGTATAGATACTACAAGGGTTATTTAGAAATTTGACCATATTGTTTGACCCTAACATTGAGGAACCAATAAAAATCCAAGGTTGAATATTAGGACTAAACCTAACTTTCATAGTAAGATAGTATTAGAGAACTATAATTTAGATTCTTTTCTTGATATTAGCAGAACAGTACCTTAGAAAACCAAGAGGAATGAATAGAACATTTTTTTATCATACCTCGAACACAGAGATTAGCATACCATATTTTCTTAGGAAACCATGATATTATCAAGAGCCTCTCTATTTAATTTCATATCTTGTTTCTCCGTAACCTTAACGCTTGCTATTTGTGCGACGACTAAATTTTTTCTTCATCTTTCAATTCGTGCCACCTAACCCTTCTGATTGTAGGCCAAGTGATTTCCTTTTATGTTAGGATATATAGTTTGCTAGGATTATAGTTGTTCATCTTAAATTTTAAAATTATGTGCTTTGTAGTTAGAACTTGATAGTTTGAGTTGTTCATTTAGATTATGATTTTATGATTATACTTTAGTTTCAAATCACGTAATATGTTCAACATATCTCAATACATGTTATGTCATTTTTCACTTGAGAGCCAGTAACTTCTCCATTCTTAATATTAATACTTTGTTCTATAAACACTATGATTAAGACTTAAGATGACCATTACCTATATAATACAATAGGATACCCTAATAGGTACCAAGATCTTTTTCTTGTATACCCTAACAAGAGTTTCTACTTTATCCCCACAAGGCAGTTACAATATTAGTTAGTTCTTGTAAGTTGGGTAGTATGCCTCACAACCTAGTATCGCATAGTCCTTTTGACCCATTAATGAAGTGTAATTAAATGACATTAACTATATGCTAGCATAAGAAGATAGTGCTTATCCAGACTGTAGAACTTTAGAGGCCCATACCCCCATTTGGTGGACTAAAGACTTAGACAATAAGTCGTATGGCAACAGTAGAGGCACAACACCGGACAAGTCTTATCTTCTTTGTGAACTTGAATTATTTTGTACTTTCCTTCATCATAATCCAGCGTACTTATATTTTCTGGACTACCTTGACTTATGATGCTATTATAGCCTAGTTTTTCAAGCTTATTCTTTTATCGAGCTTGTTCATGACATATGTATTATTAGGGGCCCACTCTAATACATTTGTCTATTTAGAATCAGTATATTATGGTATGATCAACCTTAGTGCGCTTGGTTCGCTCTTCGCATGACTACTTTACGTGGATTGAGATATAGTTGACTCAGATTGTTAGACGAATATACTTGCCCTCTAGACTGGTCAGAGCATATCATATCAGGTACATAACTGTTCTGATATGAACATGCGAATATAAATTTACCAAAATAAGATTTTAATCCACAACTACCTTGACAACTCGCTTTTGAATTCTTTAATCGTCTTGAACCCCGTACTTGTATTCTATCACCTCCTCCTTGAATTATTTATTATCATTTTTTGTCTTCCCCTATTTTGAAAATACGAAATCTCGTGCTTGGTATAAGTTTGATACACGGAGAGTACTAGATATACCCCATAGGCCAATCATATTACTTTGTGACTATCTTTTGTAATTAAGGGCATATCACATATGATAATTTGGTGTTAAAATTTTTGAGGATATATTGAACAACACGATTAAATAAATTGAGGAAACTTTTCTTAAATGAATAGCCTTATGTGATAGATGGGTAAATTCTAAGTTGGGTAGGAGTTGCATTGTCAACTTGAGGTGATTTTTTTTTAGATTATGATCAAGTAAGATTAGATTGAGAGATTTAAGTCATTTTAATTTTGAGAAATTTTTAGAAGAATGATTAAGATGATGAGGATTTAATGAATTTTGATATCTTGATATTGCGGACCAAATATTTATACTTTGAGTACATAATTTAAATTTTGAACATCGAAGATTGAATTAACGATTTAAATTTTGAGAAAAATAAAATAAAATAAATAGAACTCTAAACATGAACATTGATGGATTGAATTCAAAATTCTATAATTTGATGATTTGAATTAAAAGTTGAATTTTGATTGTTGGATCACCTATTTGAAATATTGATGATGAAAATTGAATTTAAAATTTGAAGAGAAAAAAATTCATAAGTTGAAAATAGGAATAAGATTTGATTAGAATTATTTATTATTTAAAATCTAGAGGAGATTATGATAGTTGAAGATTGTGATGTAAAATTTGATGTGGATTATTTAAATCTTGACGATGTCATATAGATTTGACTTAAATTTGGATGTTGATGATTTAAAAATCGAGAAGAGATTACGATTGGTTAAATTTTAATTAAACAATGGTCATTTTAATTTTGAAGTAATTACGATAGATTTGAATAGATTTTATTATTTAAATTTTTGGAAGAGATTGCGATAGACTTTCCTTATATACGAGTATGAAGGATTTAGCAAATCATGCCTTATTTTTAATTTCTAGGACAATTTTTTTTTTTAAGTTGGGTAGGTTGTAAACCCTCTCACCCAAAACTAGGTATCTTTTGTGTATTTAGTATTTCTTGTATTTGTTTTAGATTTTTTTAAAAATAAAATAAAACCCAATAATTTTATTAGGATACTTCACCGTGGTTTGAACATTAATGATATAAGATGGCCCCAAAATTTGTATCTCCCTTCATAGGAAGTAGCCTACCCAGGAGACACTACCTGTAGGATCTTTTTGTGGCACAAAAATTTAATCTATTAGCATTAGTATGACATTAGTGTAACGACAATATATTATGTGTTAAATATTTAGATATTATATATATATAATTTAATTGTGGTTATTTTTCAATTCCAACTTTTCTACAATTAGTAACCCATAATTTTCCGTGCCAAGTTAGGCATTTTTTCTTTTTATAGAATTGTATATTATTTACTATTATCCTATTTTGTGGATAACCATTTAGTTATTTACGTAGTTAATTAGATAATATAGTTATTTGATTTATATAACTAGATAAATATCTAATTATTAATTAAAAATATTTCATAAAATATTTTGGGTGTAGTAATTTATTAAAGTTTTACAAAATAAAATTTTATAGAATTTATTTTATGTGCAAATATTATTTTTTGAATTTTTAACCTCATCTCTATATGTAAATATATATATATGTTGATAAATATATAGATAATAATAATAATAATAATAATAATAATAATAATAATAATAATAATAATAATAATAATTTTGATAATAAAATAAAAACGAAAACAAAAACAAAAGAAAAGAAATAAAAAGCAAAAGAAAAGAAAAACCTAAATTAAACTCCTAAACTAACAACCCAAAACCTAACTCCTACCCGACCAGCAAACCGCAGACCCCCCTCTCCCTATATATATATATATATATATATATATATATATATATATATATATATATATATATATATATATATATATATATATATATATACATAAACCCTATCCATAACCCTAGTCCCCGATCCCAACACCGACCACCCAACGACCGGCGACCGCAGCATCGGCCGGCGACCACCGCATCGGCCAGCGACCGCAGCACCGGTCGGCGACCTCCGCGCAGCCCGCCACCCCTCGCCGACTGCACCGTCGTCCACCCCGCGCGCACGTATGTGCAGCAGCCGCAGTCTTAAGCCCCCCTCTTCAAGGTGATGTATCTCTATCATTTTTGATTCTTTTTGTGAGCGGTTTATTCGTGTACGTTCACAACTTAACCCTCTAGATTCCTTCCAAGCGGGACGAGTTTTCGTGTCCTGGATTGGTCGAAAAATTGATCTGAAAACGGCCAAAAAAATGACCAAAATAGTCCAAAAATTCGACCAAAACCTCCATGTTCACGTCCAATTTGCCACCAACTTGTTTAATATTTTAAAAATCTAATTAAAAGGTTTTCTTCTCAATATAACCAAGAATTTAACTGTTCTCTTAGTTTTTATTAATTTAATTTATTTTTTAAATTATTCGGCCTCCAAAACGACCAAAAACTTGATATTTCAAAACTAAAATTTTGTGATACGGAGTGCGCCCCACCAAACGGGACCACCTTACCGCGTACCAATTATACTGAAAGGCGCATATGATATATCCTGACGTATGGGATTTCGAAAAAGTTTATTCGGACGTGTGTGCACGTCGAAATCAACCCGTATCCGCAAAAAGTTCTCATATTACGACTTTTACAAACCACCACCCCACTTTGTGTACGCTCATCGGAATGTGACAAAACCTGCGATTCATGGTATTACGCTAGTCCTGTGACCCAAGTTTCACGCGATTTTGAGACAGTTGACCGAGCCGCCTATTCGGGGGCCCCACGGTTTGACTTGAAGGACGAATTTATGATCGGCTCACTGGAATCCAAAATTGGACATACCGTTGAGTTCGTATCATTGTTTAGAATTTGTTTGACCAATAATTTATCCTATTTAGAGACCTTTACCTCTGGCACGCATTTCGGTGCAAAGTAGCCCATATGTGGAAACTACTTTGATCTGAAATTATCGTTTTGTCCCTGTGTCCAAATTGGACGAAAGGGTAGTATTTTCTAGCTATCTCGCTTATTCTGAAAATGCTGGTGATGTTTATTTCAGCATCTGGAGACGTTCATTCGGAGGCCGTAGTTTCTGATCCTCTATACTTGACACCTGGACGTTTATATTACGCAGCTTTCTTGTCCGGCAAGTATACCTTCCCATTATATTATGATTTATATTCCATATGGTGCATGCATTTTATTTATGTTATTTAGTTCATATATTTTAACTGCTATATAAACTGCGCGTCCAAGAATAACTTGGGTGCAACGACGGTGGCATCATATTTTGTCTTCATTATATATTATGCATGTCGACCTAGTTTTATGAGACCAACATATGATTTGGAGGCATCATTAGGTTTCATTGGGACACGGACTTGCGTGATGGGCTGGCCACCTATAGGTATGGGACGTGCGATAGGGAGTAACTGCTAATAAATTTGTATGCTAGGAGACTTAGCAGTTATTAGAGGTACCATCGTGTCATAGATATGGCATGAATAGAGCATGGGGTGGGGAGAACAACAAGTAAGGCATTTGAGGTCCTTTGTACTTTCCTTATATAACCCATATGCTACATCGAAGATGCGTGGTATGATGACCCCTATATTATTATCTACAGGCGGCCTCTGACGTTCAAAAGACGTCATGCTTTTTAGGCCCCTGATTCTCTGAGAGAATCATGCCAATCCCATTTTAGCCAGATAGCCCACATGTTGGAAAGTTGTTCTCAAAGTGCATTCACATAGACGGTTAGGTGACCCTTGGATGTTTATTTTTTAGTACTTTATTGGCATGCTTCTATGTATCTTGTTACGTCCCTATGAGGATATCACGACCCGCACCCGGTATAGGGGCACGAGAGCGTGGGTACGTCCAGCCTACGCCGCAGCATCGGCGGTAGAACGCTGTCTAGGTCATGTAACTATCTAATCAATCTCACATGAATATCCAACTCCATAAGGAGGCACAAATATCATAATTTAATACGGAATATACTCAATCACATAAGCTAAAGCATGATTAGATATCGAAGCAAACAAATAAAATATGAGACAAGTCTAAACAACAATAAATAATCTAACCTGCAATCAATAACATCCAGTCTCCAAGTATGCTGGAAACAAGTCCTCTATGTCACAGTCTGGAAAAAATATCCAGTCAAGATTGGAACGAAATACACCTCTAACAGCAGTTCCATATATATTGACAAAATCTATAGCACAGTGTAAAGAAATATAAGACAGATAGGAATACTAGCAATAAAAAATACTGACGAGCATGGATGTACTGGAAATAAAAATACTGGAATAAATGGAATACTGGAGTATGTCATCATCAATGTACATCTAGCAATGAAATAGAAATACAAGTACACGTAAGAACAATGAACTGGTATATAAGTGTGTACAAGAACAATAACTAGAACATGTGGAGATGCTAGATCCATATACTAGAGATACATGTCAAGAATTATCTAACTAAGTGTGTGAAACATCAGCATGTCATGTGATCGGCTTGGGACTATATGACTCATTACATTGATTAGCGATCATCCCTAACAGGTCAGGCTAACCATATGTAATAGCGATGAGGCATGTAAGGGTAAGGCTGCACCGACGTGAGGTGTGGGTGAGCTATGATGCATGTAAAGTTGGGTATGATCACATAATCTACTAATATTTCCCTATTTTTCTCAGCTGGCACGATGGATTCCAATCACGACTCCTCGTGACAGGTCTCAATGATGTCAACTCGTGTAAACAATAGTGTCAGAGTCATGTACGCTATACAACAAGAGTTATAGAGATAATCAACATAATGAAAACTGTCAAAAAATGTACTCGCCTGGGGTCCTTAGCTGGTATGAATCAGAATCCAAGTCACAGTCCAAATAGCCTATGTATTACAAATTTACCATGTCAAAAGATAATTTATTTTAATTTATTTAATTCGGGAATAATTACTCTAAAATCCTATTTTAATCTTATTATTCTGATTTTTAGGTTAATGCCTAAATTTTGCCCAAAGAACTGAATTTTATCAACTAGAGACTCATGGCACACAAATCGAGACGATCTATTGACCGAAAGGTCAACCGACACAAACTCGACTTTCATGCATGATTCCCTGTAGATTTCATCATAAAAAACATGCTGGAATTTATGGCTCGTCAGAATCCAAATTCGTTTGGGAATTATGGAACATACAAATTTTGTATCGTGCACCGATGGTTAAATTCTAACCTAGAAGTTCTACAGAATTAACATTATATAAATACTTTGTATTAAATTCTGGGAAAAACATATGTCAATTATCTCGACATTAGCTTTCCGAAACTTTAAACGGTTCATGATTCAGATTCCTGGTTCTCCCAAAATCGTGAAAACATCGAGCGCATCTATTTTCAGACATGCTGTGTTCTACGAAATTTACAAAATTTATACTAATAATTTCGTAAAAAATTTATATATTCAGAAATCTAACCTCAATATCGTTCTAACACAAGAAACTGGGCCTCATTTGGAGTCCGGAGCTATGCACAATGGCTTCTGGAAGATGAAGGAACCCTAGATGCAATTCTCCAAAATTCGGCTCAAAGAAAATCCTAAAAATTAATAACTTAAACTATTATATATATAGAGGAGAGAGAGTGCAGCCGCGGCTCGGAGAGCGCCACGTGGCAGCCATCCGCGACTGCCCGCTCAGATCGAACGGTCAAGCATTGACGCGGCTTGCCTCAGCTGAGTCAGAGTCGAACTCTAACTCGGCTCGGCTCGAGGTCGGCTCGGCTTCACCCACACCCACCCCACGGTCACTGACAGGCGGGCCCCGCCCAGATCACTGCGAAAGGCTGACAGGTGGGCCCCTGTTGGCTGACTGGGCAGAAATAATTACTTTTTGGATTTTCTTTTTCAGAAATTAGTTTTTAATTCAGTTTTTCATAATTAACTCAATATAAATGCTAAAATAATCAAAAAATTCCCAAACAATTCTAGAAAATATATTTTATTATTTAGAAGCTAAAATAAAAGTTTGGGATATTTTTAATTAAGTTTGAACCTAAAATAAATTCTTGAAAGTCTTAGGAAATTAGGGTCACTAGTTTTTAATTAACTAAAAATTGTGGAAAAATTCTAATAGTCCCAAATTAACCTAATAATAATATTTAAGCAAGATTTTCAGGATACGGAGGTTACAGAGGACCTGGTCCCTTTCCAGGTGTAAACGATCATGACTAGTCGTAGGAGCACGAATTAGGACATGCTACTCCATTCTCTTTCGAGGAGATCTTGCCTTCGAGCCTGTCTGATTAGTAGATGATGTACTTGTTATGTTTACTTTTATATTCTAGTTTGGTAGTGGATTTGTCTCCATCCAACTATTAGTTCTTCTCGACTAGTTCATATTTGATTTACTGACATATTTGATCATTTATTTCTTTATGATTGTTGTGGATGAGATTTAGTTATGCCTAGTGACTTGTGACAACTATATACAACTTGTGAATTATTTTTTATAATACAGCGTACGTATGTGTTATGGTTTCCATATATTGGAGTCTTCATATACATACGGCTGACATGCTTACGTATTCCTAGTCCTACATATTTTGGGACAGGGGCGTGACACCAACTGAGACAGATGACCCAAGACTCGTAGCACAGTAGTTAGACTCTTTTGTACTGGATTTATCTCTAGCTTTATTATTAGTATTTTTTTGATATGACTCATTGGATATTATTTGTCTCATGAGATGTATTGTGACTCTTCTATTCTATGATTTGTTCCATCTTATAGATCTGTGATTGAGTATTCATATTACATTGGTGGCATATTTATATCTAGATTGTTAGATAGATAGGTTACCCAAACAATGTTCTACCGCCGATGCTGTGGCGTAGGGTGGGCGTTGTTCACTACTCCTGCCCCTATATCGGGTACGGGTCATGCCAAACGGTTTCAATGAATTTTATTGTCTTCGTTCTTTGGACTTCGCATTTCTTATCGAACCCTTGGAGACCAAAGCAGGAGATATTGATCATCTATTGGTGCGCGCAGGTGACCGTGTAGGCGATACAGAAGCAGAGTCTTGAAGATCTTCCCTTTCTCTCTCCCAATTTACCAACTTGTAAGTGACTTTACTTCCGATTACCGTACTTCTTCCAAGTCTTAATTCCTAATAATTTGACTCGTTTGTGCGTTTCGATCAACGGTACCAAAAGAATAGAATTGAGTCAAGATAAAAGAAAGAAGTAGACTTAAAATACTTAATGCTTGTCACATAAATTTTTATATGGTCATATTGTTGCTTGCTTGTCAATTATACATGTATCTATTTTGTGTTCAATTGTAGTTAGAAATTATTCATCTATAAATGTTCAATGGGTAGTACATAAGTTGTGATTTGATCATATCAGCTAGTAGACTATGCCATCGCACTGTGCTAAAGTAGTTATGCTTATGTTGATGTCTTGAAGTGCTTCGTATATTTATTTAGTATTTAGATCGTCAATGGTCATGGATAACTTGTGCAAAAGGTATATGTTTCCTGCGAACGATCACTAGGGCACCGGGGTCGATTCGTCCCGGGCAGAACAACAGTTAGTCGTGCTAGCAAATAAGCATGGGTGAGACGGGAGTTTGTAGTGGGGCTCGCTACCTGCGCTGCAAGCATCGTCGTCTACCCATACTATATTCCATGATGGCTAGTCAATACAGTGATCCTTATGTATATTTAAACTGTGCAAACTAACTTTATCTTCATGGCAGGGAAGGTCAGGGTAAGTTTTGTACAGGTAGTTCAGACGGTGTAGGAAAAGTCACCAAACGGTGGCACATTTTGTTATGTCATTCCATTCTATCGTATATTATAAAGAATTGAAATAAGGCAAGATAAAATGATCACATAATAATAATGTTGCATGTTCACATGAATACGATATCGATTTGGTATGTTGGGTTAGCTCGCCCACACTGATACTTTTTGAAGTACCGACCCTCGTTGCAGCAGGTTTCCTGAACCAATGCGACGCGACGAGGAGCTGAAGCTTTCCCCAACTTTCCACTGATCTGGCACGTTCGTGTTTGTAACTTTTGGAGCGCAAGTATATAATCTCAAGGAGCTCACACATACCTTTTGAAAGCTCCTAGGCGATGGTGCTAACACGCACCCAAGGTGGTTTACTCTTTTGAAATATTAGTAAGGGATGTAATATATGGATCGACTATCTCATTTTGCGTCCAAGTTGTAAGCCCGTGCGGCATCCTTATTACTTTTGAGTCAAGAGTCTGTAACCAGATGTTCATTATCAATAAAGTAGACTTTTCTATATCTCAATGTGTGATATCTCAATTACGTACTCTGTTGCATATGTTTCTAAATTATATCATTATGCCTAGGCCTTGTGCGCGCGCTCCCTACGCATGCACGGCATCATGCCCGGGGAACGATTATCGATTTAGCAAAAAGTGTGGGGCATGACATATTGGTATCAAAGTGTGGCTTTAGATCCTTTGACCTTGGTGTCAGAAGAGTTTTCTTGAAATGACCTGTCCCTCCCAGTTGAACTCTTGAATTCGTTGTGCCAAAATAAGATGCGTTCTATATAGTGAGTCCATAATATATTTTGAGACTGATGCAAGTTACTTTTCTTTAAAAGAACGGCCTCAGAGCTGGATGCACAAGCGCAGGTGCAAGGGAGCAGTTCCGGCACTTCGGGCAGCTCAGGAAATCCAGCAGCCGTGCCCTTTGTTGATCCGTTCGAGCAAATGATACATTTTATGGAAACGCAACAGAGGCAGGCAGAACTATGTCAAAGCAAATTCGAGCCAATTCGAGTCTCGGATTGAGGTTCAATTTCAGGCGCAGCAGACTCAGGCCGAGGCACAACAGAAGCAAATTGATACCTTGCAAACGATTGTGACGACGCTCGTCGCCAACAACCATTCTGCATCAATGGCCGCCGCGACAGTGCCAGTTTTAGCCGAGACCGTATGACTTTAGGGCTCTCAGGAACCTTCGCCCTCAGACGAAAAGGGTTCCATCCTTCAAATATCATAGTCAAGAAGATGTATCATGCTACCTTCAAAGGGACCGAGGTCCCCTCCGTGGCATTGTATTGGTTGGTTGAGTTAGATGACCACTTTGAAGTGCTTCAAATAGATAAGACGAAGAGAGTTGCTTGCACTCAGCTTCAGCTCCCTTTAAATGCACATAATTAGTGGGATGTACACAAACCAGCTATATTGAGTGAAGATGATAAGACAACTATCTCTTGGTCTGTGTCCCGTAAAGCCTTCGAAGAGTAGTACCTTTCACCCGCCGTCCGTTGTGAGAAGGAAGACGAATTTATACATCTTCAACAAGGAAATATGACAGTATACCAGTATGCCACAAAATTCAACAGACTTGCAAAATTTGCTAAGTCTCATCTCCGTGACGCCAAAAGTTGAGCTCGAAGGTTTGAGATAGGAATGCGACCTTCTATTCGTGCCCATGCCGTCGTCCCTCAGTACCGTACTATGCGAGAGTCTCTAAACCATGCCCTCTCCCTAAGGTCAAAGTACCCCCCAGTTCGCACCGACGGTGTATAAAAATTCCATCACAAGCGTCCTAGCAACACAGGTAGTAACAATGCGCACCAGCGACACAATAATGGTGGCTCTCAGGACCATGATACAGGGAAGAACCAAGGCCATCTTGTGCCTACTGCCATAGGCTAGGACACCATGTCAACAACTATTGTATTCGAAAAAGGGAATGTTTTATTTGGGGTAAGTTTAGCCATATAGCTTGCGATTATCGGGATCACCCCAACGATACCCCTCCACGTTGTCCACAACAACAACATCGTCCGTCTCAAAATTAGGGTCAAGTACCACGAGCAAACCAAATGGCACCAAAGAACGTTCAAGGCCCGGTCTATGTCCTGACTTGGGAAGAGGCGTTCACATCAAACACGACGGTGTCAGGTATATTACTTTTCAATAATGTACCCACTTAAGTATTATTTGATTCTGGTGCCACACATAGTTTTATTGCGGCAAATTTGGCCACCGAGAACATATTTTCTTTGATACCGCTAGGCCTAAACCTTAGCGTCAGTACTCCATCGGGCGTGAATTTGCTGGCTCACTTAGTTTGTCGTGAAGGTAACATTTGCATCGGAGGAAAAAAATTATCACTAGATGCGATAGTCTTAGACATTAGGGACTACGACATCATTCTGGAGATGGATTGGCTCGGCGCTTGGTCGGCTACTATTGATTGTGCGAAAAAGAAAGTCGTGTTTTGTCTACCTGGCGATATCGAATTTTGCTATTCATGTAGTCTACCATCGAGGGCGCCGAATGCCTGTATGGTGATCTCTGTAATGTCTGCTCGATAGATGATACATACCAGTTGTGATGGGTACTTAGCATCCATTCAAGACACTCAGCGAGATTGCGCAAACGTAGAGTCTACTTCCATTGTGACAAATTTTCCTAATGCATTTTCAGATGGGTTGCCCGACATGCCGCCCGACCGAGAGATTGAGTTCACTATCGATACATTTCCAGAGACTCGACCAATTTCCAAGGCTCCGTATCGAATATCCCCGACAAAACTAAAAGAGTTAAAGGTCCAGTTGCAAGAATTGTTAGATTATGGGCATATTCGTCCTAGCGTGTCTCCGTGGGGCACGTCTGTATTGTTTGTAAAGAAAAATGATGGCTTGACGCGGCTCTGTATCGACTATCGTGAATTGAATAAGGCCACTGTTCGAAACAAGTACCTTTCCTAGGATCGATGACCTCTTTGATCAACTAAATGATGCGACGGTATTTTCAAAAATTGATCTTCGCTCGGGTTACCATCAGATCAAGATCAAGCCGGACGACGTGCCATAGTCAGCCTTTCGCACTTGCTACGACCACTATAAATTTTTGGTAATACCATTCGGGCTGACCAATGCCCCTACCGCCTTTATGGACTTAATGAATCGTGTGTTCTGGCCATATCTCATTAAGTTTGTAGTAGTGTTCATTGATGATATCTTGGTATACTCGAAGAATAAGAAGAAACATTCAGAGCACTTGCGGACCGTGCTATAAACTCTTTGGGACAACAAGCTATATGCAAAATTGAGTAAGTGTGACTTCTGGCTAAGCAGTGTATCTTTCGTTGGGCACATCATTTCTACGGGAGGCATTTCAGTCGATCCAAAGAAAGTTGAAGCCATCATCGAGTGGAAGCGGCCTGCATCTGTCGGTAATATTCGAAGCTTCCTCGGGCTAGCGGACTACTACAGGCATTTCGTGAAAGACTTTTCCAAGTTAGCATCACCTCTGACTCGCCTTACACAAAAGGGAGTATATTCGAGTGGTCCGCCAATTACAAAGCCTCATTTAAAGAGTTAAAGCAATGCCTCACCTCTGCCCTACTACTTGCACTATCAGACGATACCTCAGGATTCCAAATATTCAGCGACGCGTCAGGGCAGGGCTTGGGGTGTGTACTCATGTAGCAAGATAGGGTGATAGCCTACGCATCCAGGCATCTGAAAATGCATAAGAAAAATTATCCTACGTATGACCTAGAACTAGCGGCAATTGTGTTCACGTTAAAATTGTGGTGACACTATCTCTATGGAGTGGCTTACTGAATTTATACTGATCACAAAAGCTTGAAGTACCTATTCACCTAGACGGAAGTTAACCTACGACAGCAAAGTTGACTATAATTAATCAAAGACTATGACTTGACGATCGACTACACACCTGGCAAAGAAAATATGGTAGAGGATGCATTGAGTCGAATGTTTGCAGGATCACTGTCCGTTGATCTCAAGTTACAAAGGGACTTAGTAGAAATGGGCATTGAACTCCAAATTCGATATTGTGGTGCACGAGTTGCTCAGATACGATTTGTACCCAACCTGTTAGAGAAAGTCACATCTACTCAGAGGGATGACCCATTCCTAAGGAAAATATGCGAGCAGATTCTAGCGGGGATGGTGAAGGACTTTGCATTAGATGAGAATGGAGTGTTGCGAGTTAAGGAAAGGCTATAATCCCCAACGACACAGAACTAAAAAATAAGATCCTTGCGAAATCTCACTATGCAGCCTATACAGTCCATCCCGGGAGCACGAAGATGTATAAGGACCTTCGTACTATTTTTTGGTGGCACGACATGAAGAAAGATGTGGCACTCTTCGTGTCACAGTCTATAACCTGTCAGAGGGTAAAAACAGAACATCAGAGACTGGGAAGAGAGATGCAGAATCTCGCTATCCCGGAATAGAAATGGGAGCAAATAAGTATGGACTTCATTGTTGGCTTACCAAAGACGCAATGGGGGAATGACACAGCCTGGGTCATCGTCGACCGGTTAACCAAGTTAGCATACTTCATTGCTATTAAAGTTACTTGGAGCATCGATTGCCTCGCTTAGACCTACCTTGATGATATAGTTCGGCTGCACAGAGTGCCAGTTTCTATAGTATAGATCGGGACAAAAAATTCCTATCACGTTTCTGGGTAAGCCTTCAGTCAGCGATGGGGACCAAGTTAAAGTTCAGCTCAGCCTATCATCCTCAAATCGATGGCCAAATAGAGCGGGTAAATCAAGTACTCGAAGACATGTTATATCTCTGTGCAATTGATTCAAAGTCAAGTTGGGACGTCCACCTACCGTTGGCCAAATTTGCATATAACAACAGTTATCAGTCCAGCATCCAAATGGCTCCGTACGAGGCTCTATATAGGCAAAAGTGTAGGTCACCGATCTGCTGGGATGAAGTTGGGGAACATCAAATCCTTGGACCAGAACTAGTTGAACAAACAGTCCAAAATATTCAGTTGATCCGTGAGCGACTAAAAGTAGCACAAAGCCGACAAAAGAGCTATGCCGACATTCGTCATCGACCCCTTGAGTTCTTCGAAGGTGACCATGTATTTTTAAAGGTATCGCCCATGCGAGGAGTCATGAGATTCAGAGTAAAGGAGAAGTTAATTCCGAGATTCGTTGGCCCATTCAAAGTCCTCAAGCGAGTCACTTCAGTTGCCTATCAAATTGCATTACCACCAGCCTTGTCAGACGTACATGATATTTTCTATATGTCACAGATTAGAAAGTACATGCATGACCCAAACCATGTAGTAGATGTTGGTAAGCTGGATATGCAGGCAGACTTGTCGTACGTCGAAGAACCCGTTCAGATCTTAGACCAGAAAGTGAAACAGTTATGGAATTGTATATTGTCGCTTGTGCGCGTTCTTTGGCGGAACCAATCGGTCAAGGAATTAACCTGGGAACTCGAATTGGATATGAAGGAAACATTTCCCTCATTATTTCTTAGCGGTAGGTTCTATTCCTAAGTTTCGAGGATAAAACTTTTGTTAGTTGGTTAAGATGTAGTGTCCTATTTTCCCTATTCGGGGAGCGCGACTAAAAAATACTTGGTATCGTTCGATCGGGACAGATTGAATAAAGATCATTTCCTCATTATGGATTGGTTTCTTCAGAATTAGGTACCACATTCAATGGATCATGTCTCAAGGAAGGACTCAGCGGTAGAGTCGAGAGGGGCCTTTCCGTTGCGCTGGTTTCTTTGCCCGTTTTCGATGCCGCTTGGTTGCTTTCTTGTTGGTTTTGTGACTTGCATTTTCTTGAATGGTTTTGATATATTTTATTGACTTTGTTCTTTGGACTTCATATTTTGTATCGAACCCTTAGATACCGAAGCAGGAGATACTGTGCAGGTGATCGTGTAGGCGACGCGCAAGCGGAGTCTTTAAGATCTCCAATTTCTCTCTCCCGATTCACCAAATTATGAGTGGCTTTACTTCTGATTAGAGCCCTTCTTACAAATCTTCATTCCTAATAATTTGACTCGTTTGTGCGTTCGGATTAACGGTACAAAAAGAATAGAATTGAGTCAAGATAAAAAAGAAGTATACTTGAAACACTTAATGCTTGTCACATAAATTTTTATACGGTCATATTGTTGGATGCTTATCCATTATACATATATATATTTTGTGTTCAGTTGTATTTAGAACTTATTCATCTATAAATGTTCAATGGGTAGTACATAACTTGTGATTTGATCGTATCAGCTAGTAGACTATGCCATCGCATTGTGCTAAAGTAGTTATGCTCATGTTGATGTCTTAAAATGCTTCGTATGTTAACTTAGTATTTAGATCATCAATGGTCATGGACAATTTGTGCACAAGGTATATGGTTCCTGCGAATGGTTGCCGGGGCACCGGGGCCGATTCGTCTGGGGCGGAACAAGAGTTAGTCATGCTAGCAACTTAGCACGGGTGAGGCAGAAGTTTGTAGCGGGGCTCACTACCTGCGCTGCAAGCATCATCATCTACCCAGACTATAGTCCATTATGGCTAGTCATTACAGTGATCCTTATGTATATTTAAATTTTGCAAACTAACTATGTCTTCATGGCAGGAAAGGTTACGGTAAGTTTTGTACAGGTGGTTCAGACAGTGCAGGTAAACCACCGAACGGTGGCATATTTTGTTATGTCATTCTATTCTATCATATATATATAAAGAATTAAAATAAGGCAAGATAGAAAGATCACATAATAATAATTTTGAATGTTCACATGAATATAATATCGATTTGGTATGTTGGGTTAGCTCGCCCTCGACGGTACTTTTCGAAGTACTGACCCTCGTTGCAGCAGGTTCCTCGAGCCAAGGCGACGCGGCGGGGAACTAAAGCTTTCCCCAACCTTCCACTAATCTGGCGTGTTTGTGTTTGTGACTTTTGGAGCATAATTACATAATCTCAAGGAGCTCGCACATACCTTTTGAAAGCTCCTAGGCGGTGGTGCTAACATGCACCCAAGATGGTTTGCTCTTTTGAAATATTAGTAAGGGATATAATGTATGGATCGACTATCTCATTTTGTGTCCAAGTTGTAAGCCCGTGCGATATCCTTATTACTTTTGAGTCAAGAGTTTGTAACCAGATGTTTATTATCAATAAAGAGGACTTTTCTCTATCTCAATGTATGATATCTCAATTGCGTACTCTGTTGCATATATTTCTAAAGTATATCATTATGCCTAGGCCTTGTGCGCGCGTACCCTACGCATGCACTGCATCATGCCCGAGGGACGATTATATATCATGCCCCACTCTTTTGCTAAATCGATAATCGTCCCCCCGACATGATGCAGTGCACGTGTAGAGCGCGCGGGCACAAGGCCTAGGCATAATGATATACTTTAGAAATATATGCAACAGAGTACGAAATTAAGATATCACACATTGAGATATAGAAAAGTCCTCATTATTGATAATGAACATCTAGTTATAGACTCTTGACTCAAAAGTAATAAACTCTTGACTCAAAAGTAATAAGGATGCCGCACGTTACTTCAACCCATAAACTTGGCTTGAATTGAGCCGACTTCACCTTCATCTGGTTGAAGTCCTTCTTCTTCTTCTTGTAGGAAATTTTTTGGTTCTCTTTATGATCACCAAAATGTACCATGTTTGCCTTAGCCAATTATTTGGATAGTGAGTCCATCTTTAATTATCCCTAGCTTCATCTTCAATGTGAATCCAATACAGAAGATCCTCGAGCTGGATTTCCATCTTCTTGTGGCACATGTTTGTTTTAAACTTGATCCAACATGGAGGAAGCTTGGTAACGATATCCCCCACTATGAACTTGTCTTTCAGATTCATACATTCTTCCTCTATTTTCCGCTACATCTTCAAAAGCTTTTTGACTTGTGGCAGCATCAACTTCTCGTCTTCAAATTGTAAAGTGAAAACTTTTCGACGAGGTATATTTTTTATATTTTCTCGTTAGTCTTTTTGTATTTCTTAAGATATTTTCAGACATCTCTTGCTTTTTCCTTCTTGATGTAGGACCCTACGATAGAGTCATCTATAGTATTTAGGATCAACATTCTGTAGAGGTAGTTGTCTTTCTTCCACTTGGAAAGTGCGTCATTCGTAATGCCAGCTGCAAGCTCATATCCATCTTTGGGGATGATAGGTTCAGGGTAGAACAACATATATGCAATATTGACAAGTTGAAGATTCATAGAGATCTTCCTCTACAAAATGTTGTAGTATTCGCCGTCAAACTTTTCATGTTTGTGAAAAATTATATCGATAAAGTTTAAACTGTTCTCCATTTTGTTAGTCCTGAAGTATGATCAAAAGAAGGAGAGATCTTGGACAGGAACAGAGATACACGCAAGACCCGAAAGTCCGCTCTCTGATAGATCCTAAAGTTGTTGTTGAGGTACTGAGATTCACGCAAAAATTGTTTGATCTCAAGTAGAACTCAACTCCAACGAAGCACTATAAGCAACATATTACAAACTGACTATAAAGATAAATGGAACTACAATAAGAAACGAAAAACGTTCTTCTTTTTGCGATCGCAATCACTATAATAAGACTAAACCAGCACAAGAAGAAAAATACAACAAAGCTCCTAGTTGGGGTAATGAATATCACCGTTGCTCAAAATAAGATTCACCCTACACAATAATCTATCCCCAGGATCCAACTAGTTCAAGAATGAACTTTTGGAACGCTCTAAGTCACCTTCTGAAAAACTTGGAAACTCAAACTCTCAAAGTGGTGCTCTTTGTCGCGCATAAAATGTCTTGCACATAGGGAGTATGTGCATAGATTAACACAGGCTGCTGGTATCTATTTTCTCTCTCATGTTTCCAACAACTTAGAATGGAAGAGAATGATATCTATATATAGAGGAACCCAACAATTATGCGCGCATATGCGTCCATACGCGCTGCCCGACCAAATCCTTAAAAAATTGGGGGCCCAAGTCCTATACACCGTCAGAGTCGCCTGCGCGCTGTACTGCGTAGAGTAGACAGCGCCGCCTGTACCGTATGCTAAAATCTGCTGCAGGATGGCACAGACAATCCTGCACCGAAAGGAACAGCAGCATTGTCAGAACTGCACGGGGCACGCAACAACGTATACGCCGTCACATACTGCCTCGAGCATGCAGCCCCGCGTATACAGCCCTACACATATAGTCCTGTGCATGCATCCACGCGTATGTGCCTGCGCATAACGACGTGTGCATAGGTCGCATACATACACCTCGAGTACGTGCCCACGCATGCATCCGCGCATAAAATGAGCGTAACATATGCACACAAGTGCCATGAGATGATATTGACGTGCTAAGTACAAAGTGCGCCTTCAAAGTGCCACTTTGCTTGCTTTTCTTGAGCCCGTGTCCGAGTTCGAGTTCGTGTCCGAGTCTCTTCTAAGGATTTCCCAAATGACTGACAAAACAAATATTGTTCTCTTGAGGTTTAAACTTACTCTCTCTAGGAAAATCGTCCCATATAGGCCACCATCCCATGTGTATATGCCATTACAAAGCATAGATATATATTGGGATATATACTTTGGTAGTTTTTCCAATATGGGACTAAAGTTCCAAAAGCCAAGCTGGAAAAAACCCAACATTTGCTAACTCCAATTGATCCTGACAGAGTAGAGAAAGAAGACGAGGAGCAGTTTGGCAATTTTTGGTACATGAGTCGAGGGAGGAGGGCCATGACTGCTCGAGGTCAAATAGGGTAGTTGTAGTGAGTAATTGGTTTGGACATATGTTTTTTGTTCCCTTCGTAGCAAGAATCCATAGACAAACTTGTGAAAGAGTGTAAAGAAGGAAAGGTTGAGATCTTGTTAGGGGTGAGGGAAGATGAGGAGCTTAAAATTTAGGATTAGGGTTAGGGATGGTGTGGAGAGGGAAAAAGAAATGGAGTTGAAGGAGGAACGAGGGATGGTGTTTGGTTGCTCAATTTTTTATATTTTGTTATAATTAATTATTAATATTATGTAATGTTAATAACATTATATAGTTAATACTTAATTTTAAAAACTTAAATAATTAGTACTAATTTTGTAATTATTTATTTATTTAGAAGTTTAATAAGTGTTCATTATTATTATTATTATTATAATATACAGTTTTAATTTTCTATCTCCTTCTTATTTAGACATCCAAATATGAAAGTATGTATTTGGTTTTGAGTAAAAAATATTGTCTATCCAAATATTGTAAGTCAGATTTTCAAACAATAATTAATATGAAAGTAAATATATGCAAAGTACTCTTCTATTTTGCATATGTATTTTCTCACCTTCCTCCCACTTCAACCATCCAAAGAATCCTTTGTTGTAAAGCTTTTCTCACCAGAGTTCTTCTTGTGTATGTATCTTGTTACTTATTCAAAAATTATATATATATTTCATTTGTCAATTGTCTGCCAAATTTTATGTCGTTATATGCAACAAAAAGCTGCAAAAGATATTATAGGTTAAATCATATTATTATTTGATGAGTCACTGGGTAACTTTTATGTCAATGTGTCAAGTGGGTCAGGCAACCCAAAATCTACTCCTAACCCGGGCTATATAGGCCTAGGCTAGGTAAACATAGCAGCCCGACTTGGTCCACCTTTTCTTATAGGTTATTTTGTATGGTTGTACTTTGCTCCAATCTTGACTGAATATTTGACATATTAGGTGATGACATGTACGATTAGCACTTGGATCAGATGATGAATTCTAGAAGATATAGTGGATTAAGATATACTTTCTATATGTATCAGATATATAGTGGTTATGTGGTTACTTTACTAAATTTACCTCCAGAGATCTATATTGGCTTGTCTAATGTACTAAAAACTCTGATAGTAAATTGTGGTAATCGTGTGTATCTGGGTTTTTGTTTCCTGCTCTTATCTTCCCATAGATTGTTGTGATTGAGTAAATTGATTCATGACGAGCATATGGTAATTATTGAGGTCTCGACAATGTATTACCGTCGATGCCGTGACATAGGGTAACGTGCTCACGCACTTGTGTCTGAACATCTGGGCCCGGGTCGTGACATCTTCCAATTCTAATTGTACTCATTTTCTATATATCCAACTCACTCGTATAGTCAGAATCAACTTAAGATCAACCCACATATCAAGACATTATCATAGTCTCCAATTTTTTGATCTTACATATCCATTCTAGCAAAATTATTGATTGACTCAAAAATAAATTCTCCTAAGCCACCAGTCTCGTCCTTCAAACCAATGAACAATCACAAGAAATTCCAATATTCACCAAGTCAAGTCCAACTAATATATTTTGTACATGCTCAGGGTTACCTAACTAAGTCATAACAAACTTCAATGCTTTCATTTAATTTATATATGATCCATAATGCTCAAGTCCATCAAGAAAATATAGTCCAATGATTCAATATGCTATATAATCATCATTCATCCAATAATATCCATGAGTCACATTTATCGATCATCGATATGCCTCTATCTAATCAAATACACATTAAGAAAAAAATATCTATTCACTAAAATTTAATTTTGTTTCAATCAATGCTATCTGCCAAACAAGATACTAGATTAACTCAATTCATAATTAAGATCAAATCATCTTAGACTATCTTAAATTATCGAGAAATAACATTCCTACATCTTTAGGGTCACCCTTAAATGCTCCAATAAACTGTCAATTGCACTAATAAATCTTCATATTCAACTTAAAACTCAATCCAATGGACTCAAACCATAATTCGATATACATTCATATTATTTTTTCAGTCGAACTATTCATTCCATATATTTGAATTCTTATCCAATGCTATCTTTTAATCTGTCCAATATCATTCTAGAGCATCCGAACTAATTCAAAAATAAATATTCAAAATCACATATATCCAGGCATAACTCTTAACTGAGATCTCATACTACCCAATCCATATTAATAAGCTCATCAATATCAATATCACCAAATCCAACATACACCCCTAGGGATACCCAATACACCACTCAAGGATCAAGCCACTAAACACACAAATTTTCTACTTCTAACATACTGAATCAATGTCCCTTCCAAATAATCCTTATTATAGTAGCTCCAATGACCTAATATAATATCAACTTCCCTACTACTTGGAAATCACTTAAAATCCATTTGTAACCATTACATTTGAACAACTTACTCATTTTCATTCATCGGAGTTCATACACATTTATTTTAATACTAACAACTCACTGCAACACCTCTATTGATGTCATATTGATCATCCAATATTCAATTATCATTTTCAAATATCTCGCTCTTAAGATCAAGTCAATCATTCTCTATTGCTCTCCAAAGCCATCATCTGTCAACAAAATATCTACATAAGATTTATAACATATCTAGCCATTATATGGAATATTTAACAGAATATCAAGAGGGTTAATAGACTCTAATCACAACAGAAACTTAGAGTAATAAATAATAATTGAGGATTCAAGGATGTAAAGTCGTGCTCTAATACTACTATGTTATGTCCTGGTTCCGTCGGATCGATTTTTGCCACTAATGTAATATCGGACAAGTCTAAATTATACTTGTAGAAGGCAAGATCAATCATGATGGATAAAATATTATAAAAATAAAGTAATTATAGAATAATTAAGAAAAAAATTTAAATGACATAAGTTATATAAAAATAATTCTTTTTTTGATAATATTACAATAAAATTACAATAGCTCGTAGCCAAAGAATAATTCGATTACAAGTACTCCCTCTCTCTCTCTCTCTCTCTATATATATATATATATATATATATATATATATATATATATATATATATATATATATAATGAATTATGTCTCAAGGCTTACAACTTAGGAACTATATAAACAACGATATTCCATACATTATGTCATTTATAATAGAAAATTATATCTTTTAATGAAAAGCTCCAGCTTGCCCAATAAATCCTTCGACGCCTCAGAACTGACCAAGCTACTCTCTTACCTACAGAACTAGCGAGAAGCCAGTACATTGTCGTGTACTGATGAGTAGCCTTGTAACCACAAAGGGTATTTTTGTCATTTTATACTGGTTAATACTATATATATGAGGAAGGATAGGCATCCCCATAATTTTGTATCCCCAAGCATCCCCCTATTCACACTCGTTGGATGTGCTTTAAGTCATCTAATCTTAACCGTTGATAAATCAACGGTTAAGATTAGATGACTTAAAGCACCATCCAACAGTGTGAGTAGGGGGATGCAAAAATGGGAGGATCTTGATCCCTCCTCTCTCTCTCTCTCTATATATATATATATATATATATATATATATATATATATATATATATATATATATATATATATATATATAGTTTATTAGTATTGGTTTGGTACATGTGCTAACAAATTATATTAGTATTAAAATTTACTTATAATATATTGTTGTGCTCATGTGTTGGTTAGTTAGAATGAACTAGGTGTTAGTAGACCTAATTAGTATCATTATGTTTGTCATGAATAGATCTAGTTATATTAATTGATTAGATTAGATGGATAGAATATTCCTTCCATTCATTAGATTATATACACTCTTCATTAATTTAGATACCATTTAAACCATGGATATAAAATCAAGAACCTTCTAGAAGAAACTAGGGTGTGTGGGAATTTAAGACAATGTGAATCACCCAACCTAATCCCTTACTTGGCTGGCCCTATACCCAAGGAGAGAGACTCCATTAGCACACCATAAACTTTATTTGTTCATCCCTAATTACTTCTTTCCCAATCCACTTTATTCCCTTACCAAATCCACTCAAATCAATCATAATCTTTCTCATTTTTATCATCATGGAGAGCTAGAAGCTTGGGGATTGCAAGAAGCTATTGGAAGAAGAGATTTGCTAGGAGTTTGTGTACATTTTTCACTCTTGTGTCCACTTGGAGAAGCTTCATTGGAAAACTATATCCCAATAGGTATAAAACCATTTCCTAATATATTTTAATGTTATTTCATGCATTTGATCCTTAGGAATTCATCCATGGCTATGACCAACCATTTGGACCAAAACTAGGTAGTATTGACCCATAATCTAGAAGTTCTAGGTTATTTTGGGTCCATTTGGGGAGAAAATCAGAATTTGGGATACCAAGTATTTGATTGTGTATCTATTGTATATATTGGTATTATAATATGATTGGGAGTATGCTCATGTGTCCATATTGGGATACGGAGAGTCAGTATCTTGATACGATATGATATGGGGTGTGATTTTGGTATTTTAATGAATTTGGTATCCTATTGTATCATTAACTATTAACTACATTGTAATTAATTATTTTAGATGTTATATATCATAGATTGTGTTATATATAGTATTTTATGCTTAGTGGGGGGAGGGGGATGATTGGTATCATGGTTGGGGTGTATTCTAGTGTATCATGGTGTTATACATTGATACACACCATGTGTTTGATTAATTGCCTACACTAGTGTGTGTTGTGTTCAGTTAAGAGAGTGTGGTGTGTTAATGAAGTATTAGTGTGAGAGTGGAGCTCGAGCACTGCTAGTGTCATGCCCCAGTCCCAAAGTACCGAGGGACTAGACACGTGGCAATGGCCAGCAGCACACACCAATGTGCAAACCCAATTTAATGGACCCATTAGAGTGTACTTAAGCTGTAAAACAACAATAAGGGTCTATGATTCAAGTCACAGTCTAAATCTAATCTCATCCACAAAGATAAACACAAATCAATGTCAGAATAATCAAAATGAAATAATAATCAATAATTCTCAATAAATGTCTCAGGGAACAACCCGATAATGAGTTTAATACATTAATCCACGAGACATGAAATAGAGTATCAAGAACAGAAATAACTAAGTATATAAAGCAAATACTCAGGAGAAATCCTTTGGTATCACCTAGTCCTCTGGTGCTGGTACTGCTCCAATGTCTGCTCCTGTCACGTATACCTCAGGGTAGATCTCCTCTGCTATAACTGGGGACATAATCCGGATCCAGGTCCTCAGGGGACATAGCAAGGTACAAGAATAACTCAAGCCAAATAAATGCAGTAAAAAATGAATCAATAGGGTAAACTATGTAACCAGCTATATGATATGCAAGTGAGAGCATCACTAGTACTTAGGCTGAGACCACTACAAGCTCTGTATCGGGGAGCCAGTAGCAGTAATATCACGTAATGTGCCTAGCTCTGATATAGAGTCTACGGCCTCATAATAATAAATATATATAAAATTAGCCTGTAGCCTGTGTGTCTCTTCTCACCCAATGTAATCACACGTCTCATGTCCACGACGTCTCATGTCTATAACACGCAAGATCATGACCTCTAACTAATGCAGCGAGTCATAATGATAGCTATGCATATATATAAAGTCTATGTCACGAATCCTGTACTCCTATACAGAATCACCATAAATACTCAGAAAATATTCTGTCTCATAAACAGTGTCTAGTGTCCTATGGTATGACGTACTTGATAAGGCAAGCACGAAAATAAATAGGATCGCGATATCAACTCTCTAGGTGACGTTACACAACTCCGCGTACGACGTTGACACCCGAATCTTATTCGGATGCTAAGAAATATCATATGGTCCTAGGTTGAACATATATATCACATAAATAAATTAAGGGAATAATATAAAGCAAGTACTGCAAGATTGACAAGGTACACTTGCTTGGAATTTGGATTCCAACAGTTGCTCCTGTATCAGCGAGATCTTCAATTACTCCTCCGGTTGCTGAAATAACCATGACCATCATGCTCAGAAGGTATGAAATAGCTAGGATTACCTATCCATAAGTCCAATTTGGACACATGGATAAAATTGACAGTTTTTGGTCAAAGCGGGGTCCACATGTGGCCCACTTCACACCGAAAAATGTGTAAGAGACAAAGTTATCCAAATTCATCAAACTTAGTGTCTACAAGTCCAGAACGATGATACAAACCCAACGGAATGTCCAGAACTGGATTCCGATGAGCCGATCACAAAATCGCTTGTCAAGTAGAGCCGTGGGGCCCACGATACGGGATTTTGTCAACGTTCTCAGAATCGAACCAAACTTGGGTCACAAGACCTACGTATCGCTACGAGTCCGACGGCACATGTTTTGTTTTGAAATGACAAGCTCACACAAAGTTACAACGAGTTTCAGAATAGGGCCGATACAGGGCGATTTTGACGGATACGCGTTAATTCCGGTGTGCACGCACATCCAAATCAACTTCCGTAAAATCTCACACGTCCGTATTGATGGTGCGCATCTTTTAGTATAATTCGCACATAACCAAGTCACCTCGTTTAGCGGGACGCACCCAGTTTCGGAAGAATTTGGGTTTTGAAAACTAAGATTTTGGTCAACTTCACCAGAGAATAAAATACAATCTACAGCACATAAAATTAAACTAATTACAGGGTTTAAAACTTGGTTATATTATATAATTAACTGTTCAAGCAATTTTCTGAAGTATTAAACAGGTTAGGATTTAAACAGCCGTGAACTTGTGAGTTCGGGCCAAGTTTCAAAGATCTAGAATTGGAAATATTTTCCTGTTTTTGTGTCGCAGTTTGCGATCGACACAGGACACGATACCCCAGTCAAATGGTACAGGGTTCGAGAGGGTCACGTAGCGAACATATCGCAACAGTTTGTTCAGAAAATAACACAGCTAGGAGAGAGAAAGGCTCACCGGAACAGGAGGCCGGAAATGTCTGAAATGCTCGCGGCGCTGTCTTCGTTGCCGGCGAGGTCGGGGTGCTGCTGCGACTGCTGTGCTCGTCTAGGGTCGGCGGCACTATGCTCGTCGGCAGGTTCATGGCGAAGTCGTCGGGGTTCTGGGTGGAGGAGTCGCTGGGGATCTCGGCTGGCCGAGGAGTCAGGGTCGTGTAGAGGGGCATCGGGCTCTAGTGGTGAAGAGATGCAGTGGTGGCCGTGGTGGTTGCCGGTGGTGAGGGGTACCGGCGTCGAGGTGTTGGGGAAATGGCGGAGGCGGTGGAGAATAATGGGGAAGATGGTGGGGGTTCGTCGGCCGCGGGTTTTATAGGGAGTGCCGGGGACCGGTACGGGGAGGGGAGAGGTCGGCGGCAGCGGGAGGCAAAGGGTCTCGGCGGGTTAGGAGGCAAAGGGGCACAGCGGAACGGTCGGGGAGTCGTCGGTCGGGGTCGCACAGTAGCAGTTACTGTAGAGTTAATTAACGGGTCGGGTCTTAGCGAGTCGGGTCAGCGGGTTCAGATCCGAATCTGACCCGTTAGGGTTGGGTCGGTTCAGTATGGGTTAGTTCAGTTTTTTTAGGGGTTCGGTTCGGTTCAGGATGGGTTTTGGTTTATTTAAAACATTGTTTCTAGCTGTTAAAAAATAGTTTTTGGGTCCAATAAATTCCAGAAAAATTAACTATGACTAATTATTTATTTTACACTCAAAAATATTATTTTATAATATTTTCATATTTAATAAAATTATAAAATTATTTAATTCCAGAGAAACATTTATTTTAATTATATAAAAATAGCAAAAAATTCCCAAAAAATTATATTTTAATTTCTGAAAAATTCGGGTGTTAACAGCTTGGCAGCTAAGGCATGGAGTGCAAAATGCTCGAGTAGCAATAGTTCAGTTGGGGGTGGCATGTTTGCAGTTGGACACTGTAAGGATTTTCTTTGATGGGTATAGGCAGTGAGATGCGAGGTTGTAGGGCATTTGATAGCAGGTTTGGTACACCAGGTATGCAGCAATGTAGGGGGAAAGGGTCAACTGTAGAAGTTTTGGGTGTATTTAGGTTCTATAGTGGGTGGAAAATGAGTTCAACTATTGTTGCAACTTAGAGCAGAGATTGGTGCTTAGGTTTGAGGCTTGTGCTCCAGTTGTTTTTGATATGCAACAATGAGTGGATGTGCAGCAGGAAACTAAGTTGTTGCAGGTGGAAAAGTAGGATACCAGGTGCTAGTGATTGTTGTTTAGGTGGAGAGGGGTTTAATTTTAGTAAGGCATGAAGGTATTTGGACTAAGGTTGTGATTATGGGGTACACATGAGTGACTATAAGGGAGCTTGTACACTTGGGCAAGTAGAATAGGTCATATGGGTAAGTGATTGTGAGAGTGTGCTAGGGGTGTAGGAAGTGATTGTACCAATGTGCAAGTGAGATGAGGACAGTGTATAACTAGTGAGTGACAGAGGGGACCTGGGTACAGTATGCAGGCAGTAAGGGAAGAAACCTAAGGTCAGGTTGTAGGTATCAGCAGTGAGAGGCACTCGTGTACAGGCCAGCAATGTTGGGGTAATGATGTGAGTGTTGGGGGTCTGTGTGAGTTAGTATCATGGTACACATGTTCTAGAGAGGGGTAGTGAGTTATGGGTAATAAGTTAAAGTGTTGAGATACTCATATATATGTAAGGTTTTGGGTTATATACCAAGTGTAGTAATGGGTTAAGGATACTAGTATTAGATATGAGATACTATATGTGATATCTATATGTGATACTAAGATACTAGTTATGAGTAAGATAGTAGTTTAGATTAAGGTATTGGTTGGATGCCAAGTATTGGCAAGGTAAGTGCTAATAGCTAAGGTAATAAAATAGAGTTGAGGTTTCAGCTGGGTAATGGGTTTACAGGCCAATATTACTAAGGTAATACTAGATAACAGATATAACTAGTATATATATAAGTTATATATATATAGATACTTAGTAATATTAGCTAGTATAGCTAATACCTTCAAGGTATGGACCTAGAAACCTAGGTATAGCCTAATACCACCTAGTATTTACTAGTTTAGCCTTATTGACCCATGTAGAAGTTAGTTTGAACCTAAAATCATGGTATTGACCTAGCTTGACCTAGTTTGATTAGTATGACCTAGTTTTGACCCAAAAAAAATAATATTTTATCTTATTTAAGCATGTTTATTACTCCAATATGCTAAATGATATATAATTTCATATATAGTTCAGTGTGATACTAGTTCGGATACCGATTTGTATTCATTGCTCAGGACTATAGGCGATTACATTCTATGATAGTTTATATTATTTGATAATTACTATGATTCAAGTATTTAGAAATATTATATATGATTCCCGATACTATGGTACATGGATTGGTACATGCATTGGATCTTCAGTCAGAAGATGTTATCTTGACTCATCGTATTGGTATTGGATATTATTCATCGTATTGACATTGGACATTGGATACATTGGCTAGTGACGTGTCATAGTTGGATCCATCATACTATTCGGGGTAGGGAAAGTACTTGCTAGATATGTGATCAAGAACTATTAGTATGTAGTGTAAATCATTGTCTATTAGCTAATCATACACTTCACGTATGATTGAGGTAGATTTTTCAAAGTGTAAATTATTGAATCTCCCAAGCCAATCACAAATCTAAATAGTATTTCAAAATACTTAGTATAGTTGCAATTTTTTCTGTTCAGTTCATAGATTACATTGCCTTGCACTTGATACTTATAGTTACTTTTCTCTTCCATTTCACCTATCCACTAATTATGCCATATTGCTTACATTACATGTCTCTCTTTACTATTTACCATTACATCAATTTATTATTTTTTATCATATATTTTATCCTCTATTTGCTGTTTTATAGTCTTTTTCAATTAACTGGAACTACTGTTAGAGGTGTACTCGTTACATCCTGAATCCTATCTTGTCCTCCTTATGGAGTTGAGATATCATTAACAGGTTACACATATTATTGTATGAGATAGATAGATAGTATTTCTAACCTAGACAGCGTTCTACCATCGATGCTGCGGCGTAGGCTGGACGGTTCTCACATACTCGTACCCTAATATCCGGGTGCGGATTGTGACACATTTTTATGGTGGCCCATGCAGGTCAGACTTCGCAAGTAGTACGATGTCATAGTAGTATAACGACTTAGTTGTACTACTGTGAGCCTGCGATAGAATTTAGGATATATGATATAGGATGTAGGATGAGAGAATACTCAATCACAATTAGATTTTCTTGAGAGATTCCTAGGACGACCCTTGAGAATCTTACTATAAACTCTATTTTAAAATATATTCCCACTTGTTTCGTTCACTCTCACTTGTTCGTTGCTGAATTGATTCTTGATTTTCGTTGTTGACTTTGATTCTGGTATCGAGATGAATCTTATGGACCTATCAAGGTATATTCTGATCACGTATTTGGATGAGGACAGTGGGAAAGATAACTGTCTACCTTAGTTATGGAGTCTAGAGTTTATTGTCGCCATATTAGCTGGCGTGGTGACACTACTAAAATAAGTCATATCAGCGATGTGTAAAAATGTCGCAAAAATGATAAATTACGTTGCTAAAATTATTTAGCGACGTTTCATGGTAGTCACGTTTTAGCTATTTGCTGACAAGTAAAACGTCATTATACGTCGCTATAGCGACGTTTATTGGTGACATTATCACGTCACCAAATTTTTGAATTTGGCGATGTTTTGCTTCTCCACGTCGCCATATTAGTGACTCTTTAGGTGTTGGTAGACGTCACTAATATTTTTGTTATTAGTGATGTATTGTGACAAATACAATGACTTGTTGATGACATGGAAAATATTGCAATGTCATCATATCAGCGACTCCTAGCGACGTTACTGGTACAGAGTAGCAACGTTACGATACATGTTAGCGACAAAAAAAATGTCGGGAACCGCCGCTAAACGTTGCTAATTTAAAAAAATTAAAAAAATGCTTCTTATATATTATTCACACTACAATCTGCCTGCAGTTTATCAATTCACAGTTTATATTATTAGACTCGGAGCCACCCTTCGTTGAATTTTATGGGTCGGTCCTATCATTTCGGTGGAACACTCAACACTGGTCAATTTCCATGCATTTAATATAAATAATAAAGTAAAATTTCTCAGCTTGTAGGCAAGTCTAGATAATAACCATAAGTCTAATCCCAAAAGATAATACATCCAGAAAGGTAATACATCCACGAAGTCTAGGTGATTAATAAGTCTACATAATAGGTCCACGAAGTCTAGAAAGATAATACATCCACAATAAGCACAATATAAAAGTATCACAGTCACATAATTTCTCAATATCTAGGAAATCCAATATGTTGGGGCAGAACCCAGTCCCTCAGATACTTCGCATAAGCAACATCTAAGTGATCAATCTTTGCTATAGGTGTTGGGTGACTGGAACTCCCCCTCTGGGCTAGTGCCTGCCAAACAGTATGAGGTACCACTTCCTACTTAATAGTAGGAGATGCCACTTCCTTCTTAACAACTGTTTCCATTTTAACTGTAGGAGGTGCCACTTCCTCCTTAACAGTCACTTCCTCCTTAACAGTAGGAGGTACCACTTCCTCCTTAACAGTAGGAGGTGCTTCTATCAAGTGACATGCACGTGCTCGGGTCATGGGTGCCATATGGTAAGATAGATACAAACAAAGAATATAATTGGTAACATATATAAATATATGTATCCATACAGTAAAAATAGATATTATATTCCATATTAAAAATATAGTACATGGCTAGAGTTCTAAATGGATTTTATTTTACTTTTAACCCTCTTCTGACTTCTTCATTTTCAAAATTCCCAAAATGCAATCAGAATTAACCTCTCTATGAATACGTGACAGTCGTGGCACTTCATACCCGTCAGTTTGTTCTCCTTCGGTTCGACGCATCTTCTCAGATTCGATAGGTACCCTTCTGGAAATTTTAGCCTCTGAATCCACCTACAAAGTCTCCCTTTATCCTCCTTATCCAGTAAGAATATTGCCTTAGGCTGCTTATACTTCTCATTCCCATCCTCTATCAAATGCAATGCAGGACGTCTGTTTATTTCTTCCAAGTCCAACCTGGCCTTGAGATTGTCTTTCGTCTTTCCCTTTACGTCTACCACAATATTAATTATATTGTCAAACATATTCTTCTTGATATGCATGACATTAAGGTTATGTCTAATCAGATTGTTGGTCCAATATGGCAGGTCCCAGAATATGCTCCTCTTCGTCCAGTTATGAGTCTGACCAAATCCATCGCACGTGTACCCCTTAGTAGGCTCTTCGATATCTCTTGGTAAATCTTTAACCTCTTTACATATCGTGTCTCCGAGCCACCTTGGAGGTGGATTTTCCTTCTCCATAACGCCGACATGAAATGCATTCCTGTTCCTCCGGAACGGATGATTTGACGGCAGAAATTATTGATGACAATCGAAGAAACATGGTTTTTCTCTGTGTTTCAAACGGAAAGCCTTAGTGCGGTCTATATAATACGGACATGAGAGAAGACCATGAGTGCTCCATCCAGATAACATATCATAAGCCGAAAAGTCCTTGATGGTCTACATAAGTGCTGCCTTTATTTAAAAATTCTAATTTTTTTAAACATCGTATGTGTTGGTGCCTACTTTCCACAGCTGATTCAACTCATCTATCAAAGATTGAAAGTAGACATCGATGTTCCTCTTCGAATTATTCGAACCCAAAATAATGACGGTTAATATCATAACTGATGTCTTCATGAACATCCAAGGCGGTAGGTTATACGGGATAAAGTTCACAGGCCAACACGAATACTGGGAGCCCGAAAGTCCGAATAGGATGAAACCATCGTAGGAGAGCCCAATCTTATATTACGCGAATCTGAAGCAAAATTGGGATACTCTCGATCGAACTGCTTTTATGTTTCTCCATCGGATGAGTGATCCAATACTCCTTCAATCTGTTCTCTCCTGTGCCAACCTATATTTTTAACAGTATCCTTCACCATAAACAACCTCTGCAACCGCGACATTAAAGGCAAGTAGTGCATAAAATCAGTCGACTTTCTTATACCAACAGACCTTCCTGTACCAGTTGTCTTATAGCGATCAGCACCACAAAATCTGCACACATCTTCATCCTTGTCGTCTTTGTAATACATCATGCACCCATTGCGACATGCATAAATTTTCTCGTATCCCATCCACAGCGATCTCACCATCCTCTTCAACCGATAGAAGTCTTTAGGTAACTTAGCACCCGCAGACAAGATCTCTATAGTCAACTCCATCAATCGGTTGTAGCATTCTTGCGATATGTTAAAATTGGACTTGATGCTTAAGAGTCTTTTAACCACCTCCAACGGTGAATGATCCTCACAACCAGGATATAATAGAGTCCTTGCATTCTCCAGTAACTCCATAAACTTTTCAGCATCAATATTAGGTGCCTCCTCAGCTATATCATCATTGTCCGGATCAAAAGTAGGCCCGACAACATCGAAAACCATGTTCACGCACCCGTCATCGTAATCAGCATGGTCGTGGACATCAATATACGGCTCCATATAAGGCTCTGGGTCTGATGCTAAGGACACAAGTTCTCTGTGTGAGTTCCATTGATAGTAATTCGGCGTAAAACCCCTAGAGTAAAAATGATATGTCACATCCACTTCTGAGTGAAATTTTGAGTTATAAAATCTCACACATGGACACTTAATTTTGGTGTCGTCCATGTACTGAGGGAATGCCTTGGCGAACTGTAAGAATTGTTCCACCCCTTGTATGAATTCATCCAGTACACTACACATGTCATCAGGATAACGGTTGTACATCCACGAATAATGAAACAGGTAGGAATTCAGATCTATTTTTAGATACTTCTGCAAAGATGAATAGACATCGTTAAAGTATATTATCCAAATGGATGCAAAGATGGATACACATGTAAACACTAATAAAGGATATGTGTGACATCACGTATTCAATATGAGCCATTCTCTGAAAAAGAAATTTATTTCTGTAAGCCTTTTGACGCTATTAGAGTTAGTCTAGATTTTCAAAAGTCTACTAGATTTCTGGTATAACTCTAATAGCCTCAAAAGGCTTACAAAAGTAAATTTTCTTTGCAGTGAATGGCTCACATGGACACTTAACTTCAGAGGTGACGACAAGCGTTCCTAGTTATTCTACTTTTATAATAAGTATTATCTATGTGAAACTATCTACCACTAAACTTATATTTATCTAGCTTGTAACATAAACCTAGTTATTCTACTTTTATAATGAGTATTATCTATGTGAAATAATTACCACTTAACTTATATAGCTAATCCTATACATGTAGCAATATTTGTACTTGGTATCTAGGTATCACTTAACATTTAGTACCCCAGGTACTTAAGATATTCATAATTAACTCAATACCCTATACTCATATGCACTGGAGATACAAGTGTTATATATATATATATATATATATATATATATATATATATATATATATATATATATATATATATATATAGCATAATAATCATAATTAGCACTACACTGACAACTATAACACACTTCTTACAGTTATCTACACACTCACACTATTCTCTACTTTACAACCCCACCAATTTCCTCATATACAGCCTATATATGGGGGCACACACTGTCACTACCAGATTCTAAAATATGGGTAATTTTGTTCTTTTATCTATTATAAGTATTGTGTATATTTATTTTAAATAATTATATGATATGTGTATATACATATATTATATATATATAGTGTTCTTTAATGTATGGGTTAGTAGACTAGACCTAGAAATCCACTAGATGAACCTCTGACCAAATATAGGATTATAGATTTAATTAGTATATTTTTAGGGATTTATTATTGGGGATTAAAATTTATTATTGGGGATTATAATTTATTATTGTGATTTTATTTGATTGTTGTAACTTACCGTTGTTTTAATATTGGGAGCGCTACACTAGCTTTTGCCTTCCAACAAATTGCGTACCCTTGTCCTAGACGTGCCCGTCTTCCATTCTGACCCTTGTGTAACTCATAAATATGCTCATTTGTGCTTTATTTTATTCGCACAATATTCGTCGCAGACGTTTATTTTTTTAATTCTAAATAAATTCGAATTTGCATCTTTGTGCATTCCAATCAAAATTGGAGACACAATCTCGACCCATTTTGTGTAACCCAAATTATGATAATATTCTATTCTGAGTCTTCTACGTCCATGACACTTGTGTCCCACCCAATTTTAGTCCCATGTACTTTCGATTAATTTTAGAACACCATTTATATTAATTTTAATTAAATTGGTATAATGACCCAACTTGACCCAAAACTATATCCAACACCAAACCAAACCCCCATTCATACCCTCAAGACTCATACTAAACACCACACTCCCTTTTTAGCCACTACATCACACCAAACATGGTATTTTCTCTCATCCAATCCCAATTCTCACCTTTGGTGCAACTTTCCAATTTTTGGGGGCTTTTATGCAAAGTGCAATGAGGTTTCACCATCCTATTGGTCAAGGCACATGAAGAACCAACCCCCTCCCTCATTGACTAGTCCAACCCTCTCTCTCTCTTTCCTTTGGTTGTACACTTCCCTTCATGATTAATCATGGCCCTTCATTCAAAATTGAGCATCATCCTCACCACACACACTCTCCTATATATAATTCCTTATCCTAACCCCTTTTCCAATGAACATCCCCCATCCCAAGGAACACATAGCCGACCCTAATCCCTAGGTAATCATCTTCTCCTCCCACATGCAAAAACCATCATCCTCCCTATTGTTTTTTTTATCGCCATCACCAACATCAAGCATCAAACCAAAACCCTAAAGCTAACCCTAAACTTCATCCTCGTTCTCCGTCATCTTCCCGGCCAACCATCACCGCTGACCTCTTCAGCCGGGCACGACCCCGCCACTGTTCTCCTCTACTTCCCCTCGACTTCCTCTCCTCCGCCGGATCCTCACCTCCGCAACCACCACTACATCCACGCCGGACCTGCCCATCCTGCCTGAACTCTACTATACCGTCCTCGTCACAGCCGCCTCCGCCTGAGAAGCCGATCTCCTCCCCATTCTCTTCTACTCCACAGTGTCCCCGCCTCACCCGCAGTCAGCTATCGCCACCAGTATCATCATCACCACCTCTCCCTTCTCTTCCCTACGACTTTCTCCCGTCGGCCAGCAAGCCACCGTCATTCCCGACTTCATCTCCACCTTCTTCCCTGATCATCTTCGCCATTATCATCATCCTCATCGCCTGAGTCATCCCCATCATCCACCATCGAGCACCCTGACCCCCGCTCACAGCAGCCATCATTGTAGAGCCCGACTTCCAACCGTCGTCTCCTCCGTACGGTCCTCGACTGCAGTCCCGTCGACCTCTTTCCCCTTGCCATCGACTTCGCCGGAGCAACCCTAGAGCAGCCGCCACTACTGCCATCATCTCTCTGCTACCATTTTCTTCCCTGACAATCCGTCGGACCTCCTATCTCTGACCACCCCGCCACGGCCAACCCCGACTTCCTCTCCTCCTCCTCGGCTGAACACAGCCACTCACCACAGTTCCATCACCACGACCTCCCTCGACTCATCTTCCCCGGTCAGTTCCTTTACCACGACATCTTCCTCGCTTGAGCCTCTCCCCTCTGGCAGCCTTGATATTGTCATCATCATCATCATCATCAACATCATCATTATCACCATCTTCACCATTAACATCTTCACCATCACCACCATTAACATCTTCATCATCATCACCATCACGTCGACCCATCTCACCTCGCCGGAGACGACCCAAAACAGCCTCCCTCGACCCCGTGCACGCATAGGTTCAGACTGCCTTTATTCGTGATTTTATGTGTGAATAATTTTAGGGTTAGCATACTTCATGGGAGTTTGGTTGATTACATGACCCTATGTTAGTAACCTAATAACTAGTGTATATGTGTGTGCAAGGTTAAATAGTAATTACCTTCATAGTAAATTAGGTTTAATAATCATTTTAATGGTAATCAGGTTTAATAAGGATTGAATAGTAATTAGGTTTATATATTACTTCATGGAAGTAGTTGTTAGTGTTTACTCCTTAGAAATTTGGTTGTTAATTGAAGGTGTCATATATTTCTATGTGTTGTATAGACCTAGGTGTATTAATATAAATATATGAAGGTATTGGGTAATACTATGTAATATGTATAAGGTGCTATATATATTTATATATTAAAATGTAGTTTGGACTCACTGCCTTATGTGTACTCTAACCCACTAGCTGGACCATGTGTTAGTACTACACGAGATTTGGATATTGGACATGTGTTAGTGTTAGTTGTTTGTCTTAATGTGCACTGTATTCGAGGGCATGACACCTGTGTGTATAGACACGCACACTTGACCCTGCTAGTGGACTAGTTAGCACCCTTGCGTAGTTTCGAGCGTAGTATAATTGTGTTTGTGTGTGCTAGTGTAATGGCTGATATTGTATTGTATTATAATATTTATATATAGGACCATTGGATTGTTCTGCGAGACTACAGGAGCAGGACATTGGTATTGCCCGCTCAGGACCACATGCGAGTACATTCTCTGATAATTTTTGTTATTTGATAATTTCTATAATTCAAGTATTTAGAAATGTTACATCTGATTCTTGACACTGTGCTACATGGACTAGTATTTAGATTGGATCTTCAGTCATGAGATGTTACATTAGTTATCATATTGACATTGTACATGACATTGATATTAGACCTTGTACATGATATATTGGACATTGCTCGTGTATCCTGACGTGTCATGATTGGATCTACTATACTAGTTGGGGGCGGGGAAATAGTTAGTGAGAAATATGATCATATCCCTATCGTACAAGTATAGAATCATGTCAGTGTTAATCATACACCTCACGTATGATTAGGCAAGCCATATAGCTCTCGTACATGTTCCTAAGCCGATCACATATCGAAGTTACTATTTTAAATACTTAGAATAGTTACAGTTCTCCATTTCAGTTCATATACTACATCACCCCGTATATGATATTGTAGTTCTTTCTCTTTATTTCATATATGCATTGACTGTACCATATTGCCTATATTGCATATTCTCTTTATTTTGCCATTGCATTTATTTATTGTCTTCTCTCAGTATATAGCATCATCTATTTATTGTTTTATAGTCCTTATTAATTAACTGGAACTGTTATTTGGATTGTACTTTGCTCCATCCTGACTCGAAATATTTTTCCAGACTGCGACTTAGAGGACTGGTGTCTGACATATTATGGACCACAGGGAGAGTAGCTGCAGCCTTGGACCTTGTAGCCAGGTGTGATTCCGGAAGGTCTAGCCGGGATCACTAGTTATTCAGTTAGTTTTTTTTAGCAGTTTATGGTACCAAATTTGTTTTTGGCATATTTGGAGACTTGGATGTTATTGTTTGAGTTAGATTATTTTGTTTAGACTTGTGTTATCGATTATTTATTTTCATCGATATCTTATCGCGCTTTAGTTTTGTGATTGAGTATTTACATATTATATTATGCTATCTGTGTCTTCTTATGGAGTTGGATACTCATGTGAGATTGATTAGATAGTTTGTGACCTAGACAGTGTTCTACCGCCGATGCCGCGGCGTAGGCTGGACGTACCCACGTACTCGTGTCCCTATATCGGGTATGGGTCATGACACACACTAATACTCTATCAGTAATCAAACATATACACATATACACCTCTCATACGGACACTCTTATACACTTGACACACACATATACACACACACACACATAATGCATTGTCTACATAGAAGGGTCTCGACATAAACGGGTCTCAATGGCTTTAGGGCTTAACACTGCCTTGGGGTTAGTGGTGATGTGGTTATTTATTGACCTTGCATTTTCTCATTCTCATCATCATACACGAGAACTATCCTTCATACTAGCCTACTTTGCAAAAATATGCAGAAATCAAACAAAATAATCTTGGGGTCGCCGAGATACTAGCCCTAACCCTAGCTTCATATTTGTGTTAGTGTTTGTATGTCCGTGTCTATATTTGTGTCATTTTTGTGTGTTTATGTCATGTCTGTGTTTGTGTATCCTTCATACTAGTCCTAACCCTAGTTTTGTGTCAGTGTTTGTGTGTCCATATCGTGTCTGTGTCATGTTAGTGTGTGTGTGTGTGTGTATATGTATGTGTGTCATGTTAGTCTGTTTGTGTCAGTATGTCTGTGTCATGTCAGCAAGAGGGAGATAGTGTTAGGGTTAGGGTTACCTGACCTTCTGATCGAGAAGGGGGTCGTCGGGGTCGAGGGGGGCCGAGAGGGGTCATCAGGGCCAAGGGGCGCCGGGCAGGGGGACGAGGGGTGTCGCCAGAGTCGAGAGCGATCGGGGTCGCCGGAGCAGGGGGGCGAGGGGGAGGCAAGGGGTACAACAATGTTTTTGGGAGAGGGGGAGATCTAGAGAATAGCAAAAAATAAAAAACTCGAAACCCCACATTAACTTTTTAGCGACGTCTAAATTCAATGTCACTAAATGTCGCTACTATAAAATATTTGCAACGTGTTGCTACATTTATAAATGTCACAAATAAAAAAATGAGCAATGTCGGTAAAAACGTCGCCAAACGAGGCTAAATCAAAACAAATAGCAACGTTTCGCGAAGTTAAAGAAGCATATAGCGACTATTCTTTAAAAAAATCTAAGTACAGTCGCTATGCGTTGCCAACAGCGATATATAGCGACATTTAATTTTGGAGTCGCTAAATTTTTTAAAATTAGTGACGTTTAATGATGACGTCGCTAAAATTATCGCTATTTCAACATATTTAGGTATGGCGAAGACATGAAGCCTGATTGTGGATATATTTCTCAGGGTTATGGAATTTAGAGTTTTCGCAGCCAAGCTAGCGGCAGGGCAAAAATTCTAGATGCCATGAATCTAGGGGTATGTGCCTTAGTTATGGAATTCATAGTTTATCGCAGCTATGCTTACTGGCGTGGCGAAGATTCTGGGTAACATGATTTCAGATAGACGTGTATGATTATCAGATTTTATGTTAAATTGGTTCTTAACATATCGTCTCTATCATTCAGCCTTGTTATCATTGAGTTCTGTTCCATCACCATATTAGTTCAGGATAGAGATATATTTATTTTCTCTAGTTAATTTTTATAGGGCTTCACCTTCATTGGTTCCTGAGGCAGCTTCTTTGGATAGTGTATTAGTTTGGTAACTTGCAGATAGGTTGTGGCAAGTTGAGTATTAGTATTGATTGTTGGGGGCGTAGCTAGTGAGTCTGAGAGTGGTTCCTAGTTTGGTAGGTGACAATCAGATATTAGTTTATAAGCCTAGAAGTGACTCATAGTGTAGTATTATTGTAACAAATAGTTCTAAGATAGGTGTCGTTGTATAGTTAGTAGTTGGTATCCTGGGGTTTAAGCATATATGGTATATAGTTAGTGTTTGTGTACCAAGGGTTCCTAGCGAGGGCAAGTAATTAGAGTATATCAAGCCTAGGATGACTGATATGTGGAGTATGTTAGTCTAGTATCAGTAAGTGTTATTATGGGTGATAATATTATCTAGGTGTATCAATGTAATATTGAGGTGGCGTATATAAGGGGGTATCATGGAGAGTAGGAGTGCATGTATTTCAGACAGTGAGAATATAGGAGTCTAGCTAGGCCACTTGAAGCACATCAACTTCCCAGCACCTGCTGAGGGAGACACCCCAGCAGAGCAGGGCATTTGCGATGACGGTCAAGGAGACCGATGCTGCAGGTGATAGGTTAGAAGGTTCCGTTCTATTCTTTTTTTAATGTCCTTTTTCATCTATTGATTTGATTATTCCTCAGTACCTTAAAGTTGCTTTGCGTTATATAGTTGGTATAATTAGTAGTATACCCTGAAAGAGACTGCAATATCATGACAAATAAAACCATAACCATGTATGTTGATAATAATTAGTGATTTCCTTAAATAGTATGCTTGAATGATTTTAGATTGGATTGGGGGTTTGACCTAGAGGGGGTATGACCATCGTTAAATTTTGAGGATGAAACTTTTCTAAGGGTGGTAGGATTGTAACCATCTAATTCTGGGATATGGGTATTTTTGTTATTTCATATTGGTTGATACGACACACACACACACACACACACACACACACACACACACATATATATATATATATATATATATATATATATATATATATATATATATAGTTTATTAGTATTGGTTTGGTACATGTGCTAACTAATTTTATTCGTATTAAAATTTACTTATAATATATTGTTGGGCTCATGTGTTGGCTAGTTAGAATGGACTAGGTGTTAGTAGACCTAATAAGTATCATTGTGTTAGTCATGAATAAACATAGTTATATTAATTGATTAGATTAGATGGATGGAATATTCCTTCCATGCATTAGATTAGATACTCTCTTCATTAATTTACATACAATTTGAGCCATGGAGATTAAACAAGAACCTTCTCTAAGAAACTAGGGAGTGTGGAGGGCATTTTATACAATGTGAATCACCCAACCCGAATCCCTTACTTGACCGGCCTTATTCCCAAGGAGAGAGGCTCCATTAGCACACCATTCACTTTATTTGTTCATCCTTAATTACTTATTTCCTAATCTACTTCATTCCCTTACCAAATTTACTCAAATTAATCTGAATTCCTCTCATTTTCATCATCATAGAGATCTAGGAGCTTGGGGATTGTAAGTTGCTATTGGAAGAAGAGATTTGCTAGGAGTTTGTGTCCATTCTCCACTCTTGTGTCCACTTGGAGGAGCTTCATTGGGAATTCATCTCCCAATAGGTATAAAACCATTTCCTAAATCTATTTTAGTGTTATTTCATGCATTTGTGCCCTAGGAATTCACCCATGGCCATGACAAACCCTTTGGACCAAAACTAGGTGGTATTGACACATAATCTAGAAGTTCTAGGTCATTTTGGGTTCATTTGGGGGGAACTTCGAATTTAAGACACCAAGTGTTTGATTGTGTATCTATTGTGTATATTGGTGTTAGAATAGGATTGGGAGTATGTTCATGTGTCCACATTGGGATACGGAGAGTCCGTATCATGATACAATATGATACGGGGTATGATTTGGGTATTTCAATGCATTTGGTATCCTATTGTATCATTAATTATTAATTACATTGTAAGTAAATATTTTAGATGTTATATATCATAGATTATGTTATAAATGGTATTTCATGGTTAGTGGGGGAGGGATTTGGTATCCTGGTTGGGGTGTATTCTAGTGTATCATGGTATGACACATTGATATACACCATGTATTTGATTAATTTCCTATACTAGTGTGTGTTGTGCTAAGTTTAAAGAATGTGGTGTGTTAATGAAGTGTTAGTGTGAGTATGTGTGTGTATGTGAGTGGAGCTCGAGCACTGCCGGGCAGCTAAGGCAGGGAATACAAGATGCTCAAATAGCAATGGTTCAATTGGGGGTGGCATATTTGCAGTTGGGCATTGAAAGGGTTTGCTTTGCTGGGTATAGGCAGTGAGATGAGATGTTGCAGAGCATTTGATAGCAGGCTAGGTGCATTAGGTATACAATAATGTAGGGGGGTCAATTGTAGGAGTTTTGGGTGTATTTAGGTTCTGCAGTGGCTGCAAACTGAGTTCAACTGTTGTTGCAACTTAGAACAGAGATCGGTGCCCAGGTTTGAGGCTTGTACTGCAGTTGTTTTGGATGTGCAGCAATGAGTGGATGTCCAGCAAGCAACCAAGTTGTTGCAGGTACACAAGTAGGACACCAGGTGCCAGTGATTGGTATTTAGGTGGAGAAGTGTTCAAATTCAGTGAGGCATGGAGGTATTTGGACTAAGGTTGTGATTTTGGGGTGCACATGAGTGACTATGAGGGAGCTTGTGCACTTGGGCAAGTGCAATAGGTCATATGGGTAAGTGATTGTGAGGGTGTTCTAGGGTGTAGGAAGTGATTGTACTAATATGCAAGTGAGATGAGGGCAGTATATAACTAGTGAGTGATAGAGGGGACCTGGGTACAGTGTGCAGGCAGTAAGGGGAGAAACCCGAGTTCAGGGTGTAGGTATCAACAGTGAGGGGCACTCATGTGCAGGCCAGCAATATGGGGGTAACAATGCGAGTGTTAGGGGTCTATGGGAGTTAGTATCATGGTACACATGTTCTCGAGAGGGGTAGTTAGTTATGGGTAATAAGTTAAAGTATTGAGATACTCATATATAAATAAGGTTTTGGGTTAGATACCAAGTGTAGTAATGGGTTAAGGATACTAGTATTAGATATGAGATACTATAAGTGATATCTATATGCGATTAGTTATGAGTAAGATAATAGTTTAGATTAAGGTATTGGTTGGAATACCAAGTATTGGCAAGATAAGTGTTAATTGCTAAGGTAATATAATAGAGTTGAGGTTTCACTTGGGTAATGGGTTTATAGGCCAATATAACTAAAGTAAAAATAGATAACAGATATAACTAGTATGTATATATATATATATATATATATATATATATATATATATATATATATATATATATTAGCTAGTATAGCTAATACCTTCAAGTTATGGACCTTGAAACCTAGGTATAGCCTTGTATCACCTAGTATTAACTAGTTTAGCCTTGTTAACCCAAGTATAAGTTAGTTTGAACCTAAAATTAAGGTATTGACCTAGTTTGACTATTACGACCTATTTTTTACCTAAAAAAAAATCATATTTTAGCTTATTTATGCATGTTTATTACTCCAATACACCAAATGACATATAATTTTATATATAGATCAATGTGACACCTGTTCGGATACCGATTTGCATTCATAGCTCAAGACCACATGCGAGTACATTCTCTGATAGTTTCCTACATTTGATAATTACTATGATTCAAGTATTTAGAAATATTATATCTGATTCCTGACACTATGGTACACGGATTGGTATATGCATTGGATCTTCAGTCATGAGATGTTACCTTGACTCATCGTATTGGTATTGGATATTAAGTGTTAATAGCTAAGGTAATAGAATAGAGTTGAGGTTTCAGCTGGGTAATGGGTTTATAGGCCAATATAACTAAGGTAAAAATAGATAACATATATATATATATATATATATATATATATATATATATATATATATATATATATATATATATATACTTATTAATATTAGCCAGTATAACTAATACCTTCAAGTTATGGACCTTGAAACCTAGGTATAGCCTTGTATCACCTAGTATTAACAAGTTTAGCCTTGTTAACACATATAGAAGTTAGTTTGAACCTAAAATGAAGGTATTGACCTAATTTGACTATTATGACCTATTTTTGACCTAAAAAAAAAATATATATATATATTTTAGCTTATTTATGCATGTTTATTACTCCAATACACCAAATGACATATAATTTCATATATAGGTCAATTGACACCAGTTTGGATATCGATTTACATTCATTGCTCAGGACCACATGGAAGTACATTCTCTGATAGTTTCCTTTATTTGATAATTACTATGATTCAAGTATGTATAAATATTATATCTGATTTCTGACACTATGGTACACGGATTGGTATATGCATTGGATCTTCAGTCATGAGATATTACCTTGACTCATTGCATATGTATTGGATATTATTCATCATATGGACATTGGACATTAGATACATTGGCTAGTGATGTGTCATAGTTTGATCTATCGTACTAATCAGGCAGGGGATGTACTAGCTAGATATGTGATCAAGAACTATTGGCAAGTAGTGTAAATTATTGGCTACTAGCTAATCATACACTTCAAGTATGATTGAGCTAGCTTTTCCTTAGTGTAAATCATTGAATCTCCTAAGTTGATCATATATCAAAATAGTATTTCAAAATACTTAGTATAGTTGCAGTTCTTCCTGTTCAGTTCATAGATTATATTACCTGGCACCTGATACTTGTAGTTCCTTTTCTCTTCTACTTCACCTATGCACTGGTTATGCCACATTACTTACATTACCTGTCTCTCTTTACTATTTACTATTACATCAGTTTATTATTTTTCATCATCTATTTGTTATTTTATAGTATTTGTTAATTAATTGGAACTGTTGTCAAATGTGTACTCATTCCATCCTGACTGGATAATATTTTTCAGTGTTGACTTGGAGAATTTTTGTCCTACAATCTATGGACCCCAGAAGGGTGTGACTGTTGAGTATGATCAGGTTGCTCAGGAGGAGTACGTTTCTGTTGAGGATGATACGAATATAGTAGCTACCTAGTTAGACTTAGTATTTCTATTATACTGGATTTGTCTCCAACTACTTATGATATTTTAGGATGTTATTATTGACTCCTATACTTATGTTATTATTGTTAGACTCTTAGACTTGGAGATATTTATATCTATTCTTGATTGTGACTTTATGGCTTCTTTGCTTTAAATCATATCGTGTCATTATCCTTATAATAGATTATTATGATTGAGTATTGATTATCATCATATATTGTCATCTTGTCCTCCTTACGGATTTAAGATATCATTGACAGGTTACATATATTATTATGTAAGATGGATAGATAATATTGTTGACCAAGACAGCAGTCTACCGTCGATGCTGCGGCGTAGGCTGGACGTTGCTCACGTACTCGTGCCATAATATCTAGGTGTGGGTCATGACTGCCTCTAGTCAACTCAACTAAACCAACACAGTAAATATGTGAAGAGAAGATAAAATTATTATGTGATCTTTGTAATCTTGCTTTAGGATCAGCTAACATTTTATAAGAAAAAATATAAAGTATACATGTGACATGGTAAACAGTTTTATATAAGGATTTACATATATGAATATAATAAATTTGACACAACTTACCATCCTTTCCTGTAATAATATTATTGTTAAGAATAATTAGATTTAGGATTAGATAATAATTAGATTTAGGATTATATTCCCTCTCCTATATTGATACATATTCCCCCCTACTCTTATCCATATATAGTTACGTTCTCTCTATATATATTCGTAGTAGTATGGTATTTTACATCATCCAATAATAAAATCAATATTATTGATTTGTTACGTGGTATCAGAGCCTAGGATAAATCCTAGGACATTCAAAGAGCCGACAAGGACGGTTCATTGTTGCGAGCCGAAACAGCAAAGCACGAATGATTCTGATTCGACAAATAACGCCAATCCTAAAAGGAGTTTCCTAAGAGCAGACCAACAAGCAAAATACCCATGCTTGCTAGCGGAGGTATCGTCTTTGTTGGCTTGGACATCGATGAAGTTATTGTGGGGATCGACCGGAGTTCTCGCTATCACCTCCAGCAAAATTGGACAACCTCTACACATGGTCTTACTTTAAATTTATACTTCACTTTTCTTTTGAATTAACATGAACCACGTTGAAACTCAACCCATATACAGTAGGTGACCTAATAGAATAAGGTTCCCTGCCATATCCGTTTGGAGTTCTGGAGATGAGTTTATTACTTTCCTTATCTATTAGATTTGAAATTTGTTAAAAAAACAAATAATAATAATAATGCATCGTCTTTGCCCCTATTGCAGAAAGCCTGGTCATTATGCTACCACCTGCTATACTCGTCTACGGTCTACTCCTACTTGTTCTCATTACCAAAAGTCTGGACAATCAGTGGACAATTATTTTTTGCTTCATGCACACCTAAAGATTCAATTATTCAAGTAGATAAAGACAAAGAGTTCCTTCTCGACTCGCTCTCCAGTACCGCAGGCTGGCATTGTTGATGGTACACAGATATCGGCAGATATTCAGTATCGCCTTACTCAGTTAGAGCTCCAGGTCCAGCTCCGGCTCTAGTGCCAGCCAGTCTTTGTTGGCACCTCTGTATCTGCCTTTATTGGTACGTCTACTTCTTTGATATTAGACTCTAGTGCTTCTCATCATATGATTTCTGACCTTAGTCTCTTATCCAGTATTACACCTTTACCATCTCACTTTCTCTCTTTACACATGACTGATAGTTCTTAGTTGGTCATCACTCAATTTGGCTCCATTATTTCTAATACTTTAAGTATTTTTTTGTCTTACATGTTCTCCATCTTACTTTGCACCTTATATCGGTCAGTAGCCTTTCTGAGAGTGGATTTATTATTTCTTTTAATTTCCTCACATGTTCTGTAAACGGTCCTTGTACATGCCAGATAATTGGTCGTGCTCGTAGGAAGGGGTGATTTTACCACTTAGAGTTTCTTTATCTTCCAACAACTCAACCTTTGAGTTCTAGTTATTCTGTTATTGTCACGTCTACTGCCGATTTATGGCACAAACGCTTAGTTCATATTTCAAAACCTCGTCTAAAGACTTTTTTCCATAGTGGAGCTCTTGGGCGTGATTCTTTCTCTTCTCTATCCATATGTACGGATTATAAGTTGGCAAAACACATAGCCCTATATTTTTTTAAGAGTTTATCTAAATCTAGTAGTATTTTATAATTAGTTTATTCTTACATATGGGGACCTTCTCCTATCCCATTTATGGGTCATTTTTCCTACTATGCGAGCTTTATTGATGATTACACTCGTTATACTTAGGTCTATGTTATGTGTGACCATTCTGATCTTCCTACCATTTATATAATGTTTACTACTATGATTTATACTCAATTCAATGCTAGGATTAAGAGTTTTCGTTCTAATTGTGCTCGTGAGTATCTTTTCGCTATGATGAGATCTATCTTTCAATCTCACATTACTCTTTTTCAGTAGTCCTGCCCTTGCACTCATGAACATAATGGGGGTAGCCAAGCGCAAACATCATCATATTCTTGAGACTGCTCGTGCTATCTTATTATCCTCTTCGGTTCCTCAAATATTCTGGACAAAGGCCATTCTTACGTCTGTTCATCTTATCAATATTATTCCTTTCTCTGTTTTGTCTGGCCGGACACCTCATGAGTCTTTTTTCATGTCCTCCTGATTACAGTATGTGTCACGTCACAGTTCCAAAATATGTAGGACTAAGAATACGTAAGCATGCCAGCTGTATATACTTGGAAACTCTAATATATGAAAAGTGTACACATACGTACGCTGTTTATGAATAATAATAATTCATAAGTGGTATATAAATTCGCAAGCCACAGGCAATACTAATCTCATCCACAAAATAAAGTAGAAATATATAACCAAATATGGCAATGTACCAAGCATGAAATAGTCGAGAAGAAACTAATAGTCGGGTGGAGATAAATCCACTACCAACTAGGATATGAAAGACAACAAAATAAGTATATCATCTAGTAATCAAGAAGCTCTAAGGAAAAATCTTCTCGAAAGAGAAAGAAGTAGCTAGTCCTGATCCGTGCTCTAGCAATTAATCATGATCTTCTATACCAGAAAGGGTACCAGGTCCTCAGAGGGACATAACAAGTACACGATAAATCGACATGCATGAAAGTAAAGCAGTAAACAATAAATAAGGTAACTAAACCATCTATGTGAAATGCACTCGAGACATCTCTAGTGGTGCATGAAGGGGAAAAATAGAAGAATAGTCATCCCATCAGACGTTCCGCAGAACTCGGGGGTACACGATATACGTTATTTACACCATTAGAAATAGAAATCCCATACGCTCACTAGTAGATTCTCTTCTCCAAATGTACTATCCGAACCGTATACGCGGTGCGGACATAATACAATGGCGTCAAATAATATCTAAAAAACTAAACCAATACCAACTACTAACACAAGACTCAAACTCTCGTTCTGATGATAAGTCGACACGCTAGTCCATACACTCACTCACTCACTCACTCACTCACTCACTCACTCAGACAGATAGTGAACGTATTTGAAACAGTGTTAGGTCAGAAAATACCACGTATCTTTAGAACATACTAGGTAACTCAACTAATTCTAAGACGCTTACATATAACTAAACAAATATAAACAAGGCATAATATAAACTGAACAATACAACCAAGCAAGGTGTACTTGCCTTCCAAGCTGTCACGATCCGTACACGGAAAATCGGGCATGAGTTGTGGGTACGTCCAGCCTACGCCGCAGCATCGGCGGTAGAACGCTGTCTAGGTCAACTATCTAAATAATAATCTCACACAAAAATCGGCCATGACCTCTCCAAAAGGAGGGCAACCACACAATCAATATATAAACCTGTCAAGATCTCAACTCCAAACGGAGGAGCAATATCAAATGATAATCACAATATACTCAATCACGAATCTAAGCACGATAAGATATCAAGGGAGTCTACAACTAAAAAGTCTAACCATCACCAACTACTACAACAACCACAACATCCATAATAATAATAAATCATCCAAAATAATATACAATACAAGGTCTCAATCCAAGACCGGAGACAAATTCGGTGCTAAAAGCTAATAAAACAACAACAAGATCCTAGTGATCCCGGCTACCAACCCGGAAATTATTCCTAAACTAGAGGGTCCCTGTCTGCACCTTCGACAGGCTCAGGTCCATAAAACGTCAGACACCACTCCTCCGGATACTCTGGAAAAAATATGTCCAGTCAGGACTGGAGCAAGTACATCTCTAACAGCAGTTCCATTTAAATGATAAAAACTATAAAACAGTTATAGCAAGTAGCAAGAAGAGTGAAGCAAGTATGAAACAAGAAATATATAAATCACTGGTGCATAAAGGTAAAGATGCATGGATATCAGAGCAAGATAGTAATAACTGCAAGATATAGGAAATCTAAGCTAAGATCAAGTCCGTGCACATGAACGTGTAGTGAGTCCAGCATGAAATACATGTAGTGAGTCAAGTCCAGAAACATGTAAGTGAGACAAGTCAAGAAATGCATGAGAGTCCAGACTATAAAGAATGAACTCGGTGTCTTTGAAATACTTGTTTCGACATGTAAACGGCTAGGGGTAAGTACGTCTCACCGCGCACTGGGTGCGCGGCTGCTATCATTCCAGATTAGACCAGAGGGAGTGATTCCTGATGATGCCAGATAGGAATGTTTACATATCTACTCGAGTATTTCCCCGCCCCGACTAATACAAGTGGATCCAAGACCCGATACGCAAATTAAGATGAGCCCAGCCTGAACGTGAGTGATGCCTGTAGTGATGCCTGTAGGTGATGCTAGTAGTGATTCCAGAATAGAGGCCAAAAACATGAAATGTACGTGTCACAAGTAAATAAATCCAGAAATACCAGTCAGTGTCCCGTGTTGTGCCAGAATAATCAGATGATACTATACTAGAAGCTGAATCATAATAATCATCATATAATGAAAACTATCAGAGAATGTACTCGCCTGACGTCCTGAGCAACTGGCGATCCGAACCGGTGTCGCAAGGACCTAATGCGAAAAGTAAGGTTAAACAGGGTTCTAATGAGTTAAACAGATATAAAATAACTAAAAATAGGCTTCTAGGGTCGTTCTAGGTCAAACGGGTCAAACCGGTAAAATCTGGGTCAAAAAGTCAACTCTAGGTCCAAAAAGTCAACTCTGGGTCAAAACTAGGTCAAAAGTTGACTTTAGCGGTCAACCGAGTCAACTACGGTCAAGTTTGGGTCAAACTAGGGTGCTCCTGAAATTCTAGGTCAAACCGAGGTCATTAAGCTAGAAAACTCACAAACTCGCCTCCTTGAGATACCGGGATACCCTCGGTATCCGATACCTCAACCTATGCTATATACCCCACCTATACCCTCTAAAACCTATGCTAGCACGCATAAATATATACACATAAGCATATAAAAATCACTCCAAGACATTTCCTAGGCTAATGCTCAAAAACCCCGCTCGAAACTCAATACCTTGGTTATCTCAAGGTATTGAGATACCTCGGTATCTCAAGGTATTGAGATACCGCTCTCAAACCCCTCTAACTAGCTATCTAACTAATAATTATATACCTAGTTATTAATCTAGGCTAGGTAATATAGATATCTACCATAATTATATATATCTAAGTATGTATATACCTATATATATAGATATCCACACACATATACATATATACCCTTTACCTTACCTATACACACATATATATATATATATATATATCTAACTATATTATATATCTAGCTCTAGGTATATATATATATATATATATATATATATATATATATATATATATATATATATATATATATATATATATATATATATATATATATCTATGCATATAGATATAGGTATCTACTATATACCTACCTATCTATCTATCCATAGATAGATCTATCTATCTATGTATCTACTAACTACCTATCTATCTTATTTACCTAACTATCAACCAACTATCTAACTAATAACTTAACTATCTATCTATGTAATTATCTATATGTCTATCTATTAGACTAACAAACAACTACCTCTCTACCTAGTATCTATCTAGCTAACTATTATTTATATCCATCTAACTATCTATCTATCAAACTATATCTAACTATCTATCTATTTATCCACTTACACATCTACCTAGTTATCTATCTATCTATAATTCTATTAACTTATCTATCAATCTACTAATCTATCTATCCATCAACATATATATATATATATATCAATCTCTCTTTCTCCCTCACTAGCCCTCGCTACCCCTGCATACTTGCTAACCCTGCTGCTGCTGATGCCTGGCTTCATATTGCTGCTGTGCTACATAGCTATTGCTGCAGCATCTCCTCCTAAAAACTGCTGCTGATGCTGCCTTGTACTGCTGCTATTGCAGCATTTACTGCTGCTGCTGCGCGAGCGCAGCAGCGATCTGCTGTCGAGGCGCGCGCCGCGGTGCCTGCGCGGCTGCTGCTGCTCGCTGCAGCGGATACTGCTGCGTGCGCTGCTCGCTGGAGCGGCTACAGTCTGCTGCTGGTTCCAGTCCCCCCTCTCATCTCACACACACACACACACGACCACATACCTATATACATATATATATCACTATATATATATACACATACATATATATATATCTCTAGATATATATATATATATATACACTAACTTATATATATCTAATACTCACACACACTCACACACACACTCTCACAAACACACAACCACACACTCACACACAAATATATACATAGCTATATATATATATAAACACACATATTAATATATATATGCACACATACAAATATATATATATACATACCAATACACACACACACTCTAAGATATATATATATATATATATATATATATATATATATATATATATACACACACAAGCACACTTACACATATACATATATATATATATATATATATATACATACATACATAGACATGTACATACACAAGTACATAGATATAAATACACACATATATGTATACTTACAAACACATATACATATATATAAATATATATATATATAGACACACACATAAATATATATATAAAGACACAAATACACAAACATAACACAACACACAACAACACACAAACCACACGCCCCACTCACGCTCAACGACTCCGACACTCACCAATACCCTAAAATATATAAAATATAACTCAAAAACTCTAGCATACACTCCCCGATACTAACCCAATGTGCACACAAGTCCGAAACGAGCAAACCAAGTCGAAATGGCCGTTCGGTCATTTCGACGAACACGTGGTGCACGGATCGAAAAATCTCCTGAAACGCACACCAAACAAACTCGGAATCGGTCCAAAATTTACCCACGTGCTCTACACGATGTCTATATCCTAGAAAATATGCTCTCGCATCGATTCTAGGTCCGTGGCGGAAACGCGCACGCACTTAGAATCGGCAACGACGAAAAGTCCCAAATTCGTCCGAAACGCCCGTTTTTTCGCGACACGGCTTCCCGTGTCCGAACGGAGACACGCACTCACCCTCAAGACACCCGACAACGTCTACCTAGGTCCGTATAACCTAGGGCATCACCCAAAATTGGGCCAAATTCGGATTCCACCCGAATTCGACACAAAACCTAATGTCAAAGTCTCTAAACTCAACCAAACTAGTTCCAACTTCCTCCTACGGGTAGGCTTAGGGTCTAGGAAGGTTCTACAACACTAATTACACTACATAAAAATAATTAGCAAGGGAAAAGTTAGGTTTTACCTCTTGGGAGTTGAAATCCCAAGGCCAAAGTCTCACAACCCCTAGAAATCACCTCCCTCAAGCTCCAAGCCACCAAATCTAGCTCCCACAGTAGATCTAAGCTCCTCACACCTAGGTTGGGGAAAAAGTAGGGTTAGGGTTTAAATAAGTAGAAGAAATGGAAGAAGGAAGGAAGAAAAATGGAAGAAGGAAGGAAGAAAAGTAGGGAAGGAAGAAAAACTCACCTTGAAGAAGAAGGAAGAAGAAAGAAGAAGTGGAGTAGAAGAAGAAGTGAAGAAGAAGAGTGGAATGAAGAAGAAGAAGAACCAAAGGGGAGGGGGCTGCTGCTGTCCACGGTCTGGGAATGGGGTTGGGGGTCAGCCAACACTAATAAAATAGGTCTCCAAAGTCTCCAAATGCCCAAAATGCCCCTACATGACTTGGTTTCGGGTTTCGGGTTCCAAAATCACTCAAACTAACTCCAAATCTCTCCAACTAACCCACTAAAAATATAATAAATATTCTAAACCCAAAAATAAGTCTCACAAGGGTGTGGACTGGGTCGGACATGGGTCCACTAGGGTCTGACATGGGTCCAGGCTAGCCAAAATCCTAAAACAATCAATATAAATATAATACAATCATTAATTAAATATAAATACAATTAAATATAAATAATACATAATTAACCAAATTAAAAATAAAAAAAATATTCGACTTTGGAAATGGGGTGGTGACAAGCCTATCCTCCTTAGAAAATTCCGTCCTCGAAATTTAAAGTCAATCACACTCCTAGGTCAAACCCCCAACAATCACAGTCAAGAAATTCTACCTAAACAACATACAAGATCAGGGTCCTACTGGTCGTGTTATCACAGTCTCAATCAGGGTCACTACACTATCTACCACAGCACAAAGAAAAGTCTAACAGGTACTAATGAAGCACACCACAAGGAATAGAAAAGGACTGGAAGAAGAAACAAAAGACAAACCTGCTAACCCGACACCCGTAGCATCGGCCTCCTCGACCGTCAACGCATAAGCCCTGTCCTGCTGGGGTGTATCCCTCTGCTGGTGCGGGGCATGATGCTGTACCACAGGTGGCCTAGCTCCAACTCTCTGATCCTGTGTTCCACCCAATGGAGGTGCAGTGGGGCAATCTCGCATCTGGTGAGCAGCGGATCCACAGAACAAACACACCTTCAGCCTCCTCCTACAAACATCCCAAGTGTGTCCTGCCTTCCTGCAGCAGGCACAAGTGGGCACCTTCTGATCTTGACCCGGCTGTGCTGTCTTCTGCACATAGAGACGCTTAGTCGGTCCCGCACTACCACTGGCACTGCCTGAATCATCTCTGCCCCTCTTGGACTTGAGCTCCAAGTCATCCTCTGCTCTCTGAGCATCCCCTACTATCTGCTCAAAAGTCGCCTCGCGGTCGCTCCTGGTCAAAGACTTGACCGCCATGACCAAGCCCTTGCGAAACTTCCTCGCCTTTGCTGCCTCACTCAAGCCATCTACAAATCTGCCCAGACGGCAGAACTCCGCTGCGTACTCGTCCACCGTCATGCTCCCCTGGACGAGTGCCTCGAACTGGCTCTCCAAAGCACTGAGCGCCACATCTGGGAAAAACTTTTCCTTAAAAAGCCTCTTGAAAGCCTCCCAAGTAAGCCCTGGCACCGCAATCCTCGTATCTGTGCGATACCATGTCAAGGCGAGGTCGAACATCTGACTGCCCGCTGCCTCTATCTGCATACTGTCTGAAATCTGTGCCAGCCTGAAGATGCCCTCGATCTGCTCTATCCAGTCATCCGCGTACAGGATCCCTTCTGTACCACGGAACTCCTTGGGCCGCATCCTCTGGAAGTCAATAATACTACCCGGCCTCGGATGCTGAATCTGATCTGCCTATGGCTGAATCTGTGCCACCCTATCCACTGCCATCATGGCCACCTGGTGGGCGTTCTCAATGCCCAGCCTCATCACATCCACCTGACGGTGCTGCGCGTCCATCATCTCCCTGAAGAACACAAATAACTGTGCGGCATCTTCTGAAGCAGGAAGTGGTGGAGGAACCACCGGAACGACTGGGGTAGACCTCGGATCGACAGGTGAAGGAGGATCCCCGAGAGAAGCAGATGCTCCCTCAACCGCAGGAGTGGTGAGTGGAGCGGTAGCAGCTGCCTGAATATGAGCTGGACGAGAGGTAGCAGACCTCTCAGTGGCAACTGCTGGAACGGTATAATGGGATCGTGTCTTCGGAGGCATCCTGAACACAGATCAAAAGAAGTCAATACGGTACAAGATACGATATCATCAAAGAAGGACGGTAATATTTCAAAAGAAGCAAATTCAGAATAATTAGATTGGAATTATTCCTAGTCGTGATTGAGTACACTCTCATCCTAGATCCTATATCCTAGAGCAGGCTCGCAGCAGTACAACTAAGTTGTTGTACCACCACGATATCGCACAAATTGCGAATCGAGACCTGTATGGGCCGCCACCAAAAATGTGTCACGACCTGCACCTAGAAAATTGGGCATAAGTCGTGGGTACGTCCAGCCTACGCCGCAGCATCGACGGTAGAACGCTGTCTAGGTCAACTATCTAAATAATAATCTCACACAAAAATTGGCCATGACCTCTCCAAAAGGAGGGCAACCACACAATCAATATATAAACCTATCAAGATCTCAACTCCAAACGGAGGAGCAATATCAAATGATAATCACAATATACTCAATCACGAATCTAAGCACGATAAGATATCAAGGGAGTCTAACAACTAAAAAGTCTAACCATCACCAACTACTACAACAACCACAACATCCATAATAATAATACATCATCCAAAATAATATACAATATAAGGTCTCAATCCAAGACCGGAGACAAATTCGGTGCTAAAAGCTAATAAAACAACAACAAGATCCTAGTGATCCCGGCTACCAACCCGGAAATCACTCCTAAACTAGAGGGTCCCTGTCTGCACCTTCGACAGGCTCAGGTCCATAAAACGTCGGACACCACTCCTCCGGATACTCTAGAAAAAATATGTCCAGTCAGGACTGGAGCAAGTACATCTCTAACAACAGTTCCATTTAAATGATAAAAACTATAAAACAGTTATAGCAAGTAGCAAGAAGAGTAAAGCAAGTATGAAATAAGATATATATAAATCACTGGTGCATAAAGGTAAAGATGCATGGATATCAGAGCAAGATAGTAATAACTGCAAGATACAGGAAATCTAAGCTAAGATCAAGTCCGTGCACATGAACGTGTAGTGAGTCCAGCATGAAATACATGTAGTGAGTCAAGTCCAGAAACATGTAAGTGAGACAAGTCAAGAAATGCATGAGAGTCCAGACTATAAAGAATGAACTCGGTGTCTTTGAAATACTTGTTTCGACATGTAAACGGCTAGGGGTAAGTACGGCTCACCGCGCACTGGGTGCGCGGCTGCTATCATTCCAGATTAGACCAGAGGGAGTGATTCCTGATGATGCCAGATAGGAATGTTTACATGTCTACTCGAGTATTTCTTCGCCCCGACTAATACAAGTGGATCCAAGACCCGACACGCAAATCAAGATGAGTCCAGCCTGAACGTGAGTGATGCCTGTAGTGATGCCTGTAGGTGATGCCAGTAGTGATTCCAGAATAGAGGCCAGAAACATGAAATGTACGTGTCGCAAGTAAATGAATCCAAAAATACCAGTCAGTGTCCCGTGTTGTGCCAGAATAATCAGATGATACTATACTAGAAGCTGAATCATAATAATCATCAGATAATAAAAACTATCAGAGAATGTACTCGCCTGACGTCCTGAGCAACTGGCGATCCGAACCGGTGTCGCAAGGACCTAATGCGAAAAGTAAGGTTAAACAGGGTTCTAATGAGTTAAACAGATATAAAATAACTAAAAATAGGCTTCTAGGGTCGTTCTAGGTCAAACGGGTCAAACCGGTAAAATCTGGGTCAAAAAGTCAACTTTAGGTCCAAAAAGTCAACTCTGGGTCAAAACTAGGTCAAAAGTTGACTTTGGCGGTCAACCGAGTCAACTACGGTCAAATCTGGGTCAAACTAGGGTGCTCCTGAAATTCTAGGTCAAACCGAGGTCATTAAGCTAGAAAACTCACAAACTCGCCTCCTTGAGATACCGGGATACCCTCGGTATCCGATACCTCAACCTACGCTATATACCCCGCCTATACCCTCTAAAACCTATGCTAGCACGCGTAAATATATACACATAAGAATATAAAAATCACTCCAAGATATTTCCTAGGCTAATGCTCAAAAACCCCGCTCGAAACTCAATACCTTGGTTATCTCAAGGTATTGAGATACCTCGGTATCTCAAGGTATTGAGATACCTCGGTATCTCAAGGTATTGAGATACCGCTCTCAAACCCCTCTAACTAGCTATCTAACTAATAATTATATACCTAGTTATTAATCTAGGCTAGGTAATATAGATATCTACCATAATTATATATATCTAAGTATGTATATACCTATATATATAGATATCCACACACATATACATATATACCCTTTACCTTACCTATACACATATATATATATATATATATATCTAACTATAATATATATCTAGCTCTAGGTATATATATATATATATATATATATCTATGCATATAGATATAGGTATCTACTATATACCTACCTATCTATCTATCCATAGATAGATCTATCTATCTATGTATCTACTAACTACCTATCTATCTTATTTACCTAACTATCAACCAACTATCTAACTAATAACTTAACTATCTATCTATGTAATTATCTATATGTCTATCTATTAGACTAACAAACAACTACCTCTCTACCTAGTATCTATCTAGCTAACTATTATCTATATCCATCTAACTATCTATCTATCAAACTATATCTAACTATCTATCTATTTATCCACTTACACATCTACCTAGTTATCAATCTATCTATAATTCTATTAACTTATCTATCAATCTACTAATCTATCTATCCATCAATATATATATATATATATATATATATATATATATATCAATCTCTCTCTCCCTCACTAGCCCTCGCTACCCCTGCATACTTGCTAACCCTGCTGCTGCTGATGCCTGGCTTCATATTGCTGCTGTGCTACATAGCTACTGCTGCAGCATCTCCTCCTAAAAACTGCTGCTGATGCTGCCTTGTACTGCTGCTACTGCAGCATTTACTGCTGCTGCTGAAGCTATTCTGCTGCTGCTGCTGCTGCTGCGCGAGCGCTGCAGCGATCTGCTGCCGCGCCGCGCGCCGCGGCGCCTGCGCGGCTGCTGCTGCTCGCTGCAGCGGCTACTGCTGCGTGCGCTGCTCGCTGGAGCTGCTGCAGTCTGCTGCTGGTTCCAGTCCCCCCCCCCTCTCATCTCACACACACACGACCACATACCTATATACATATATATATATCACTATATATATATACACATACATATATATATATATCTAGATATATATATATAAACACTAACTTATATATATCTAACACTCACACACACATTCTCACACACACACTCTCACAAACACACAACCACACACTCACACACAAATATATACATAGCTATATATATATATAAACACACATATTAATATATATATGCACACATACAAATATATATATATATATATACATACCAATACACACACACACTCTAAGATATATATATATATATATATATATATACACACACAAGCACACTTACACATATACATATATATATATATATATATATATATATATATATATATATATATATATATATATATATATATATATATATATATATACATAGACATGTACATACACAAGTACATAGATATAAATACACACATATATGTATACTTACAAACACATATACATATATATAAATATATATATATATAGACACACACATAAATATATATATAAAGACACAAATACACAAACACAACACAACACACAACAACACACAAACCACACGCCCCACTCACGCCCAACGACTCCGACACTCACCAATACCCTAAAATATATAAAATATAACTCGAAAACTCTAGCATACACTCCCCGATACTAACCCAATGCGCGCACAAGCCCGAAACGAGCAAACCAAGTCGAAATGGCCGTTCGGTCATTTCGACGAACACGTGGTGCGCGGCTCGGAAAACCTTCTGAAACGCACACCAAACGAACTCGAAATCGGTCCAAAATTTACTCACGCGCTTTACACGATGTCTAGATCCTAGAAAATGTGCTTCCGTATCGATTCTAGGTCCGTGGCGGAAACGCGCACGCACTTAGAATCGGCGACGACGAAAAGCCTCAAATTCGCCCGAAACGCCCGTTTCTCCGTGACACGGCTTCCCGTGTCCGAACGGAGACACGCACTCACCCTCAAGACACCCGACAATGTCTACCTAGGTCCGTCTAACCTAGGGCATCACCCAAAATTGGGCCAAATTCGGATTCTACCCGAATTCGACACAAAACCTAATGTCAAAGTCTCTAAACTCAACCAAACTAGTTCCAACTTCCTCCTACGGATAGGCTTAGGGTCTAGGAAGGTTTATGACACTAATTACACTACATAAAAATAATTAGCAAGAGAAAAGTTAGATTTTACCTCTTGGGAGTTGAAATCCCAAGGCCAAAGTCTCACAACCCCTAGAAATCACCTCTCTCAAGCTCCAAGCCACCAAATCTAGCTTCCACACTAGATCTAAGCTCCTCATACCTAGGTTGGGGAAAAAGTAGGGTTAGGGTTTAAATAAGTAGAAGAAATGGAAGAAGGAAGGAAGAAAAATGGAAAAAAACTCACCTTGAAGAAGAAGGAAGAAGAAAGAAGAAGTGGAGAAGAAGAAGAAGTGAAGAAGAAGAGTGGAATGAAGAAGAAGAACCAAAGGGGAGGGGGCTGCTGCTGTCCACGGTCTGGGAATGGGGTTGGGGGTCGGCCAACACTAACAAAATAGGTCTCCAAAGTCTCCAAATGCCCAAAATGCCCCTACATGACTTGGTTTCGGGTTTCGGGTTCCAAAAGCACTCAAACTAACTCCAAATCTCTCCAACTAACCCACTAAAAATATAATAAATATTCTAAACCCAAAAATAAGTCTCACAAGGGTGTGGGCTGGGTCGGACATGGGTCCACTAGGGTCTGACATGGGTCCAGGCTAGCCAAAATCCTAAAACAATCAATATAAATATAATACAATCATTAATTAAATATAAATACAATTAAATATAAATAATACACAATTAACCAAATTAAAAATAAAAAAAATATCCGACTTTGGAAATGGGGTGGTGACACAAGCCAATTTGCGAGCACAACAAATCTGGTCCGTAGCTCTCCACCGAAATGTCTCGGACACCTACCAATTAATTATTACACTAATTAAACTCTTATTCCTCTAGTCAAATTAAGTTATTATCTAGTTATTAATCCTACGTTGATTGCACATGCAAGTAACTACACACCAAAATATTACTAACCATTATATATTGCCAAAAACTATTTTTAAATCATTAATTTATAAAAACTATTAATTCTGAAATTTTATTAGAAAATAGGATTTTTAGTGATAGGGTCATCTCCTATAAATTATATGAGTCCAAAACTAAGTAGATACCAAAACTATGTCATAACGGGTTACCTACTAGTCACCGAAACCAATTTTTGAAGAATAAGCAAGTCAGAAATAAATAATAGAAAATTAGAATTAGATATAATAATATAAGTTTAAAATAATCAAAAATTAAAATTAAAATATAATAATATAATTTTAGATGCTAAAAATATGGGTTTTTGGTCGGGGTTTAAGTTTGAATTTGCCGGGGTCAAGTTTTGTCAAAAAAATGTCAACTTGCTACATAAAACACCTAAAATTCAAATTTTTATAAATAGAAATAAAATAAAACTTTGCCAGTATGCATGCAAAGGGGTGGTACATGGGTGTGGTGATAATATAATCATAAAATAATATAATGTTGATATTATTTCAGAATATATAGTTTCTGGAAAAATAATACTTCATCCAGAAAATTTTAGGATTTTCTATTTATGATCAAGTCCTAACAAATTTTAAGGGTCTCCAACATGCATACATCTGGAATTATTTATAAAAACTAGGTCAAACTACCCATAAAATATGCCCAAAACTCTAATTTAATATAAATTAATAAATCTGAAATTATTTATAAAAACTAAATATTTTCCATATTAATAACATCTACATGAATATATTAACAATAATTAAAGAGGGTTTTGAAGGAGGGTGCTTCTAGGTTTAAGTTGTAATTATCTATTGATCTAGGGCTTGTGGAAAACTTTGCCTAATAATCATTACAGCTTTAAAAGTAAGTAGAAACCTTTATAATATAATAATCAATAGTCTGAACTCCTTACTACTTAAAACAAATAATTCAAGGACATAATAGAAATTTACTAGAAAGCAGGGGTCTATACCAAAATTTCCCTTCCTATTCTTTCAGAATCTCATACCAACCATGCATGCATGGTGCACTATTTCTTACTAACACCCTTTGTTTTCAGTAGCTATAGCTACACCAAGACCCCATAACACCTGTAATTATTTATAAACCAATTAGGAGATATTTGTTATTATTATTTAATAAACTCTAGTTTACTTAACTGGACTTAAGGTACATGGTCAAGTTCAAAACTATCTAATTCTTTTACTGGCATACGGAATTGAGCCCGATTTTATTTGTTCTTATTAACCCATCTGCTAGTCCAATAGAATCTTACTTATGACAGTCGTTAACTAGGAAAGAGAGAAAAGAATGAGAGGTTACCAAGTGTTCGGAAGTGACATTCTTCTCCATGACAGAGGGACGTTGGCTACGGCGAGCGGGGAAGACGCGACGGTGATGGTCGGGTGTGTCGGTAACTGAGTGGGGCTATCATCGGCCTGAGCGTCCAAAGTAGAAGAGGGGCCGCTCGGAAAGCTGCGGAGTTGATCTGCTCCCCACCGGTCGGGCGCCGGCCAGCTGGGGTGCACCGCCTGGCCACGAAATAGGGACAAGGGGCGCCGTCGAGCCGATCGGAACGAGGGTCAATCATTGGCGAGATTCCGCAGTGTCGATCGAGGATTCATTAGTTCGACGTGCTTGGGGCCATGGTGCAACGTCGGGTCTTCAGCAACGCGCACGGCATGCCCGGTATGCGAGGTCGCTGGCGCCGGCCCTGGGTGGTGCTGGTGCGCGATGTTGGGTCTCACAAGGGGTGTGGTGACGACCCAGCGTGGTCGTGAGAATGGTTTTATACTTGTGGTAGTTTGTGGAAATGAGGTTATTATAAGTAGTAGGATGAAGAGGATGGGTCTGCTGCATATGTATTTATATACTGTATTCAAGGAAGAACACTAAGATAAAGGTATTTCTTGGATTGAATCAAATCTTTGTATTCATAATAATGTTCGACTATGATTTGTTTGGTTTGGATAAAAACTTACGTTTAAATATATCTTATGAATTTAAGTTTGTTTATAAAGGATGGTGATGAATTTTCTAAGAATCGATGATAAAGAGACAAACGAATATATCTAGATGTTTAATATATATTATATATATATATATATATATATATATATATATATATTCTTTTATATAGAAATGAGAATCTAAAAAAATACAAAAAAAATTTTTTTGCATGAATTAAAATCTAGGAAAATTTATAATATTTTAACGAAGGATTTAAAAATAGAGAAAATTAGTCTTGCTTAATATTTATAAATTAATATTTATATAATTAAATATATCAAGAATTATTTTCAAATTAGCTAAGAAAATAATCTAAATAAAATTCAATAATAAAAAAAAAATCTTAAAATTAAAATTACAATTAAATTTTAGCGGGTTTACAGTATGTTTTACACTTTTGGATGCACTTGTTTTGTTCTTCTTTCTGAGACTAAACGTACAAAACTGAAAATCTGATCAGTCAAGTGTGTCTTACTCGGTTTTAGTTTCGAGCATATGAGATATCGTTGTTTTGATCCCTTGGCTCGTCGTCTTCGTCTATCGCGCCATGTTACCCATCTAGAGGATTCTTCTTATTTCATTGTACCACCTCCGGATGTTCATATCTTGTTCCCCCAGCTCCGACGTCTAATTTTTCCATTGATCCGTCTAATTTTTCCATTGATCCTACTCCATTGCTTCCCTTTTCTTGTACAGATCCTCCTACGATGTCTCTGTCACTGAATTACGAGGATCCTCCATATATTGCACCAGTCTCTGATACACCATCTTCTCCACCATCTCCGCCTCCACTACAACCTCTCCGCAAGTCCCAACGTACTCATCAACCTCCTACTTATTTTACTCCCGACTGTTCGGGTCCACAGACAAGTTTAGTTTTACTATATTAGTCTCATATTCATCACAGTTCCATTCCTTCCTTACTACTATTCATACTACACGAAAGTTCTTATCAAGAAGCTGTTTAGCACCCTGAGTGGTAGGAGGCTATGACAGAGGAGTTTCGAGCATTTCAGTAGACATGTACTTGGGATGTTGTTCTACTCCTAAATGGGGTGTTTGTGGTGGAAAACGAAAGAATGAAAATGTATTCAAGATGGGGTTTATACGAAACCCGCCTTCTTTGGTTTACAAACAAACTTGTACAATTTGATCCTATACGAGGATGTGGGAGTACAATTTATTTAATCTAGGTAAATATTGCTATAGGTGTCTGATCTGCAGTCGATCACTTTAGCCCTTGGACCACACGATGATGAAGAAGTACCGTAGAAGACAGGAAGCAGCTTCGAATGTTGCAGAAGAGGGTGGATGCACGATGCTAAAGTCGTCGATCCCTACTCTTTGCCTGAGCTCCGGATTCTTCTCTCTCTCTCTCTCTCTCTCTCTCTCTCTCTCTTGACCTCTGGTTCGATCTTTCTTGGAAGTTCAACCTTCGGTTTCTCCGACCTTGGATCTGATATTGGTTTTCTTGACCAATTTTCGACCCTCCAATTTGTCGACCTTGTTCCTCATTGATAGAGGTCTCTATTTATAGAGTTTTAGTGACAGTGACCACTCCGTCGGTGTAGAAACCGAGGAGTGGAAAGTACAGCACCCTTTTACACAACGGTTAAAATAACTAATGCCTGCGTATAGATGATCCTATGAATGAGCATGTGACGTGGGTCCAACTAAGGGACAAAACGCGTATAATCGCTACGAAGATCACGGCGTAGAAGCCACGTAGGTAGGTATTCATCGTGTAGAAGAGGTTGGCATAGAAGCCAAATGTCTGTCACCATGGCATAGAAGCCAAATAGTTATCAAACCGGCATAGAAGCCGAATAGGCGTAGAAGCCGATTGGTCATAGAGGCCGAGCAGGTGTAGAAGCCGAGTGGTCATAGAGGCCGAGTAGGCGTAGAAGCCGAATGGTCATAGAGGCCGAGTAGGCGTAGAAGCCGAATGGGCGTTGAAGCCGAGTGAGCACAGGAGCTGAATGGGCGTAGAAGTCGCTGCGTACCGTGCCAGAGTGCTGATGTGGACGTCTTAGCCGGAATTATGGCTTTTGAAGATATAATCAAATCTCTTGCATTAAATGCAGAGATTTGCCACCATCCTGTGTATTAAATGCGGAGGCGTGTTTTTGAAGGTCTGCAACCCTTCTTCTTATCAGTCGCAGAGACGTGCCTTGAGAAACTGTCACCGCTCTGTGCATTAGACGTAGAGACGTGCCTCGAGCAACTGTCATCGCTTTGTGCATTGGACGCAGAGACGTGCCTCGAACCCCGTACGGAGTGCAGCTTTTGATGAGGCAGGCGGTTTGTCTACTGCAGAGCGTAAACAGCTCATGTCTGCCTGTGTAAAACAAGGCAGCGTATCCCTTCATGCTCGTAAAAGCAGTTTACGCAAAGAAGATGGCGGTAAATGACAGCCTGGGTCGCAGTGTTGTGCCATCATTATAGCCGTCGTCTGGGTAGTCGAGCCGTATCCCTTTGTCAGAAGTCCAGACGTTAGGTTCATTGCAGGATCTGACAGGTTCATTGCAGGGTCTAACATGTTCACTTCGGAGAATATGAAGCGTCTCTTGTATACCTCAATGCTGCGTTGAAAGAGGATGGGTTTTACGCACAGGAGTCGATGAAGCACCCTGTTTACGCTGAAAGGGCTTGGACGTATTGCCTTACGTGGATGGACCTTTTGAGCTTTATATTTTATGCTGTGTTTAGCGGAAAAAAGCTCTGTTTGCTCGCTTGATGGCTCTGAAGGCCTCTGCTTACGCTGCTCTGCACCAATATGCTGCGTATAGCCATCCGGCGTATTTTTTATGCTTCTACAAGACCCCCTTCAAAGCTTTCAAATTCCTCGGAATTTGGAACGCTTTGAATGAAGCATGAACCGCTCCTCGTAACTCGAAACGTTTCTGAATGGAGCGTTGAAACGGTCGACGCTGACTTTATGGCGGATTTATTGGGGACCGGTGTGACCTCTTTCCGCCTATAAAAAGGCTGAGGGTTTAGCCTGTTCTCCCCATATTTCCATCACCATGCAGAGATAATCTCCGGAGTTCGTCGGGTCGACCTGAGGAAGAAGGAGATCATGTTCTTCCAGCGTGTAAGGAGCCGAAAAAGACGGCGTCTTCGAGCAAGTGTCCACTGCAACGATGGATCATGGAAGGATATCTTAGCCTCCCTTGCTCGGGATAATCAGCAACTTTATATGGCGGTTCTTCCAGGAGAAGGGAAGGGTCGTATTAGACCACACGGCTTGCAAGCGGTGTCTTCTCCAGTTACCTCTGGTGATGAGAGGGAGACAGACCGGCTAGAGTGGCGGTGGTCTGTAGGGAAGCAGAATTACCCTGCTTTCCTTCTCTTGGAGGATGGGTCTATGCCCAGTTTTGTATCCTCCTGCCACTGATCATCTTCTTAGAAGAAGAGGAAGACCATCACCCACGCGAGAACCTGTCAGAACAGCTTCTTGGTGTGATCTTCAGACGATGATGAGGAAGCCCTTTGTAGACGGGGTTTCCCTCAGATGTAATCATTAAAAATGAAGAAAACCCTTGTAGATTGGATTTCCCTCATATGTAATCATGACTTTAATCTTTAATAAAATCGTCTTTCTTCTTCATATGATCATCTTGCCATACTTTGCTGTGAAGTCTGAATATGTGTAGCTTCGACACGTCTGATTCTTTACGCCGACTCTGATAGAAAGAGTATTTAGGCCCTGTCCTTTACGCATAGCGAATAGTCCATAGAACGCTGTTGAGCATTTTGAACATTTAGAACTGTCCTGCTGCTAGGACTGAGGAACCGCGTAGAGTTTTTACTTCTGATGAACAGAATTTTTGTTCAGACTTCGTCTTCAAGAATGACTTCTCGAAAATCCCTTGGAACAGGGTCAAGGAATGGCTGTCAAACTGAGTTGCCATCTTTGATAGATGAAATATTTGGACTTGAGTCTGGATGAACCTCCAATTGACCCGAGAAGAGTAATTTCTCAATGTTTGAACTCTGTATGCTTAGGGTACTTGGTATATCTTGAGGTCAAGAAGGAGTATCTTCTGAGTGAACTCCCATAATCGACCGCCTTGAGAACTGTTCGGATATGCGGAAAGTCAGAGATCCGTAGTGTAGATGAGCTGAAAATCCTGAGTTCGTAGCCTATTGAGCGTAGAAAGCCACCGAGCGTGAAATCGTAGATTTGTAGCTGCTGAGCGTGAAGTCGTAGGTTTGTAGCCTCTCAAGCGTAAAAGCTACCGAGCACAAAGGCATCCGGGCATAAAACCATAGACTGATAGCTTGTTAGCGTAAAACCGTAGATCTGTAGCTGTCGAGCGTAGAAAGCTCCTTAGCGTAGAATTGTAGATTTGTAGCCTGTGAAAAAGAAATCTTCCGAGTGTAAGGTTGCGGATTTGTTGCCTCTGAGCATAAACTAAACGCCATTGAGCGTGAGATCATTGATTTAGTATCTGCTGAGCGTAAAGTCGTAGGTTTGTAGCCTCTCGAGCATAAAAGCTACCGAGCACAAAGGCATCCGGGCATAAAACCATAGACTTATAGCTTGCGAGCGTAAAATCGTAGATATGTTGCTGTCGAGCATAGAAAGCTCCTTAGCATAGGACCGCTGACCTGCTTTTGCACGAAAAACTTTTCGAATTTGCTGACTGTCCGCCTTTCGAGAGTAGCGGGCTGACGTAGTACCCAATCATAACCAAATATTAATTGTGAGATTTGGTTGGGGTTTCGAGGAGCCCGTCCGAGGATTCGAGGAGTCGACCCGAACTCTATATATATCCCAAGATTTTGAGAGAAAAACTTTTTATCCGTCTTCTACGAAAGAGAGCCTTCGACTGTTTGGGTTTTTTTTCCCTCGTTCTTTCTCCGAGCACTCCGAGTTTTCAGAAATGGCGCCGAAACAAACCCCCTCCACTAAGGGAAAGAGTATAGGCTCTTCTTCTCGTTCTTCTGCCCCAGCGAGAGAGTATTTGGTCGGGCAAGGTGAACTTCCTTCTGAGCGAAGCATCCTGCCGACGAGTAGCGCACCCGGCCTTAGAGGTACAGCCTTTGGGATAACGAAAAATGACAAAAAATCCTTCGTACACGTTGAACGTGACCGCGCTAGGTCATCTTCTGTGCTGATAGCCTCTTTGAGGAAGATGACGCACAGAGACGTTTTCATCTTTTACGCCCATATTTCTAATGTGCCAGCATAAAAACTCCATATTTTCGCAGTTTTGAGCGTAAAAGCTCTGACTGCCGAAAACTTGGTGTATACTATAAAATTTTAGTTTTACGCTTGTGGATGGGACCTCCGGCGTAATAACTAGAATTTTGGCAGTTTGGCGTAAAGGACGGACAGTATACCGCCAATTACGCTTCAGGATGTGACTTCCGGCATAAAATGACCAAATTTTGTACAGTCTTGGCGTAAAGCACAGACTGTCGTTTCTTGGTCTTTATGTTGCAAGATTTGTAATGACGTGTTTTCCTTGCACTTTGGCAGTTAACTTGCATGAGTCTCCACTGGCCGAGGTGATGGGTTCCGCTGCCGGGATGCTACACTCAAACTATCTGGAGGATCTGTCCCACGTGACATTTCCTATCTCCGGACCCCAGTATCCTGAAGGAAGGAAGATCTTGATATCGGCTCAGGGCGAGCGGACGTTGCTGAACATGATTAACGGAGAGCCCCTGACGTACATAGACGGGGACCAGTACATTAAGCCGGCTTTTCTCTTTGGGGACATGATTGACAAACAGTCCCAGACGAAGCCCAAAAGAGAACCCTGGGTTTTCTCCGCCGAGAGTGTGGTCTTGTATCTGCCCACGGTGCCGAGAGATTATCCCATCTCGGCTGTCTCCCATGCTACACATCCCAGGAGGATGTCGTGGACGCTGACTCCCGATCTTCACGGCAAGCCGGGGAAGATCTTTCATTTGAAAGGAGCTGACCAGGGGTCGTTTGTCAGCCGTCCTTCCGGCGTTGTGACGTTATTCAGGGGACTGTGCCCGGGCAGCGTCCCGAGTGAAGACAGTTCAGTGATCTAGCCGGTCCAATTGCCGACTTTCTGCAACGACTTCATGGTACGAGGGGGTGTATACCCCAAGGAGAATCCTCGGTGCAATGGGTGTATCACCCCAATAAACCTCCGATGGGCTTGCCTAGTTGACTGGGCCTTGAAGCATTTTTGGAGAGAGCTGGAGGTTATTGGACTGTATGCTGCTGTGAGTGCGACGAGTATTGGGTTGCCTCCCAACCCTAACCTGTTTCTGGCACTGATGGAGCGATACATTTCGCTCACCGGGACCTTCGCCACTCCACTAGGGGAGTTGGGGTTGGCCCTCCATGAGATGGCAGTGATCTCGAGACTGTCGATGGGGGATACCCCATATAAAAAGTATGTTCCCACCAACCGGGAGTTGGAGGACTCGGACCCTCGGGTTGTGGAGGTGTATCAGGAGCTAATGTGCCACTATTTCGCGTGCACCGCTTTTTATGATAAGCCTTCTGACTTGGCTCACACTATTAAGTGGATGTCCTACCTCTTCTTCCACCGGGCCAGGGCCGCCAAGTCGGAGAAAGTTTTGGGAGGCAAGAATGAGCCCGTGAACTGTTTGGGCGTGCTCAGTGCCCAGGTCATCGAGGATCTTATGGAGGATGCTAAAGCTCCAGATCAGATTCTCAATGACGGGGTAGGAAAGTATCCTGAAGGCACTAAGGCCTATAGTTACTTGAGGCGCTGCCACAGGCCTTTGTCTAAGGAAGCTCGGCTGGCTGGTTTCCTCTCCATATGGCTGCGTCGAGTAGTGGTGCCTGGTATCGCGTCCGCGGACCACATTCACCGGAATATCCTGTAGCCTGCCGTGCGTCTGGTGTTCGGGGCAAGACTGGGCTTACTTCCTGCCATGGTGTGCCGTATACAGGCTGACTTGAGAGCCATGACTGACGGACTGCTCGTCGATGAAGCTTGGCGTGATAGCTTTCCCCGGATAGAGTTACCATACCTGTACTTGATGGGATGGTTAATTCTCCATAACCCCCGGGTGATGTCTCCCGACCCTGGTAGTAGCACGGGGGGTAGTTTCTTGCTAAACTACAAGGACTCCCTATGGAACGTGAACACAATTTTAGACTGTCGGCTAGTGCTGGGCCTCAGTCACTGCTGGAAGCTCCTCTGCACTGTCCCCTCCGTACATCGCAATCAGTCGGGGATTAGGCTTGAGGATTTAGGTGGAGAGAAAACTAATCTTTCTCCGGAAGCTTTTAATTGGTTGGTCTGTATCAGACCCTCCCATTTGCTGTACAGAAGCGAAGATCATTGCTTCTTTGAGCCCTACTTGCCCAGTCGGTTCGCCAGGCTATTTGGGTACGATCAGCTGCACGTGGGAAATGTCATCACCAGCTTCAGTTCCAGGGGCGGACTCATTGATGGAGCCAGAGGATGGCGGTATTTTATCATGGGCTGCACGGGAGCAATCTTTATCATGCCGGTCGTCACACTCTCCACGGAGCTGCGCATCCTCCATTCGTATGCCCAGTTCTACGTGGCGATCAACACCTTCAATCGTGATTTTGATATGCGTGGAAGCTTTAGGGTGCCTTCTCCCAAGCCTGGGGGAAGAGTCGAAGTCCCCTCGGTTTCATCTAACGAGGGTGAGGAGTCCGTCACTCCGGATGAGCCTCTGGTGTCGGTGCCGAGGTGTGAAGTGCCTTCGACTGCGGGGGCTTTGGCAGTCTCTGGGAAGCAAAGGGCTCCTGCTTCGAAGCAGACTTCCCCTCGCAAGAGGAAGAAGAAGACGGTTAATCGTTCTCTCCGGATTCCTGGCATTGAGGCTCCTAGAGAGGAACCTGCTGTCTCTCCTGTTGGGGATGTCTCTTTGATTGGAGGTTCCTCGCCTTTCGGAGAGGGACCCTCAGTTTCGGCTGGCGGTGCCGGAGAACTCCTGCTTGAGGCTGCCGTTGCTGCCACTGCCTCCGGTAGTGGAATGAAATCGCCTGCGTGGCCGAGGCAAATGGGAGAATCTTCCCCTAGACCAGTAACGGATGAAACTTCTGCCGCGTTCGTGAGCATGACTAGCGAGATTCTGGCAGACGAACCTCGACTGCGTCTTGGTGAAGGCTCGGTAGAGCACCTGGCGATGTCGGTTGGCCCACCTCCTTCTCCAGGTATGACAGTTCATATTGCGTCATTAAGGCGTGATTTAGCTACATCGGCTGCAGACGCGGCATATATACCGTTGGCTACGGGTAAATGTCATCTTTGTCTCCTCTTAGAAAGATTACCATCATATTGATATCAACTTTCTTGTCCTCTTCTCAGGGGATGGCGTCCATGGGGAGTATAGCGTTGAAGCGCCTTCTGGCTCTGCTCGGGCTCCTGGCGATGATATGGAGGTGCCCGACTTCGAGGAGGAAATACCTTCGGGGGCCAACTCGCCCGGAGTGGTTTCCTCATCTCAAGAGGAGGATGAACCCGTTATTGTGACCTCGCCTCTTGCGAGTATGCCGATGACTTCGACCGTCGTTGTCGCACCTTCTTTGGTCGCACCACTCGTCGAGGCGGCGGCTGTGGCCACCTCGTCTGCAATCATTCCTGGAGGGGAACTCGCCAATATCGCGGCCACTCCTGGCGTTCAATCAGATCAGGTTGCCCTGACCGAGCTGTATACCAGCCTCTTTTACACCAGTTTGAAAATGCTGATATCAATGGTGTTGGCGAAGAATCTAGACTTCGAGCGTCTGAAGAAGGCTTCCCAGTTTTCGATTGGGACGGTTAGGGAGTTTGGCGATTCTGGGGTAGCTGACGCCCTGGAGGCGATGGTTAATGGGTTGGAGCAACCTATTAACGAATACTTGCAGCTGGCCCCGGGCAGTCTTGAAGCTGAGGTCCAGGCCAGATACGACCTCATGACTGCGCGGCTTACTAAACAGTTGGAAAACCTAGATAACTCCATCAAAGCACATAAGTTGGAGATGGATGAAAGAAAAGCTGTCGTGGAGGAGGCTCTTGCTCTTCAGACGAAGTGCCAATCCGAGCAAGAAGGGAACGTAGCGAGGGTCCACAAGTTGAAGGAAAAACTCGCTCTGGCAGAGGAGTGGGCTTCCCAGTCTTTGGCAGGTCTAGATGTAGTGACTGGTCGACTGAGCACAGCACGACGGGATCTGGAGCGTGCAGAAGCTGCCTGTGCTGGCTCTCTTCGGGCAAGGGCCGAACTGTCCTTTATGAACAATCCCGAGGCACGGTTGGAGCGGGCCCGCGCTAATGCCTTGGTTTTCAGGGATGAGAGGATAGCTGCACTGGTACAGTTGATTCGCGATCTGACCGCTCCCCCACAATGATGTACCCTTTCTTTTTTTTCTTTTTCTTTTTGCTTCCCTAATGTAATTCTGCTCTTTTTGGGAATAAATAAAGCGAATCTTTTCTGACTTTGTGGACCCATCATTTCGGAATATAAATGACAGGTTTGGACGAGAGTGATATCAGAGGTAGTATGGACGTGATAGACTCTCGACAAACTTTTAGCAGGACATCTATTCAGAGGTCATACGAACATGATAGAATATGACCCGATTAGTTTCATTTTGGAAGTAGTTTTGTCAGAATTGAGATTCTCGCTATATTCCACTTGAGCAGAGGAGGTTAAGCATAATACCTTTTCAGGAATTTACCGTTGATAGGAGCCATTAACAGGTCTCCATTAGGCTGGGCTAACCTGTAAGCGCCGTTTGAGAACGTTGTCTCGATCACATAAGGACCTTCCCACTTGGGCTGGAATTTTCCTTTACTCCTGTGAGTAAGAATCATCGACCTTCTTACGGCTAAAACTAGCTCGCCGACTTTGAACACTCTTTCCTTTACTTTATGATTGAAGGCTCTGGAAATGCGTGCTTGGTAGAGCGCGATGCGCTGTTGATCTTGGAGGCATTTCTCGTCTAATCCTTCTAGCTCTTGAAGCCTTAACAGGTCATTCTTTTCTTGAGTCAGCCCATTAGTCACGGCTATCCTGAGTGACGGGATCTAGATTTCAATGGAGAGAACTGCTTCGCTCCCGTAGACCAGTGAAAATGGGGTACAACCTGTCGGTGTTCGTACCGTTATGCGGTATGCCCAGAGACATTCGCCCAGCTTCTCATTCCAATCTCTTTTGTTTGAAGAGATAAAATTCTTTAAGAGTTTGATAATGGTTTTGTTGAAAGCTTCCGCCAAACCATTAGCAGCTGGATAATATGCCGTAGAGGCAATATTATGTATCCGATTTTTATCGCAAAATTGATGAAACGCTTGGCTGATGAACTGAGGCCCATTGTCATGGATTATCCTTCGGGGAATCCCGAAGCGATAAATGACGTAATGCTTGATGAAGCTGATTACATTAGATGCCTTTACCTCAGCAAGAGGGATCGTCTCTGCCCATTTGGATAAGTAATCCGTGATGGCCAGTATGAACGGTGACCTCTGGAAGAAGACGGGTGAATAGGACCAATGATATCCATACCCCATGCTTCGAAAGGCCAGGCTGCAACCGTAGGATGTAGATATTCAGACGGTTGATGTATGAAGTCTGTATGAACCTGACAGGCTCTGCATTGTCTTGCATAGTTGATCGCGTCTGTGATCATAGTAGGCCAGTAATAGCCTATTCTCCTGATACGATCATGTAGCTTAGGACCGGGCTGGTGCGCTCCGCATACGCCGTCGTGAGCTTCCCGGATAATCTGCTGTGCTTCGTCGTTAGAGAGACATCTCAATAGCAGTCCGTCGTAGGTCCGACGATATAGGCATTGCGAAGATGCATCGAAGTAGAAGCGTAATGATCGTCTTTTGACGGATACTGCTTCTTTGGGGTCCTCCGGCAAGATTCCGTATGCGACAAAATCTATGAAGGGACTTCTCCAGTCTCTTCTAGGGGATCTGTGTTCACAGCGTAGCTGCGTTCTATGTGAAATTTATTCTTCACACAGAATAAATCTCTGTTAAGAAGGATTACCGAATCCTGCCTTCTTATAGGAGTGGCTAAATCCGCACTTATACTGGCTAGGGCATCAGCTTCCAGATTCTGAGATCGAGGTACATGCTCTAGGAAGAACCCTTTGAATGTCATGGCTATCTCGACCGTTGCTTGGTGATAGGGGATGAGGTCTAGATTTCGGACTTCATATATATTCCTCTGACTTGATTGACGATAAGCAGAGAATCACCGAAAGCTTCCAGGAAGACGACCCCCAGCTCTTTGGCGACTTGGAGCCCGATTAGCAGAGTGTTGTGCTCTGCCACATTGTTGGAGCATGGCTCGCTAAGAGAATATGCTCGGTAGATGACGAGTTTATCAGGAGTGACTAGGACTATTCCTACCCCTGAAACCATATTTCCCTTCGGACCCGTCCTGGAGGCACCGTCGAAGAACAGTTGCCATGCGTCACTTTCCATTGCGAAATTACATTCTGCAACTTCGTCGGGAATATCCTCGTATAATTTGGAGGCCTCCGGGATCGGATGAGCAGCTAGGAAGTCAGCCAGCGCTTGGCCTTTGATGGACTTCTGCGGGACGTATACCATGTCATATGGTGTTAACAGCATCGCTCAAGTCGCGAGTCGGGAATTAAGAGCACTTGGCTTGCTTATCAGTACTCGAAGAGGGTTGATCCTGGAGATGATATGAATAGTCTGGCCGATGACATAGTGCTGCGTCTTCTGGATAGCGAACATCAGAGCCAAGCATTCTTTCTCCACTGGGTTGTACCGGTGTTCGGCTCCGACCATCATCCTGCTGAGGTAGTAGATAGCCTGTTCATGACCCATATCGTTCTTCTATGCGAGAAGAGCTCCTAGCGAATGATCCATTGCTCGAATGTACAGCAATAATGGTCTTCCCATGACGGGAGGCACCAGAACTGGCGGACTGGTGAGATAGCGCTTGATATCTCCGAACGCTTGCTGACAGGTTTTGTCCCATACGAAGGATACACCTTTCTTCATGAGATGCGAAAAAGGGCTGACATCTCCCCGAGAGGTTGGATATGAACCTCCGGATATAAGCCAGACGGCCTTGAAATCCCCGGAGTTCCCTCAGATTACGGGGCGGTCGCATTTCTACGATGGCCTGGACTTTGTCAGGGTCCACTTGGATGACTTTGGCGGTGATGACAAATCCCAAGAATTTACCACTAGATACACCCAGAAAGGACTTCGTAGGGTTCATCTTGAGTTGATGTTGGCGCATTAACTCGAATATCGTCCTCAAGTCTTGAATATGATCATCTTTGAGGCGGCTCTTGACGGCTATGTCGTCCATGTAACATTCTACTGTTTTACGTAAATGCTCATGGAATATGTTACTCATAGCCCGTTGGTATGTAGCCCCGGCGTTCTTCAATCCGAATGGCATGACCGTGTAGTAATATACCCCCAACGGGGTCCGAAAGGCAGTGTGCTTCTCGTCTTCACGATGCATCTTGATCTGATTGTATCCTGAGAATCCGTCCATAAAAGACACGCGTTCAAAACTGCAGGTGTTGTCGATCATGATGTCCGTGATGGGAAGAGGGAACTCATCCTTGGGGCAGGCTGCATTCAGATCTCGGTAATCGATGCAGATACGTATTTTCCTATTTTTCTTCATGACTGGGACAACGTTGGCGACCCAATCGAGATGTTGTTCTTCCCGGATGAAACCGCAGGCTATCAACTTCTTGACTTCAGCTTCGATCGTGTCCATCATATCCGGGCGGAACCGGCGTTGGTGCTGCTTTATAGGCTTCGAGTCGGTCAATATATTGAGTTTATGAGTAGCCACCTTTGGGTCAAGGCCCGGTATATCCTCATAATTCCACGCAAAGACGTCGATATATTCTTTTATCAGCTGGATAACTTCTTTCCTTTCAGCTGGGGAAAGATTGTTACTGATAAATATCGGCTTTGGCGAAAGTTTACCCCCAACATCAACCGGGATAACTTCGTCTTTGGTGGGAGGTTCCCTTTGCTCGAAGCAGAATTCCCACTGCGTATCCATTTGTTGGGCCCAAGAGTCATTCTCAAACGGCTCAGAATCCTGTTCATCTGATTCGAAGGAATCTGTCATTATCATATTCACTGATAATGTTTGTTCGAGAGCATCAGGTGAGTCAGAGGGCGACGAGCTGAGATGTCAACCGATGTGATAATCGATAGCCAAAAACTCGGAGAGTTTGTTCAGAGGTAATATGACAAACTTCTGGGATGCAATTCCATCGGGGATGGAAGTGCATATCTGCTCAGAGGTAATATGGACATGGCAGTCTTTGTGGACCTAACACTACTGGCGTACTTAGAGATAAGTACGGGTGCTAAGTTGAGATGACAACCGATGTGATAATCGATAGCCAAAACTAAGAAGGTTTGTTCAGAGGTAATATGAACATGACAAACTTCTGGGATGCAATTCCATCGGGGATGGAAGTGCATATCTACTCAGAGATAATATGGACATGACAGTCTTTGTGGACCTAACACCACTGGCGTACTTAGAGATAAGTACGGGTGCTAAGTTGAGATGACAACCGATGTGATAATCGATAGCCAAAACCAAGAAGGTTTGTTCAGAGGTAATATGAACATGACAAACTTCTGGAATACAATTCTATCGGGGATGGAAGTGTATATCTGCTCAGAGGTAATATGGACATGGCAGTCTTTGTGGACCTAACACCACTGGCGTACTTAGAGATAAGTACGGGTGCTAAGTTGAGATGACAACCGATGTGATAATCGATAGCCAAAACCAAGAAGGTTTGTTCAGAGGTAATATGAACATGACAAACTTCTGGGATGCAATTCCATCGGGGATGGAAGTGCATATCTGCTCAGAGGTAATATGGACATGGCAGTCTTTGTGGACCTAACACCACTGGCGTACTTAGAGATAAGTACGGATGCTAAGTTGAGATGACAACCGATGTGATAATCGATAGCCAAAACCAAAAAGGTTTGTTCAGAGGTAATATGAACATGACAAACTTCTAGGTTAAGAAATGAAATGCTTGGATAATGAACATAAGCTCATGTCTGGTCAATTCACTGTGGAGTATTTTTCTTGAGTGAGGATAGTCCTGAAGAATCCACTGGAGAGACTTTTTAGGGACTCTTCCTCAGGTACATTTTTGAAGAGAGCAAATTGTTACGTACAAAAGAATGGAAAAATCCAATTGGTAAGGACCGTCCTCTTGTTTACAGATTCAAATTGATGACCTTGGCCTCAATCAACTCTTGAATTTTCTTTTGTAGCACATAGCATGCCCTTGTGGGGTGATGAGTGTACCGATGGAAGAGACAGTAATCTGGGTCATCCACTTTACCAGCCCTTTCAGGATATCTGATGTTGGGTAGCTGAAGCTTGCGCTCTTTTATCAACATATCAAAGATTTCAATGATGTCGTCTTCATTGAAGGAGAAAGTCCCTTTTGGTCTTCGGGTTCCTGATGCCTGAGTTTTCCAGTTTTCTGGGAAAATTGTCGTTATTGCATCCTCTTCGAATCTTGAGGACATTCTGCCCCCGGCCTTGGATGTCGCCTTGTTCTGTCGAGGTAAGTTACCCCTAGACATGCCGTGGCCTCTGGCCACAGAAACTGATTTAGCAGGGGCTGCCTCTGGTTGTACAGGATTAGATTTTGAAGTTTTGTATTTCGTAAGAGATGCAGTATATCCCAACCCTAAATGAGCCTTTTGATGGTGAGAATTACTACGCACCGACGTTCATCTACCTTTCCCATAGTTGAGACCTTGTTTCAGTTTTAAATCATAACCCATGCTTTGCATAATATTTAATGCTTGCGGGCTATACCTGTGGGTTTGTATCCTGCCAGTTTCAGACTCGCGCGATTCCTCCTGTACGATCGGGGTGTTCCGCCTGCTACCGAAGACTATCGGATGCTGATCGTCGTGGGTTGGTGGAATAATAAAGATGGAGTTTTCCTGTGGTCCACCTGTTATGACGACATTAGACGTTGACGTATCTTCACATACGATCTCCCCACGTTTGACTATTAGGGGAACTGAAGTCCGTTTATGACTCTTGTTTTTGCGTTTCTGGATTAGATAATCCCGCAGGTCAGGAGAATTTACAGAAGAAGACGAAGGAGACTGCTTGTTTCTTCTGTTTCCATCAGTGGGTAAGCGGAGATTGGGCACCATGGTTTTCCTTGTGCCACCTGTGTACAATAGGTTGGCCATCTGGGTGGCAAATAATCCCCGGGGAGGGTGTCTTTCCGTAACCTGAGCTTGCTTTACGTCGTGGGACTTTGCCTGGCGTAATTTAAAGATTTGCTCAGACTGGCGTAAAGCTGAAGAGGTCCTCAGTCGGCCGTCGGCTTCCCGCATAATTCGGAGGGTAGGCAGATTGCTCCCTCGCGGGCGTAGAGGCCGAGAAGTTGAGTACTCTGCCGCTTGATTTCCCTTGCAGAAATCACAGTGCTCATCTGGTTCCCCATAGAGGTCAGATGTTGTCTTGCACACGGAGCATGATTTGTACTTCCAATTTGGTGCTGAGGCGTCATCAGAAGTTTTATCTGTACCGCGTATTTCTGGGTTAGCGCTGAGGCCTTGCCCAAAGTTTTGTCTGTACCGCGCGTAGCGGGAGACTGGTTTCTACGCGTAGAGCGCAGTGGATACTTCTGGGTTAGCGCTGAGGCTTTGCCCGAAGTTTCGTCTGTACCGCGCGTAGCGGGAGACTGAATTTTACGTGCAGGGCATGGAGGGAGCAATGCTACAACCTCATTGGTCGGAGAGGTCGGAGAGATCGGAGAGTCCACAGGAATGGTAGAGGATGTCTTGGGCATCCAGACCTTGCGCAGCTTCCTGTTGTCTTGGACGGAGAGAGGGTGAGAGCTACCCCCGGTTCGAAGCATGTCTTCGTAGGCAGACTGGTTGAATTGGACGACCAGTGTCTTCTTCACGGTTCCTATAGATACCGCATCGTGTTGAACAATTACTTTCTCATCATAAGAGAAAGACGTCCCCAGCAAAGTCGCCATCTTTTTTTGGTGGAAAACGAAAGAATGAAAATGTATTCAAGATGGGGTTTATACGAAACCCGCCTTCATTGGTTTAAAAACAAACTTGTACAATTTGATCCAATACGAGGATGTGGGAGTATAATTTATTTAATCTGGATAAATATTGCTATAGGTGTCTGATCTGCAGTCGATCACTTTAGCCCTTGGACCACACGATGATGAAGAAGTACCGTAGAAGACAGGAAGCAGCTTCGAAGGTTGCAGAAGAGGGTGGATGCACGATGCCAAAGTCGTCGATCCCTACTCTTTGCCTGAGCTCCGAATTCTTCTCTCTCTCTCTCTCTCTTGACCTCTGGTTCGATCTTTCTTGGAAGTTCGACCTTCAGTTTCTCCGACCTTGGATCTGATATTAGTTTTCTTGACCAATTTTCGACCCTCCAATTTGTCGACCTTGTTCCTCATTGATAGTGGTCTCTATTTATAGAGTTTTAGTAACAGTGACCACTCCATCGGTATAGAAACCGAGGAGTGGAAAGTACAGCACCCTTTTACACAACGGTTAAAATAACCAATGCCTGCGTATAGATGATCCTTTGAATGAGCGTGTGACGCGGGTCCAACTAAGGGACAAAACGCGTATAATTGCTACGAAGATCATGGTGTAGAAGCCACGTAGGTAGGTATCCATCGTGTAGAAGAGGTTGGCATAGAAGCCAAATGTCTGTCACCATGACATAGAAGCCAAATAGTTATCAAACCGGCATAGAAGACGAATAGGCGTAGAAGTCGAGTGGTCATAGAGGCCGAGCAGGCGTAGAAGCCGAGTGGTCATAGAGGCCGAGTAGGCGTAGAAGCCGAATGGTCATAGAGACCGAGTAGGCGTAGAAGCCGAATGGGCGTTGAAGCCGAGTGAGCACAGGAGCTGAATGGGCGTAGAAGCCGCTGCGTACCGTGCCAGAGTGCTGATGTGGACGTCTTAGCCGGAATTACGATTTTTGAAGATATAATCAAATCTCTTGCATTAAATGCAGAGATTTGCCACCATCCTGTGCATTAAATACGGAGGCGTATTTTTGAAGGTTTGCAACCCTTCTGCGCATCAGTCGCAGAGACGTGCCTTGAGAAACTGTCACCGCTCTGTGCATTAGACGTAGAGACGTGCCTCAAGCAACTCTTATCGCTCTGTGCATTGGACACAAAGATGTGCCTCGAACCCCGTACGGAGTGCAGCTTTTGATGAGGCAGGCGGTTTGTCTACTGCAGAGCGTAAACAACTCATGTCTGCCTGTGTAAAACAAGGCAGCGTATCCCTTCGTGCTCGTAAAAGCAGTTTACGCAAAGGAGATGGCGGTAAATGACAGCCTGGGTCGCAGTGCTGTGCCATCATTATAGCCGTCGTCTGGGTAGTCGAGCCGTATCCCTTCGTCAGAAGTCCAGACGTCAGGTTCATTGCAGGATCTGACAGGTTCATTGCAGGGTCTGACAGGTTCACTTTGGAGAATACGAAGCATCTCTTGTACACCTCAATGCTGCATTGAAAGAGGATGGGTTTTATGCCCAGGAGTCGATGAAGCACCCTGTTTACGCTGAAGCGGCTTGGAAGTATTGCCTTACGTGGATGGACCTTTTGAGCTTTATATTTTATGCTGCGTTTAGCGGAAAAAAGCTCTGTTTGCTCGCTTGATGGCTCTGAAGGCCTCTGCTTATGCTGCTCTGCACCAATATGCTGCGTATAGCCATCCGGCATATTTTTCATGCTTTTACATGGGGTCCAGCCTTTTAGTTGCTAGTGGGTGTTCAAGGTCAAGTATCGCCCTAATAGATTCATTGAGCGACACAAGGCTCGTCTTGTTACCAGAAGTTTTACACAAGAGTATGGGATTGATTATGATAAGATATTTGCGCATGTTGCTCAGATGACTATAATTCGTACATTACTAGCTGTTATTGTCGCTAGTCAGTGGCCACTCTATCAGATGGATGTGGAGAATGCCTTTCTTCATGGTTTTTTATCTAAGGTTGTCTATATGGAGTCCCCTCCATGTCTGTCTATTCTACCAAGCAATGTTTGTCGCCTTCATCGTGATATATTTGGTTGGTCTCAAGAAAGTTCCCCGAGCTTGGTTTGAGTATTTTCGAAGTGCTATATATAAGGCTGATTTTTAGTAGTATTCTCAGGATTATTCTTTGTTTGTTCGGTTGTCACCGCAGGCGCGAGTTCTTTTTTTACTCTATGTAGATAACATGATTTTGACTGGCGATGATTCAGCAGGGTTTGCAGCTACTCAGAGGTACCTTCATCAGCAGTTTCAGATGAAAGCCCTTGACAATCTTCGAAATTTTTTTGGACTCAAGATTACACAAGGTAAGAGAGGGGTACTAGTTTCCCAGCAGAAATATACTTTAGAGATTATTTTATCTGGTGGTCTATCGGATAGTCGCATAGTTGATACTTCTTTAGAGCTTTATGTAAAGCTTCGTCCCATATATAGTGAGCCTCTCACAAATCCTACTCGCTATGGATGACTAGTGGGTCAACTTGTGTATCTCTGTTTGACCAGGCCGAATATTTCTCATGTAGTTAGTATTGTTAGCCAGTTCATTTCGTGCCTCGATCAACTCACTATAGTGCCTTACTCTGGATTCTCTAATATCTTCAAGGCTCCATTACTTGCTCATTATTTATGTATTCTATATCTACTTTAGAGCTTCGAGCATTTTCTAATGCTGATTGGACATGAGATCCGACCACCAGACGATCTACTACAGGATTTTGTTTATTTCTTTGAGATTCGTTAATCTCATAGTGAAGCAAAAATAAGATGTTGTTGCATGTTCTTATACTGAGGCAGAATACAGAGCTATGGCTGCCACCACTAGGGAGATCATCCATGTACCTAGACTGCTCTCTAATATGGGTATTGATCTTACATAACCTACTTCATTTCACTGTGACAACAAGAGTGCTATAAAATTTGTAAATAATTCAATTTTTCATGAAAGGACAAAGCATATTGAGGTTGATTGTTACTTCGTTTGTGCAATTTTTTTGGCTGGCATAATTTCTCTACCACATGTGACATCTGTTGACCAGCTGACAGATTTCTTTACAAAGTCATATCCCATATCGAGATTTCAATTTCTATTGAGCAAATTCACTCTATTTGCCCACCATGACTTTGAAGGGGGTGCTAAGAATATGTCAAACCCTATTCTCGGCGTACTAGTAGAGTACGTGTATTCTGATTGTCGGCGTACCCCGACATATTCTATGAAATACGCATACTCTTCCAAGTGACGTATTGTAGTGGCTTGCTTTCCTATCGCAAAGTAAGCCAACCCTTGAGGAGAGTTGGTTAGATATTTTGGCTAGAGTAGGCTTGCTGTGCGACCAAGATTGATCCTTTGGATCAAATGGCGTATAATGGACCGACTTTTTTGCCTATATATATACCTCTCTTTTCTCACTCACCATTTATTTCATTTTTTGTTCTTCATCTTTACTAGTTATGACATATTGTGCCACTCTCCGTTCCTGATATACGTATTTGGAACGTATTCTTTTTGTGCCTATGTTATTTATTGCTTTCATGTTAATTAGGGTGCATGACATGGAGACTAGACCCATTCTTGGGTTAAATTAGACTCATGATTTAATTGTTGGGTTGGTTTGGTCATGAGTTGAACCCATGGTCTAAACCTCAAACCTTAGCTATATAAGCTAACTTATTTCTCTCTCTTGCCTAATTTCTCTCAATTTTCTTCTTTTTTCATTTAGGCAAGTATACCTTGCATGAAATGGAGAAACTCTTTGATTTTAGGTATTTCTCTTTAATTATATTTTATTAGTATATTATGTGTACATTATGAGTCTAAATACTTTTAATACTTGGAGTTTTCGATTTTGATGGATAGATTTGTGTAGATCTATATTTTTATTAAGGGTTTTTATGGGTTCTAATTTTTTTTTGATCTACTAAAACATGATATTTTAGAAAACTAATTTTTGTGGTTTATAGAGCATTCAATTTCATGTGTTTTGGCTTTTGGTTCACTTGATTTGGAGTTAAAATAAAGTTTTTATGGAGAAAACAAATTTTATTTTTTGGAGCTTTTCCGCCATAGCTGAACTTGCTGTCTGGAGAAGACGAAGTTCTCATACGGCTAGCACCATATGCGACCTAGACTTCCATGCGGCATGATACTTATGCGGCCTAAAATTTTTGCCGCATATCCAACCAACATGCTATTGGCCCATCCGGTCTCAGTCAACTTGATTTTGATAGTTAACTAAACTATGCATTGATATGTCACATCAGAAATCTCAATAATGTTATTGCATGTCGTCTGTATTACGTCTATTCAAATGTAATCTTTTATTTATTTTTGTCTAGGACTGATGTATGTTGAGTCGCACTAGCAAAACCAAGAACCTATAAACCAGATAGCTAGTCCACTCAAATAAACCACAGAACATATCCACCAAATCAGGCCACATTCATTTACAAATTCTACCATACTAGGAGACGAAACTCGGGCCAAACTCCGACCGAACTCGGTTACCCTTTTGGTATGAAATCAACCAGTTCAATAAGCTCCTGATTTCTTGTCCAAATGGTTGAAAATTTGAATTAAACCCTGACCGAATTATGTTTGCATACAACCTATAAATAGGATTGGAATTCTCATTCTTACATACTCAACCAACTCAACTATTCTTAAGTCTTCTATCATATTATGAACAAAACCATAAGTCTTAACTTTCTCATCTCAAAGAGCAACTCCTTAGCCTTCCTAGTGCCAAGTATGATCTTGGTCTAGAAGTCTTCTGAGTTGTAAAAAGATTTGTTCAATCAGTTACTCTCTCTCTCTCTAAGATGTGAAGTTGCGATACTTCGGATCAAAACTCGTGGTGTAAAGAAGTGGCAAGCCTTTAGATCAAAGCTTGTGATTCACTATTGGTGATTATAGTGGAGAAACTCCGATTTTGAGTTCTCGGGACTGGACTAGTCCTCTCAGAGAAAAACCAGTATACATCTTGATGTTTGCGTTTGCTTTCTCTCTCTACTTTACTGTTTTACTTTACTATCTTTATATACACTGTTGGTTAGCAACTGTCTTCATTTTGATAATCTTAAATTGGGTAGATTATTCTGCTGTACTCTTTTCACCCTCCTCTAGAGTTGCCTCACGGTCCTTTAATTGGTATCAGAGCTAGTTTTCTTGATATTTGGCTTAACACCCTAAGAGACTTATGGTAACTGTTAGATCTATCTACACCAACAATGGTAAAGGCCAGTCCATAAATAGGCCACCCTTATTTGATGGTACTAACTACACGTACTGGAAGATACGTATGAGCTTCTACTTGAAGTCACTTAATTTTGACCTTTGGGTTGTAGTAGTAGAAGGATACAAGAAGCCACCTAGAATAGTTGTAGATGGTAACCTTGTAGAGAAGCCTCATGATAAGTACAAAGACACCGAAAAGAAATAAACTAGTCTTGGTACTAAAGCTATTAATGCTCTATTTTGCTATAGACAGAATTAAATTTAACAGGGTCTCCACTTGTGAAACTTCGCACGAAGTATGGAAACTTCTTGAGGTCACTCATGAAAGAACCTCCTAAGTGAAGGAATCAAAAATAAGTTGTCTAACACAAGAGTATGAAGCATTCAAGATAAAGCAAAATAAGACGATCACTCAAATGTTCACAAGATTTCTCGACATCGTCAAGCCTCTATTATCACTCGGCAAGGAGTACAGCAATCACGAGAAGATTCGTAAGGTACTCAGGGGACTCACCAAGAAGTGGAATCCCAAGGCCACCGCAATCATAGAAGGGAATGATCTTACCACGATGACCCTCGAGACGCTTATGGGCAAGCGATGACTCACGAGCTGGATCTCAAAGAATTTGAAGAACCCACTCCCAAGGAGAAGATGATTGCTCTTAAGGCGCATCACAAAAAGTTCATCAGCTACAACTTCGACGCTAATGAGTCTCAAGATGAGGAAGTTGCCCTGACTATAAGAAACTTTAGGAAATTTCTAAAGATTGAGAAATCAAAGAAGAAGGAGCCAACTGAGAACAGTGATGAAGAGCCTATATGCTACAACTGTAAGAAGACAGGGCATATAAAGAAAGATTGTCCAACCGTAAGAAAATGAAATCACCAAAATTACTCATCCAGAAGAACATCATCACGAAAGTATACAAATACTAGTATTTGGCACGAAAGTGAAGCTAGTGAATCCGAAGAAGAGAATCCTCGAGAAGCAGCAAACCTATGCTTCATGGCATTAGGTGATCAGGTAACTGATAATGACTCTTATGATAATTTTACTTTTGATGAACTAGATAATGCTTTTAGTGATTTGCTTGATAATTTTAGAAAACTTAGAAATAAGTACAAGCATGCTAAGAAATATGTTCAAGAATGTCAAACTGAAATAGAGAGACTAACATCTCTACTAAGTGAGTAAAGGATATCTCAAACGATTCAGACGAAAATTCTAGACTTAAGCTTAACCTCCATGAGACACTTGTCTGTCTTTACAAGCGCTCTCAGCAGAATGCTAAACTTAAGAAAGAACTTAAATATGAAAAGAAGGAGTATTCCAATGTTGCACGTAGAATAGATGCTCCCACTACTAAATATGATGAAGTATATGCTACCTCTAAAAAGTTAGAGATTAGATTGGGTAAACAGGTCGAACAAACCTCCATCCAACCTAACACAAGATACGTATCAAGACAAAAGAACACTCACAACTATGCTCCTACCTACATGCATAACAGTTCATGCAATCATCATGCACAAAGAAATGTCAAACACAATCATGCATTCTATTATATATATCCATGAAGACCACACAAAAATGCCAAACACAATCATGCATTTTATCGACATAGACCACAAGGAACTGTTTAACACAATTATATCTATCATGTTGCACCAAGCATCAATCACACAGCTATATATCACTACTGTGGTAAGAAAGGACATATATCTAGATTCTGTAGAACAAGGAAATTAGTAGATATAAATATTTATGCATGGGTACAAAAAATTAATACAGTAGGACCCTCAAGGAAATGGGTACCAAGGGTTACATCTACAACTCGTTTTGTAGGTATACCAACCCTCTCATGTTAGAAGCAAGTGGATTCTCGATAGTGGTTGCTCACGATATATGAATGGTGATGCTAACCTATTTGCAACACTATCGATGAAGAAAGAAGGTTATGTCTCCTTCGACAATAACCTCAGAGGATACATTATTGGTAATGGTAATATAGGTGTTCCTCCCTATCCTGTCATAAAAGATATTTGTCTAGTAACGGAATTAAAACACAACCTACTCAGCATCAGTCATTTAGCTGACCATGGTTATGGTATTAACTTCGTTAAAAATAAATGTTCTTTTTATGAAAGATCTACTGGTAAGGTTATCTTTGAAGGGATCAGGGAAGACAATATATATTTTTTCTATCTTATAAAAGATACTGACAATGTAGGCAAATGTCTATACACCAATAAAGATGACAACTGGCTATGGCATATGCGTCTAGGACACACAAATATGGATACTATTGCAAGACTATCTTCAAAGAAACTTGTAAGAGGCTTATCAGAGATTACTTCAAAAAAGATATGGTATGTGCTGACTGTGAAAAGAATAAAGCTACTAAATCTTCTTTTAAATTAATCAACTCTGTAAGTACCTCTAGACCTCTCCAACTCTTGCATATGGACTTGTTTGGGCCCAGTAGAGTCGCCAGTCTTGGCGGTAAGCTTTATGCTTATGTTATTGTTGATGATATCATATTTGGATCTACTAATGAGATGTTATGTAACGAGCTTGCTAAGTGTATGCAAAGTGAATTTGAGATCAGCATGATGGGAGAACTGACTTTCTTCCTAGGATTGCAAATTAAGCAAGATTCACAAGGAACTTTTATCCATCAGGCTAAGTACACGAAGGATTTGCTCAAAAAGTTTGACATGGACAATGCAAATCCTATCGAAACTCCAATGGCAACATCCACTAAGCTTGACCTTGATGAAAGCAGTAAACCAACAGACATACGTAAGTATCGAGGTATGATTGATATTTGTTATATCTAACTGCTAGTCGCCCAGATATTATGTTTATTGTATGTCTTTGTACTAGATATCAGGCTAATCCTAAGGAAACATATTTTTGCGCTGTTAAGCGATCCTTAGATACCTTAAAGGGACTTTGTCAGCAGGCTTATGGTATCCCAAAACCACGTTCTTTGACCTTGTAGGTTACTCGGATGCTGATTTTGTTGGATGCAAAGTCAATCGAAAAAGCACTAGTGGCACGTGTCATTTTCTAGGAAAGTCTCTAGTCTCCTGGTTTAGCAAGAAAAAAAATTCTGTTGTATTATCAACAACTGAGGCAGAGTATATCGCCGTAGGACGTTATTATGCTTAAATTTTGTGGATGAAGCAAATCCTAGAAGACTTTAATCTGAACTATAAGAACATTCTTATTTTCTGTGATAACACTAGCACCATTAATCTCACCAAAAATCCAGTATGCCATTCACCCACTAACAACATAAAAATCTGTCATTATTTTTTAATGGATCATCAATCACATGAAGATATTTGTTTAGAGTATGTAGACACGGAACATCAACTAGCAGACATCTTTACTAAACCTTTAGCTGAAGATCGATTCAACTTTATCCGTCGAGAATTAGATCTTTTAGATTCTGATAAAATATAAAAATCATAAGATGCTTCACATATTTTTGCCATATTTTTTAAAGTTTTAAAAAATTTGGATACAAGCCGAAAGGGCCCTTCTGTCAACAAGGTATAAATAACCTTAAGCGATACGGTATTAAGTATCTTCGGACCACCGCTAGCTGGGACCGGTCCCTACAACTAATCTGAAATGATTTAAACTCTTGAAAATATACTATTTAAGTTCAGCACTTATATTTTGTATTTATATCAAGTCAAGAAAGGCATAATATCGATTAAAGTTATATTGAGATTCTGGAAATAAATGCCAACATAATTCGGACCGAACTCGGGCAAAGCTCAGACCGAACTCGGTTAGTTTAATTCCAGAATATGCTATGTCATTTAATTCTCTTCATAACTTGGATTTTTTGCTACTCTATATATTGATCATTTCGTTGCTCATTGATTCAGACCAACGAAAATTATTCCTCCTCCATAAATAATCTTAGCATTTCCTCCTACTTCCTTTCCCAATGGCCCCTAAAAGGAAACAAGATTTCTTTTCCGACTCTCTTTTCTGTCCTATTATGCCAAACATAGGAGAATTCGACGGTTTTACTTTTCCAAGCCTTAAAATTTTAAATGATTGGTTTAATAATTTCTCTAAAAGATACATCTGTTTTGGCCATCTTATTGATTTTACTTCTCAACACAAAGACTATCTACCTACTTTTTAGAAACTTCAACTTGACAAATTTGTTCCAACCCGTACCAACATTTACACCAATGTTATTCAAAGTTTCTATTGTAACTTAACATATGAACATGACACTATTTCATCTAGAGTTTATGGCATTACAATTGAATTCGATGCAGATGACTTGGGTAAAATCCTTCGTATTCCTACTGATAGACAACCCTTAGTCGACATCACGCAAGGTTAATTTGATCATGACTTAACCCTAGATTCTTTCAAGAATATCCTTTGTCACCCTCTTGAATGTCCACCTGGTCAATTTTATGCTTGATATTTGAATGGTCACTTCTTTGAAATGTATCGTATTATCTTTTTAACTTTTCTCCCTAAAAAGACTGACTTTGATGAGGTCTCTTTGATGAGGTCTCTTATCTAGAAATGTCAGCTTTATATCATTTGTATTTCGGTATTAACTTTAATGTTCCAAAGATCATCTTATCTCAAATGGTTCAATATCGCAAGAAAGGCGTCCACTACTATACGCCATGTATTTGCCAACTATTTTCTGCTATTTCGATATTCCTTTGGATACTTGTCCAAATCTTGAGGAACCTTTATACCTCAATCAAATTCAGAGAATTGAGCCAACTATGCTTTTACCTTACAACTTATCATCAAACTCCAACACTCATCATGTTAATTCTGTCCCTTCTGTTGATGAACAACCACAAACCTTAGAGTCTATTTTTAATCTGTTACGTGATTGCTTCCACCAAGAAGATATACGCAATTGTGCTACTGATCATCGCCAAACTCTTCAAACTCGGGCTCTTAGCAATACTTTGATAGACATTCAGTACACCCTATCGAAGCACCCAGCTGGACCTTTTCTGATTCTCAGGAATCCAAATCAACAAGGATTTTGTATTGATCACCCTTATGTTCAGCGACACTTGAATCCAGCTGATGCCTTCTTTGATCCAAACAGAATACTTGAACCAGATGATGAAGATGAAGAAAATAACAACTAGTTACTCAATTAATTTGAATTTTAAACAGTTTACTTTGAGATATTCTACTATAATATTTCTATTATACATCCACTTTTGTATATTTTCTTTCAAATGAATAAAAGTTTAATAAAAAAATTCTTCTGTCAGTATATATTATCCTGTATACTCTTTACTCTCTTATTTTTCTTGTTATCTCACAAATTTTGGGGTAGCATGCCATTTCGATCAAATAACAATGGGGGAGAAAGAATACATGATACTAGCATACAAAACGATACTTGACAGACGTTGTCTTCAGCATATCAACTGCTCCACAGTTACGAGGGAGCTTTGTATATCAAAGACTTCCAATATCATTCATAGTTTGTCTATTATCAAAATGGGAGAGATTATTGGCCCATCCGGTCTCAATCAACTTGATTTTGATAGTTAACTAAATCATGCATTGATATATCGTATCTGAAGCCTCAATACTGCTATTGCATGTCATCTGTATTGCGTCTATTCAAATATAATATTTTATTTATTTGAGTCTAGGACTGATGTACGCTAAGTCACATTGGCAAAACCAAGAACTTATAAACCAGATACCAAGTCCACTCAAATAAACCAAAGAACCTATCCACCAAATCAGGCTACATTTATTTACGAAGTCTACCATACTAGGAGACTGAACTTGGGCCAAACTCGGGCCGAACTCTTGCCGAACTCGGACCGAACTCGGTTACCCTTTTGGTATAAAATCAACCAGTTCAATAAGCTCCTGATTTTTTGGCCCAACGGTTGAAAATTTGAATTAAACTCTGGCCGAATTCTGACCGATTTCTGTTTGCCTACAACCTATAAATAGGATTAGAATTCTCATTCTTACCTACTCAACCAACTTAACTATTCTTAAGTTTTCTATCCTATTGTGAGCAAACTCCTAAGCCTTAACTTTTTCATCTCAAAGAGCAACTCCCTAGCTTTTCTAGTGCCTAGTGTGATCTCAGTCTAGAAGTCTTCTGAGTTATAAAAAGATTTGTTCAATCAGTTACTCTCTCTCTCTCAACTGTGAAGTTGCGAGACTTCGGATCAAACTTATGGTGTAAAGAAGTGGCAAGCCTTCAGATCAAAGCTTGTGATTTACTATTGGTGATTATAATGGAGAAACTCTGAGCTTGAGTTCTCGGGACTGGACTAGTCCTCTCTGAGAAAAACCAGTATACATCTTGGTGTTTGTGTTTGCTTTCTCTCTCTACTTTACTGGTTTACTTTACTATCTTTATATACACTATTAGTTAGCAACTGCCTTCACTCTGATAATCTTAAATTGGGTAGATTATTTCGATGCACTCTATTCACCCCCCTCTAGAGTTGCCTCACGGTCCTTCACATGCGTCCATCTTATTGGAAGCATGACTAATCATTACACAAAGTATTCTGGAACTAAGTGACATAACTTCTTGTGTTTTGATCACTAAACGAATGATAAATTCGCTAAGTCCAAGAGACATCTATGCGGCAAGCATAGCATGCGGCAAGCAAACTTATGCGGTAGCGACTATGCGCCTCTTCTCTTTTGGACGCATAATCCTGTTTCGCTCTTGCATAGTTTTCTATGAGTCTTTTTCCTAATACACTTTATGGCTTGTTACATCCATCACTTCAGTCACTTCTCTGATACATATTAAATGCACGTCACTCAACACTTATCATAAGGAGTACACTTTGCCCTGTCATAAGCGGCATCGACCCATATGCGGCCAAGACTTTCCATGCGGCACCGACCCATATGAGGCCGAGACTTCCAATGCGATACTTGTCCTATGAGATACTGACTCTATGCGCCCCTGATCCTAATGGGACCTATGTGCATGTTTTACTTAGTTTGGATGCTTTATTAAATTTTTTTGATTCCAAGAGTGATTTTAATGATTTCTAATGTATGTGAGCTAAGTGACCATGTATTAGACCGGACTATGTGCTAGAACCCATGTGATTTACCAATAATTGGTAACTTGACTCAACTATTAGTATTTGTGCTGATACATTTACTACGTGCTATGTGTTCCTACGTGCTAAGTGTTTCTACGTAATTATGTTACATGTTTCACACAGAGGTGTGCCTACGTGCTAAGAGATATATGATGTAATAAAATTCCTCCAATATGGCTAGGATTTGTTTGAATGTTGCATCACGCTCAGGTGAATCCAAATTGAACTGCCAAGTGACAAAGTGGATTCATATCTAGTGTGCCCGCACTACGGTATGACATATAAGGGGAGTAACATGTAACTATGCCAAGTGATTCCAGCTAACTGTAGGGTTAACTAGGCAACTAAATCATGTAGAGCATTGGAAGGGAAGAAATTCTGAGATCGTTCTTAACTAGTCACCCTCAATCATTATATGGGGAGTGAAGGCTAGCCCCCATGGATATTCTTTAAATCCTTATTGGTGGATAGCAATATCCGACTATTATATTGTACTATGTGTTCTAGGCGATCGTAGCACGGTGGCCTTATGAGGGACTAGTGCATACTACTATGTCCTATGCGACGATTTATGGCTCCGCTAGCCCCTACTGAAATATGGTTCGATCAGAGGATTTCTATTATATGCATAATACCTCTGAAATAATTCAGACTCCACCTAGCAAGCTGTACAAGTGATTGGCTGATTATGTAACTGAGCTTGTATGTGTATTTTATCCACTATCAAATAGTTTTAGGGACATAGGCTATCATGGTGTGATGGTCTAAGCCTTGTCCTTGTTTGATTGTATGGTTAGATTATTGTGTCACGATAGTTTATGAACCAAAACTATGAGACAGAACTATATATATATATATATATATATATATATATATATATATATAACCTGGTTTTATTTCTTTATTCATGCTTTCTTTGTGGTACTTGCTATTGGGGTCTAATTCCACTGGTTTTGCATAGCCTAGTTTAGAGCCAGCACCCGAGGATCAAGCGTACTTCCCCCCCTGAATAATGGCGAGCCCCAGATGGATGGTCACTGAAGAAAACGAGTGGGTTTCTTCTTCCCTGCTCGTTATTGCATATTTTACTCTTTTGGACATTTAGCCACCGACACTTGTTGGCCATAATTTTCAATATTTAGTTTTCTTACATGATTGAAATTAATCAGACTGCAGCTGATCATGGTCATGTACTTTTGCTACTCTACCAGCTTTCTTATTTTGTACAACTGGGTTCCAGAATATTTTGACAGGATATTTGGGATGCCTTACTTTCTTGTCATATAAATTCTATATTTAATATCATTACTTGACTGATTGAGACAATAAATGTGCTGTGTGATCCTAATTGACTTGCTTGTAGTATGCACCTCCTTGTCTAGTTACAACCGTGACCGCCGTATGATATTTTATACCTTGTATGAGGGAGCTGGCCATGTCCGTCTCCGTATTTCGATACTGGAGCATGACAAGGTTTTAGTGGTGGCCGATACAGTTTTGTGTTTTCAGACTTGTGGGGTGTTACGGTCATAGGAGTCTCAATAAAATATGTCCCCTTTGATATCTTGTTTCGTCTTCTACGGTACCAATGCTTGAATTGTTAAAACTGCTTGCCTCCTTGATCCTTCCCGTCCTATTCTTGATATTTCTTGTCCTTTTTCTAGGGCTTCTTCAGTTGCTAGAGTAGAAAGCATGGCAGGGCAGGGTTCCCCTGGGCAACGATGGAAGGTAGCACTTGCTCAGAGTCTGATCAGGATAGAGCCAGTAGTCGAACAAGCTGGCATAGTAGAACCAAAAGTTGGACATGTTGAGCAACCAACTCCTGAGATCCTTGTACCCCTAGTAGTACTAGCAGTACTTGACAGCCCGGTATTCTTAGAAATCCTTCGGGGAATGATGGCTATGCAGCAATACCAGATGGCGGTACAACAACATCAATAGTTTCAACAACAAGAGCCGAATTCTTGTTGAGTCAGGGTTTACAAACGACCCTAGAAAGAGGCAGAAGGACTGATTTGGGGGCGTCAGTTAGATTTTGTCGACTTAACCCAAGGTACCTTTATGGAAAGGAGGATGCCATCATAGCAGACACGTAGTTGCAAATTATGAAGAAAGGTTTCGGCTAATGAACAAGTTGACCAGGTTCGACTGCAGCTTTAAGACCTTGCTCGTGACTGGTGGGTGTCAGTGGAGGTTGGGTTGAGGCATCCTATCTTTTGGGACAGTTTCAGGGCTCGATTCAAGGCTAAATATTTTAGAGTCGTAGCATAGTATGAGCTCCAACAAAGATTTATCGGTCTCAAGCAGGCTGGTAGGACTATGGATAGATATGCAGCCGAGTTTTGTAGGCTGAGTAGATTCTCTCCTACTATGGTGTCTATGGAGTTGGATAGAGAAATGAACTTCCAGTAAGGACTTTATCTTGAGATTCTACAACTGGTAGAGGTTCACGAGTACCAGAGTTATGAAGAAGTACTGATAGCTGCTCGGAGGTACGAGCTTACCATGCAGAGGTTATCGGCAAGGACAGGAGGCCAGAAGAGGTCTCATGCTCAGAGTGGAGGAGGAGGTGAAGGAGTACCTCAAACGTCAGTACCATCACCTGACATTCGCATCCATGATTCAGCACCGAGAAGGGCGACAGTTTCGACGGTAACAGCACTGTCACGACCCGCACCCAGAAATTCGGGCACGAGTGCGTGGGTATGTCCAGCCTACGCCGCAGTGTCGGCGGTAGTACGCTGTCTAGGGCATGATCACAGGTGATAAATCTAGCTCATTCACAATAATTAAATAGGCAAGAAAAAATAGCAGGAAAAGAATGCTAAGATTTTATAACCAGAATATGATAATCAGATCCAGGGTTTATTACAGAACCATAGATTATATCGGGGACAAACCCGATTACTAAGATGAAAGGAAATAAACAACTAAAGCTAACTACTCTGCAGGAGTAGTCTCCTGGGTGGGAACCGGCTCTGCAACTGTATCACCTGCTGGCTCATAGGGTCCATAGTAGGTAGGGGCAAGGTTCTCGTCATCGCCTAAACAACGGATCCAGTCAGGAAAGGAGCAAAGTACACAATGCACAACAAGATTTAAGCTAAATATTTGTGACAGGTAGAAATATAACTGACTAAGCATCATGTTGAGAATATGCGTAAGTAAATAGTGAAATTAACTGAGAAATAATGCTATAAACAAGACTAGAAGTAAAGTATGATTAATTTCTATAAACCAGAAATACGAGTAAAACAGGAAAAATGTGACAGGAAATGTAACTGTAACAAGACAACAAGAACTGCAACAAGACAGGAACTATGTGCGTGAACTTGTGTATTTAGAATACATAGTTGTCATGTAGGGGTTTATAAGGCTAATAAGGCCGTCATAGACGACTAGTGACTAGGAACAATCAAGTATAAGGCTGATGGTACAGTCGCGTACCAACAGCTAGTAACAGGACCTGGGGAAGGGTAAACTACATGCCTCCTAGTATTCTCCCACCCGACATGAAAAAGCAAGACACGAAATACATTATTCAAGACATGAAATTCAGTGTTCTAACTCTACATATAATCATCAATGGTACAAATAAAGCAGGGAATTTATTTATCACAATATAAAGGTTAAACTTGAAGTGCAGGTACTTACCTGTTGTTTGGATCTGATTAGTTAGGTTCTTGGGGGAAAAGTCCAGAGATGAGTCCAAAAGATGAAATAGACATTACCATCACGCTCAGAAGATGTCAAATAGCTAGAAATGCCTGTCCTTGGGTCCAATTTAGAGACAAGGGCAAAAACGGTAATTTCGGGTCAAAACGGGGCCCGCCGTTGGGCCCTATTGCACCGAAAAACGTGTCCGGGTCAAAGGTCTCCAAATTCACCAAACTTAGTGTCAACAGGTCAGGAACGCTGATACGAACCCAACGGAACTTCCAGATTTGGATTCCGATGAGCCGAACACAAAATCGCCCGTCGAGCGGGGCCTGTGGGGCCCACGACACGCGATTTTGTCAACGTTCTCAGAATCGAACCAAACTTGACCCACAGGACCAACGTATCGCTACGAGTCCGATGGCGCAAGTTTTGTCTCGATCTGACAAGTGTACACGAAGTTAGGGCGAATTGCCAAAAAGGCGAATACGGGGCGATGTCCGCGGATACGCGTTGATTCCGGTGTGCACGCACACCCGAATCAGCTTCCACGAAAACTCACACGTCCGTATCGACGATGCGTACATATCTGTGAAGACCGCACGCGACCAAGTCGTCCCGTTTGGCGGGGCGGACTCAGTTCCGGGGTAAAACAGGGTCTGGTTTTTCCTGTTTTTGGATCGCGGTGTGCGATCACCACAGGACGCGATGTCCCGAACAGTTTGTCCGGACACCGAGAGGGTCATAAAGGCTTCCCAACGCAATTTACAGAATTGAAAACGGAGATACAGGGTGCAAGATACGAGTACCTGAAGAGGCTCGAAAAACCGGATATTCTCGTGTCCGTGTCGTGTCCGACACGCCGACACGAATCTGAGAATTAGGGCTAGGGTTAGGGTTCCGAGAGGAAAACGATCGTGGACGGCGGAGGGCGGCTGCTGGGCGGCCGGCGAGGGCGGGGGACGGCTCGCCGAGGGGCGGCGCGGCGTCCACGGGCGGAGCGGCGGCTCAGGGCGGCCGCTGGAGGCGGTGGGGAGCTGCTTGCTGCTGCTGCGGCTGAAGCTGTTCCTTGCCGCTGCTGCGGCGGCGTCCGGTGGCGAGGGTGGCTGGGGGACGGTGCTGCGGGGGTGGAGACGGCGGAGCGGAGGATCGACGGGGCGGCACGGTGGCTAGGGCGGCGGTTCGTGGTCGGGGTAGGCCGGAGAAGAGGGTGGCTAGGGGTTTTATATAGGGCGGAGGAGAGGGGCTGGTGGCCGAGGAAGGCGGAGGACGTGGCGGGCGAGCGGGGGCGGCCGGTGCGAGGAGGGCGCGGTGGAGGCGGCGCGCGACGCGGAGGCGGGGGCTGGGTCGTGCGGTTGGCGGGTTGGGGGGTTGTGGGCGGGTCGGGTTGGCTGACCCGACCCGACCCGATAGGCGGGGGACTGGGCTGGGCTGGGCTTCGGCCCACTGGGCCGGGCCGGCCCAGAAACAAAAAAAATAAAAATAAATAAGTAATATAATAAATAATAATAATAATAATAGTAAATTAAATAATTATTTAAAAAATTAGTTTTTAGGCATTTAAAAATAGGTCTGAGGCCCAGAAAAATTCAGAAAAATTACCCTAAGTCCAATTTTTCATTTTACACCCAAAAATATTATTTTCATAATATTTTAATATTATTTATTATCAATTAAAATTTTGAAATAATTCAAAACCCTGATTTTAATTACAGAAAATTCCCAGAAAATTCTAGAAAATTGTGAAAAATCCCAATTTTAGTATTTTTGAAAAATCAGGGGCTTACAATCTACCCAACTTATAAAAATTTCGTCCTCGAAATTTAAATTATGGCAGGGTTCTCTCTGTCCAAACTCACTTAGTCACAGTATAACGGGTTTCTCTTAGGTGAACATTTCGATCGCTACCCAACTTATAATTTTACCCATATCCTTTAAAGCTGTACAACTAGTAAAGCTAGGTCCCAACTTAATAAATCATGGTATTGAATTTTTAAGTCTGCAACACAAAACACATCACTTAGGGTATTGCCTTAGTCATAAAGGGTTAACATCAATTTGACCGGTCTGAGGGGTATGTCTAACACTACAATTCAACTTATATCAAACACAGGATTTTGTCTTTCCGAAGTAAGGGAAGATGAGGATCAATAATAAGGAGTTTAAGGGCAAGGTGGTAGAACAGAGGTATAGGGACCAAGGCGTTTAAGGAATTCTAATAGGGATTGCCAGGCGGTTATGGATTGAGATTCTATTCTGTAATTATTTATCCGCATGCTCGTATCAGTATAATTATGTAACTGATACGATATGCTCGGACACATTTTAGGGTAAGTACGCTAGTCAACTATATCTCAATCCACGTAAAGTAGTTGTGCGAAGTGCGAATCAAAATGCACTAAGGTTGATCAGACCGTAGTACACTGATTCTGAGTAGACACTTGTATTAGTAGGGTTGATCAGGCCTCAATAATACAGGTGTCGTGAACAAGCCCAATAAAGGGTAAGCTTGCAAAACTAGGCTATAAATAGCAGCATAAGTCAAGTTCAGCAAAATTAAGTGCGCTAGATGATGATGAAAAGGAGGTACAAATTATTGAAGTTCACAAAACACATATAAGCACAATAGCAAAAGCCTCTAAAAACTCTACAGTTATCAAAATTAAAAAGCATACTAGGTTATTTAGCAAGTTCAAAAATTACTAGGTTGGGGCTGAGGTCACGAACCAATAGGCACGAGCTAAATAATACTAGAAAATGATATCTACGAATCACTTACGCGCATTAGTTGCTTCCAGAGTCTGCGCGTTCTCCACGGTCATTACGTAAGCTTGTCCGCGTCCTGGAGCAGTGGGGCAGTCCCTCACTTGATGTTCTGTTGATCCACAATATAGACAGGCACCTAGTCTCATCCTACAAACTTGCCAGGTGTGACCTTGTTTTTGACAAAAGCCACAAGTGGGAACTCGTTGGGTCTGCCCTTGAGCTTGATGTTGGGGTACTGGAGCTCGAGGGAGAGGACGCTGGGCTTGCTGCGGGGATCTCTGCTGCTGTTGTTGTTGAAAAGGGCATTTGTTGGGTCCCGTATTTCCGGTATCTCTTTCTCGCTTTAGCTTATGTCCCATGTCTCGCTCAACGCCTTGTGCCACGTTTAAGATTTCCTCATAGGTGCGAGCTCGGCTGGTGGTGACAGCAAGGCGAATATCCGGAGACAGCCCCTTCTTGAATCTACGGGCTCTGTCCTCCGGGGTACGAACCATGTATTCCGCAAAGTGGCTTAACCTGCTAAATTCAGCAGTATATTCATCAACAGTCAGGGTACCTTGTTCCAGTCTCTCGAATTGGCTTTCGAGAGCTTCCCGAGCCACTTCGGGGTAGAATTTCTCCTTGAATAGCCTCTTGAAGTCCTCCCAGGTGATGTCAGGAGCAGATAGTTGGGGTTCATCTCTGAACCAGGTTCGAGCAATGTCGAACAGTTGCAGGCTTGCGGACTCCACTTTGAGATCATCGGGAACCCGAGCAGTCTTCAGGAGTCTCTCGACATTCTCTATCCATTCATCGGCATAGAGAATGCCCTCAGTTCCGTAGAATTCCAGGGGTCTAAGATTCTTGAAGTCTTTGGCACTCCCTGGCCTCTTGAGTGGCGACTCCTGGGACTTAATAGCTTCTGAGAGGCTGGTCCGCAGAAGTGCAGTCTGTTCTTTCTGGGATTCCACTAGTCCCTGGAACACTCCAAGTAGTTGTGCCCCATCTAGGGTAACTGCCGGGACAGATGGAGGCGGCGGGAGTGCAAGAGTCTCGGGCACATTCTGCTCAGCTGGTTCTGATGTGCCTCCTACTGTGTTCCTGGTCTGGACTATTCTGAAAGATTAAGGGATAGGAAGATCAGAATAGAATACTTGGAAATCAAAGGCGATAGGAAAAATTGAGCAGCAATGATATCAAGAATTGAAATAAGGACGCTATACTATGAATGGGCTTTTCCTAGAATCCTCAATTTTATTCCATACCCTGTCCTAGGGTATTACCCTATTTTAGGATAGGACCTACATGGGCCACCACTAAAACGTGTCAAGACCCGCACCCAGAAATTCGGGCACGAGTGCGTGGGTACGTCCAGCCTACGCCGCAGTGTCGGCGGTAGTACGCTGTCTAGGGCATGATCACAGGTGATAAATCTAGCTCATTCACAATAATTAAATAGGCAAGGAAAAATAGCAGGAAAAGAATGCTAAGATTTTATAACCAGAATATGATAATCAGATCCAGAGTTTATTACAGAACCATAGATTATATCAGGGACAAACCCGATTACTAAGATGAAAGGAAATAAACAACTAAAGCTAACTACTCTGCAGGAGTAGTCTCCTGGGTGGGAACCGGCTCTGCAACTGTATCACCTGCTGGCTCATAGGGTCCATAGTAGGTAGGGGCAAGGTTCTCGTCATTGCCTAAACAACGGATCCAGTCAGGAAAGGAGCAAAGTACACAATGCACAACAAGATTTAAGCTAAATATTTGTGACAGGTAGAAATATAACTGACTAAGCATCATGTTAAGAATATGCGTAAGTAAATAGTGAAATTAACTGAGAAATAATGCTATAAACAAGACTAGAAGTAAAGTATGATTAATTGCTATAAACCAGAAATACGAGTAAAACAGGAAAAATGTGACAGGAAATGTAACTGTAACAAGACAACAAGAACTGCAACAAGACAGGAACTATGTGCGTGAACTTGTGTATTTAGAATACATAGTTGGCATATAGGGGTTTATAAGGCTAATAAGGTCGTCATAGACGACTAGTGACTAGGAACAATCAAGTATAAGGCTGATGGTACAGTCGCGTACCAACAGCTAGTAACAGGACCTGGGGAAGGGTAAACTACATGCCTCCTAGTATTCTCCCACCCGACATAAAAAAGCAAGACACGAAATACATTATTCAAGACATGAAATCCAGTGTTCTAACTCTACATATAATCATCAATGGTACAAATAAAGCAGGGAATTTATTTATCACAATATAAAGGTTAAACTTGAAGTGCAGGTACTTGCCTGTTGTTTGGATCTGATTAGTTAGGTTCTTGGGGGAAAAGTCCAGAGATGAGTCCAAAAGTTGAAATAGACATTACCATCACGCTCAGAAGATGTCAAATAGCTAGAAATGCCTGTCCTTGGGTCCAATTTGGAGACAAGGGCAAAAACGGTAATTTTGGGTCAAAACGGGGTCCGCCGTTGGGCCCGCTTTGCACCGAAAAACATGTCCGGGTCAAAGGTCTCCAAATTCACCAAACTTAGTGTCAACAGGTCAGGAACGCTGATACGAACCCAACGGAACTTCCAGATTTGGATTCCGATGAGCCGAACACAAAATCGCCCGTCGAGCGGGGCCTATGGGCCCACGACACGCGATTTTGTCAACGTTCTCAGAATCGAACCAAACTTGACCCACAGGACCAACGTATCGCTACGAGTCCGATGGCACAAGTTTCGTCTCGATCTGACGAGTGTACACGAAGTTAGGGCGAATTGCCGAAAAGGCAGATACGGGGCGATGTCCGCGGATACGCGTTGATTTCGGTGTGCACGCACACCCGAATCAGCTTCCACGAAAACTCACATGTCCGTATCGACGATGCGTACATATCTGTGAAGACCGCACGCGACCAAGTCGTCCCGTTTGGCGGGGCGGACTCAGTTCCGGGGTAAAACAGGGTCTAGTTTTTCCTGTTTTTGGATCGCGGTGTGCGATCACCACAGGACGCGATGTCCCGAACAGTTTATCCGGACACCGAGAGGGTCATACAGGCTTCCCAACGCAATTTACGGAATTGAAAACGGAGATACAGGGTGCAAGATACGAGTACCTGAAGAGGCTCGAAAAACCGGATATTCTCGTGTCCGTGTCGTGTCCGACACGCCGACACGAATCTGAGAATTAGGGCTAGTGTTAGGGTTCCGAGAGGAAAACGATCGTGGACGGCGGAGGGCGGCTGCTGGGCGGCCGGCGAGGGCGGGGGACGGCTCGCCGAGGGGCGGCGCGGCGTCCACGGGCGGAGCGGCGGCTCAAGTCGGCCGCTGGCGGCGGTGGGGAGCTGCTTGCTGCTGCTGCGGCTGAAGCTGTTCCTTGCCGCTGCTGCGGCGGCGTCCGATGGCGAGGGTGGCTGGGGGACGGTGCTGCGGGGGAGGAGACGACGGAGCGGAGGATCGACGGGGCGGCACGGTGGCTAGGGCGGCGGTTCGTGGTCGGGGTAGGCCGGAGAAGAGGGTGGCTAGGGGTTTTATATAGGGCGGAGAAGAGGGGCTGGTGGCCGAGGAAGGCGGAGGACGTGGCGGGCGAGCGGGGGCGGCCGGTGCGGGGAGGGCGCGGCGGAGGCGGCGCGCGACGCGGAGGCGGGGGCTGGGTCGTGCGGTTGGCGGGTTGGGGGGTTGCGGGCGGGTCGGGTTGGCTGACCCGACCCGACCCGATAGGCGGGGGACTGGGCTGGGCTGGGCTTCGGCCCACTGGGCCGGGCCGGCCCAGAAACAAAAAAAAAAAAATAATTAAGTAATATAATAAATAATAATAATAATAATAATAATAGTAAATTAAATAATTATTTAAAAAAATAGTTTTTAGGCATTTAAAAATAGGTCTGAGGCCCAGAAAAATCCAGAAAAATTACCCTAAGTCCAATTTTTCATTTTACACCCAAAAATATTATTTTCATAATATTTTAATATTATTTATTATCAATTAAAATTTTGTAATAATTCAAAACCCTGATTTTAATTACAGAAAATTCCCAGAAAATTCTAGAAAATTGTAAAAAATCCCAATTTTAATATTTTTGAAAAATCAGGGGCTTACAAGTACCGTCTCGTCAGCAGCCGAGACAATGACAGCTACAATATTGCCGTGGAGCACCGATGGGTTGCACTTACTGTGGCAAGGGAGGCTACACTAGAGATGTGTGTAGGGGATAACATGGATTATGTATGAGGTATGGCAGTTCAGATCACCGAATTACCAATTGTCTAGTGATGCAGAGGCCAGGAGGGCCAGTCTTATAGTTACCAGCGCTGCCAGCGCCAGGGGCTGTCCAACAGAGAGGGCCAGTGATAGAAGTGAGGCCATTTGCTCAGCGTCTATTATCGATACAAGCTCAAATGTACAAACAATAGAAGAATCAGCAGCATAGCTAGTAGAGGCCACAACAGTGTCATATCTTATCTTGTAGTAGCATTATTTAATTTAGGTGCATCTTATTCATTTGTTTCTGCAAAATTCGTAACATGCATTGGATTGGAGTTCAAGGCATTGCCAGAGAGATTGAATATACTCACTGGTATTGGGCTCATAGGAATTAGTAAAGTATGTATAACGTGTCCAGTCGTAGTGTGTGGGCGTTCACTACCAGCACGATTGATCGAGTTTCCTATGGGTAACTTTGACATTATCTTAGTCATGGACTGGCTGAGAGACAATCATGCCATAATAGATTGCCATAAGGGTAGGGTATTATTTAGTATCTCGGACACGTAAGATTTCGCCTTTGACAGATCGGGATGAGACCAGCATGAAATGAGGATCACAGCGACAGTGATAGCAGAAGAATAATTTTTCGAAATAGTCAAGGAGTTCCTAGATGTATCCCTAGAAGAACTTTTAGGGTTACCACCAGTAAGGGACATAGAGTTTTGGATAAAGTTGATCCCTGCAGCAGGGCCAATATCTTGTAAAGTTTACCAAATAGCAGCATCAAAATTAGATAAGATGTACCAATACGTAGAAAAGCTGAAGGCAAAGAAGTTTATCCAAACCAGTGGATCATCTTGGGGAGCGCTAGTTGTTCTAGTGAAGAAGAAGAAGAAGGATAGGTCATCACGGTTATGTATCGATTACAGATAATTGAATGCAGTAACAGTGAAGAACAACTATCCATTACCAAGAATCGATGATTTGTTTGATCAATTGAGCAAGGCTAAGGTTTTCTCCAAGATCGATCTTCGATCAAGGTATCATCAAGTAAGAGTTTGGGAGGAAGACATACCCAAGACATCATTTAGGTCACGATATGGGCATTATGAATTCTTAGTTATGTCATTCAGACTGACTAATGCTCCAACGATATTTATGGATTTGATGAACAATATTTTTATGTCATATCTAGATCTGTTCATGGTAGTTTCCATAGAAGACATTCTTATTTATTCCAGTAGTGAAGAGGAGCACAAAAAGCATCTTTGGAAGGTCTTGAAGATTTTGAGGGAACACCAGTTATACGCAAAGCTCAGCAAGTATGAGTTTTGGTTGGATCACGTATCATTCTTGGGTCATATCATCTCGAGAGCAGGAGTAGCAGTAGATCCGGAGAAGGTTGAAACCATAGAGGGTTGTCCAGTTCCTAAGATAGTAGCTGAAGTAAGTAGTTTCTTTAGGATACTACAGAAGGTTCGTGGTAGACTTTGCAAGGATTTTAGCACCATTGACTCGATTGATGCGCAAGAAAGATAAGTTTGATTGGTCAACAGAGTGCCAGACATCATTTAAAAAATTAAAGAAGATATTAATTTTAATCCGATTCTCACGCTTCCAGTAGATTCTGGAGGGTTTAAAGTGTATTGCAACGCGTCAGGCAAATAACTTGGTTGTGTTTTGATGCAAAAAGGAAGAGTGATAGCTTATGCATCGCATCAGCTTCGAGATCACGAGAAGAATTATTTGACTCATGATTTGGATTTGGCGGGGGTAGTATTTGTACTTAAGCTGTGGAGGTACTACTTGTATGGTGATCGAGTAGAGATATTTACGGATCACAAGAGCTTAAAGTATATATTCACCCAGAAGAACCTAAACATGAGGCAGAGGAGGTAGCTAAAATTGATAAAGGATTATGATGTGGAACTTCAGTACCATCCAGGCAAGGCAAATATGGTAGCAGATGCTCTTAGCAAGAGAGGTAGTACATTTATGTTAACATCGTAATGGTATATCATAAAAGATCTTCAAGAGATCGGTATAGAGATAGTACTTCCATATGACGTAGGAGTGTTGGCTAGTTTACAGATTCAGTCTACCTTAGTTGAGAGAATTAAGGCAACTCAGGTGAAGGATTCAAAAGTTCAGAAGCTTCGGACAAAATGTGAGTCTGGTCTCAGAAAAGAGTTGAAGATTCATGAAGATGGAACTCTTAGGTTTAAAAACCGTCTCTGTGTACCAAGTGGCAATATCCAGCAAGAAGTAATGATCGAGGCACACAGTTTTCAGTATTCAATTCATCCGGAGGGTACCAAGATGTATCAAGATATAAAGCAACATTTTTGGAGGAACGGGATGAAGAAGGAGATATCATGATTCGCTTCTCGGTATTTAGTATGTCAGTAATTGAAGGAAGACCAGCAGAGACCAGCAGGATTATCGCAAATGCTTTATATTTTGAAGTGGATGTGGGAACATATCACAATAGACTTTGTGACCGGTTTACTTAGGTCTCCGACTGGTCGTGATATAGTTTGGGTAACAGTAGATCACTTTCTTCCTTTTCGAGTAGGGCAATCCACAGAGCAGTTAGCAGAGATGTACATGCGACAAATAGTAAGACAGTACGACGTCCCAGTGAATATTGTATCAGATGGGGACACTCGGTTTACTTCAAAATTTTGGAAGAGCTCGCACTAGAATTTGGACACCAAGTTGAGATTCAGTACCGCCTACCATTCTCAAACGGACAGGGCCATCAGAGAGAACCATCCAGACCTTGGAAGATATGCTGCGAGCTTTTACTTTGTTTAGAGGGCCTTGGAAAGATCACCTTCATCTCGTTGAGTTCTCATAAAATAACAGTTATCAAGCAAGTATTCATATGGCACCCTTCGAAGCGTTATATTGGAGAAAGTGTAGGTCACCATTGGCATGGGATGATATAGGTGAGTAAAAGATGTTGGGCCCAGAGATGATCACGCAGATAGTAGAAGTTGTCAAAAAGATCAGAGAGTAACTTCGGGTTTCGCAAGATAGGCGCCGACATTGGGCATATCGGCATCGTAGGCCTTTAGAGTTTTTTATCGGCGATCATGTGTTCTTACAGATTTTGCTGACCCATGGAGTCATTAGATTCGGGGTTCGTGGGAAGCTTAGTCCATAATACGTCGGTACGTTCAATATCCTCGAGCGGGTGGGCGATGTTGTTTATCGTCTTGCCCTTTTGCCTTCACTATATGAGGTACACAATATATTTTATGTATCTCAATTGCGTAGGTATGTCCCGGATCTGAGTCATATCCTCGACCATTTTGAGCTAGTCGTTGGTACCGACTTATCTAACGAGAAAAAAATTATATCAATTTTGGACCGAAGGGATAAGGTACTCAAGAATCGGACTTTTCATCTTGTCCGGGTAGCTTGGGGTCATCACCCTTTAGGAGAGTCGACGTGGGAGCATGAGGACGATATCCAATCTCGGTATCTGCACATATTTTACACGAAAGGTATATTCGTTCTTATGCCTTTGTATCTCGAATCTCATTATTTGTTTACTCATACAATGTGACATAGCTTTTCTTTATTATATGCTTGAATTTGATTGCATGTGTAGATGAGCTTGTAGTTAGATTCTGATTTCTCTAGCTAGCCTTGTGTTTAAATTTTGAAGACGAAATTTTTCTAAGGTAGGTAGAGATGTCACTCCCCGTTTCTGATATACGTATTTGGAAAGTATCCTTTTCGTGCCTATGTTATTTATTACTTTTAAGTTAATTAGGTTGCATGTCATGGAGACTAGACCGATTCCTTGGTTCAATTAAACTCATAGTTTAATTGTTGGGATAGTTTACTCATGAGTTGAACTCATGTTCTAAACCTCAAATCCTAGCTATATAAGCTAACTTATTTATCGCTCTTTCCTCATTTCTCTCAATTTTCTCCTTCTTTCATTTAGCCAAGTATACCTTGCATGACAAGGAGAAACTCTTTGATTTTAGTTCTTTCTCTTTACTTGCATTTTATTAGTCTATTATGTGTACACTATGATTCTGAACACTTTTAATACTTAGAGTTTTCAGTTTTTATGGATAGATTTGTGTATATCTATATTTTTGTTAAGGATTTTCATGGGTTCCAAAAGTTTTTTCTTGGTTTTTGTGGTTTATAGAGCATTCTATTTCAGGAATTTTGGCTTTTGGTTCACTTGATTTGGAGTTAAAATAAAGTTTTTTGGAGAAAACAAATTTAGTTTTTTTACCTTTTTTGCCATGGCTGAACTTGCTATCTGGAGAAGACAAAGTTCTCATGTGGCCAGCACCATATGTAGCCAAGACTTCCATGCGGCATGATCCTTATGCGGCATGGACTCTTTGCCGCATAGCCAACCAGCATGCGTCCATCTTATTGGAAGCACGACTGATCATTACACAAAGTGTTCAGGAGCTAAGTGACAGAACTTCTTGTGTTTTTCTCACTGAATGAATAAGAAATTTGCTTAGTCCAAGAGACATCTATGCGGCAAGCATAGCATGCGGCAAGCAGACTTATGCCGCAACGACTATGCGCCTCTTCTCTTGTGGACGCATAACCCTGTTTTGCTCTTGTACATTTTTTTGAGTTTGTCTTTTCTTCCTGATACACTTTATGACTTATCACATCCATCACTTCAGTCACTTCTCTGACACATTAAATACACGTCACTCAATACTTGTCCCAAGGAGTGGACTTTGCTCTGTCATATGCGGCACTGATCTCATGCAGCACCGACCCATATGCGGCAAAGACTTTCCATGCGGCACCGACCCATATGCGACTGAGACTTTCTATGCGGCACATGTCCTAGGCGGTAATGACTCTATGCGTACCTGATCCTAATGCGGCCAATGTGCATATTTTACTATTTTGCTTGGTTTGGATGCTTTATTAAATTTTTGTGACTCCATGTATGATTTTAATGATTGCTAATGTATGTGAGCTAAGTGACCATGTGTTAGACCTGAATATGTGCTAGAACTCATATGACTTACCAATGATTAGTAACTTGACTCGACTATTGGTATCTGTGCTGATACACTTACTATATGATATGTGTTCCTATGTGCTAAGTGTTTCTACGTAATTATGTTACATATTCACATCGAGGTGTGCCAACGTGCTAAGAAACATGTGATATAATAAAATTCCTTCAGCACGGATATTATAGTTGGTCAATAACCAAGCGTGGCTAGGATTTGTTTGACTGTTGCATCACGCTCGGATGAATCCAAATTGAACTGCTAGGTGACAAAGTGAATTCACATATAGCGTGCTCGTACTATGGTACGACATATAAGGGGAGTAACATGTGACTACGCCATATAATTATAGTTAACCGTAGGGTTAACTAGGTAACTAAAATATGTAGAGCATTGGGAGGGAAGGAATTCTGAGATCGTGCTTAACTAGCCACCATCAATCATTATAAGGGGAGTGAAGGCTGGCCCCCATGGATATTATTTAAATTCCTATTAGTGGATGGCAATATTCAACTATTATATTGTACTATGTGTTCTATGAGATCTTAGCACGGTGGCCTTATGAGGGGCCGGTATATACTACTATATGCTATACGGTAATTTATGGCTCGGCTAGCCCCTGCTAGAACATGGTTCTACCTGAGAATTTCTATTATATGCATAATACCTCTGGAATAACCCAGACTATACCTAACAAGCCGTATAAGTGATTGGCCTATTATGTACCTGAGCTTGTCTGTGTATTGTATCCGCTGTCAAATAGTTTTAGGGACATGGGCTATCATGGTGCGATGGTCTAACCCTTGTTCTTGTTTGGTTGTTTGGTTGTTGGGTTAGATTATTTTGCCTTGATAGGCTATGAACCGAAACTACGAGACATAACTATATATATATATATATATATATTTCATAACTTGGTTTTATTTCTTCATTCATGCTTCCTTTATGGTACTTGCTATTTGGGGTCTAATCCCACTGGTTTTGCATGGCCAGGTTTAGAGCCAGCACCCGAGGATCAACCGTACTTCACCCGGAGTGACTTGCTTGTAGTATGCACCTCCTTGTCTAGTACATCTGTGACCGCCGTACGAAGTTCTATACCTTGTACGGGAGAGCTGGCCATGTCTGTCTCCGTATTCTGGTACTAGGACATGACACCTTGCACAAGTGAAGAACCATGGATTATGTATATTTTAATTCATATTAGTTCTAGTTTATTATTGGCACTTGTTGTTGGGACCGAGTACCCCTTCATCTTTAATACTTGTTGTCCTTAATTTTGATGGTTGGAATTGCATGGACCTAAGTTCTTGGTCTATGGGTTCATTTGGTTATTTCTTAGGGAATTATCTCCCAAAACCTTGTGTCTATGGAAACTACTTATCTCATATTGTAGAGCATCATATTTTACTTATCTTTGTCTTGTTAATACTTGATTTCGAGTCCAGTTAGTTTAGTGCTGAGAATTTGACAAAGTATGCCTACCAAAGTGGCTGACTGGAGAAGAAGAACAGTCTCTGAGAGAGTACGTAAGAGATCTGGCTTCGCATAGAAATACGTACAATATTCCCTTTGTCTTACTGTGTACAATCTCACTCTTCACGCGTACTATGGTACTGCATTCAACTCCTAGCAAAAATATGCTAACTTACTCTTATAATCAGTGGCATACTTTTGAGCAGAAACTCAGTCTACGTACTCTGGTGCGTACTTTATCAAGTTACTCTTCCATCAAGAAAAAGTACGCCAGCCATTTTTACTTAACTAATTGGTTGATTGGCGTATTATCACCAACTTTTCTAAGTTGGTGTACTTTCCCTTGGTTTGCACTTTACGAATCCGACAAACTTTTGTTACACTCATCCTGCTACCTTAGCAGCGAAGGCTTGACTTAATTTATTGGTCAGCGTGCTTCTTAAATGTCGTGCATCTTGATTGTCGAGCCCACGTTGGAATTTATGTTTTGTCATTTTAGCCTGTGCATTGGTTGGCGAGTCAGTCGGTTGGATAAGTGTATGCTCTGTATGCCAACACTCCTGAATCTCTGATTTTATGCCAGCCTTGGTGCTCACATATTTTGTGTTAAAATACGCCAAGCTCCCTTGATGAACGTACTAGTAAAAGTGTGCTTTGTGTTAGAGTACGCCAAGTCTCTGCCAGCGTGCTCTTTGTCTCAAAATATGCCGAACCCCCTTGAGCTCGTGTACTTGTGTCAAGTACTCCTAGTTTCTCTGTTGGCTATTATACGCCAAATCCCTCCCTGATTGGATGTTGTACGCCAAACCTATTTCCTTGGCATTGTACGCCCAATATCCTTTTGCCTTTGAGCGTATGCCACTTTTGTGTGATTTAATGTTTCCTTGTCTTGAGCTTTTAATGGGTAATTGTTAGGGATTGATGTATGTCCCCTTTTGTATGTTTTAGTCTAACTTAGATAGGTATTATTTGAACTTAATGGTTAGATTCCATGTCCCCTTGATCACCTTATTATACACTTGATAGAATAAGGGGCGTAGTTTAACTTGGCTAAAGATCTGCAATCCCGGTCCTTTTTTTGTTTAAGAGTTGTAGATCAGATCTCGAGGGGTCCTCAGACAACCCTTATTTTCATCTAACAATATAATGATGTGAAAAATTCATAACTACTTGACTAGACTACTTGAGCATGTGATCAAAACTCGAATGCATGTCCTGAATGACTTGTCCATGATACTTAAAATTAGATCTTGTTCCTGCCATGACTATTGTATCTGTGCTGATACACCTTGATGCACCGAGAGTTCTACTTGATATATATTTAGTGAGCCATCGTGCCACACACTCCTGATACATGATACCAATAAATATTTCCAAGTACGGATTTAGTAGTTGGACAGTGACCATAGCTATGGCTAGATAGTATTCATAGTTGTATCGCACTTAGGTGAATCCAGGTTTAAACTCTCTAGTGACAATATGGATTCGTGTCAAGAGTGCCCGTACTTAAAGTAAGATATTTAAGGAGCAATATTCATGTGACCACTGCATAAGATTCCAAATAACCTAGGTTAACTAGGCAATTCAATTTGTAGAACATTGGGAGGGAACGGTATCTTGAGATCGTGAATGTCGAACCACCCTAAATTAACTGGGAGTAAAGGCTGGCCACTACGGATACTCTATATCTTCCGCACTAGTGGAGTGTAGTATCTAATTTTATTATAATACTGAGCCAGTATCTTCCCTATTGGAAGTTTGGAACCGTTATTGATCATAATTATCTCAGTACCCTTGCAAAGGACTATGCATTATACCTATATTCTTGCTCGTATAACATTGGTTTAGTCAGCCCTACTCGATTATGTCACGATCTGAGGATACTTATATATTATATTACTGGGATGACCCATAGATCACATATTAAGCTGTGGTATATGCTTGGCTGCTTCATCTATTTTTGGTTAGTGAAATGCACTGTTATGGCATACAATTTCAACCCATATCCTTGTTTGGTTGTTGGGTTGCATTATTATGTTATGATAACCCATGGACTAAAGCTATGTTATTGTATCTTTATACTATATATTTATTTTGTACGGTGCCTTCTGTTGAGTAAAACTAGGAACATGGACTATTGTGGCATGATAGTTCAACCCGTATCCTTGTTTGGTTGTTGGGTTGCTTTGTTAGGTTATGATAGGTTATGGACAGAAACTATGACGCATAATCTTTTAGCTTGACCATAATCAAGCGACGTATTCTGTCTTGATATGATATGGCACTTCTTATCATTATTTGATGAAGGGGTATCGTATCGTATCATGGATGGAACATATGCCATTGATTATTGGCTCATGCATCGCATATTATAGATCTGGTTTTGTTTCTTTACTTCGTGCTTCCTTTATGGTACTTGCTATTTAGGGTCTAACCCCACTGTCTTTGTACGGCCAGGTTTAGAGCCAGCACCTGAGGATCAAGCTTACCTCACCCTCACTGATGGAACACACCAGAAGGATAGTTGATGAGGGTCACGAATGGATTTCTTGTTTTACTGCTCGTTACTGTAAATTATATTCTTTTGGGTGTTTAGTCGACCGACATCTATTAGTCGAAAAGTCTAGACACTAGTTTCCTACATGACTTTAATATATTCAGACAACAGCTGACTCACTGTCATATATTTTTTGATCTCGTATATGGCATAATAATTAACATTACTGGATTTTATAGAACACTCGGATGAGGCATTTGGGACGCCTTATTGCTTATTTTGAGATGTTATAGGTTACTTCTACTTACTTGAATGATTTAGAATATAGAATTTTATGACCCTAGGAGACTTGATTGTAGCATGCTTGTCTTATACAACCTTATCATATTGAGAAGTATTCACGTATTCCGTTGTACGTGGTTGGCTGAGTCATATCTCTACTCTCCAATATTCTAGTTCTGGGGCATGACAAGATTTTAGTGGTGGACCATGCTAGTCTAGTTTTTCAGACTTATGGGGTGTATTTATCATAAGAAATCTCAATCAACCTTATTCCTCCTTGAAATCTTGAATTCGTTCTTCTTGATACTCAGCTTGAATCATCCAATTGATTGTTTCATTATTCCTTCTCGACCTATTCTCGATGAGTCTTGTGCTTTGTGTCCTTATCTTTAGGGATTCTCCAGCTTTGGTTGTTGGTAGTTGGCCAACAACGAGAGGCAGCACATGCTACTGGTGGGATCAAGGTAGAACCTGTAAAAGAGCAAGGAGAGCAACACATACCCGAGGTTCCAATACCCATGGTCCTACTAGTAGTGCCTGTGGCACTTGATAAATCGGCATTGCTGGAAATTATATGAGGAATGATGGCTACCGAGCAGTATCAATAGATCTAGTACCAAGAACAGAATATCTTGTTAAATCAGGGATTACAGACGGCCTTTGAAAGAAGTGTTAAAACATATTCAGGGGCATCGGTTATATTCTTCCGACTAAACCCTAAGTACTTTGATGGCACGAAGGACACCATTATCGTAGACACTTAGCTGCAGAATATTAAGACAATGCTAACAACAACAAAGGTTCAGCTGAAGAACAAGTAGATCAGGTCCGACTACAACTATAGGACCTTGTCAGAGATTGGTGGGCGGCAGAAGAAGTTGGTTTAAGACGTCCTATCTCATGGGACAATTTTAGGGCTCTTTTTATGGTTAAGTATTTTGAAGTGGTAGCACAGTACGAGTTACAACAGAGGTTCATCAACCTCAGGCAGTCCGAGAGGAAGGTGGATGGATATGCGACAGATTTCTGCAGGCTCAGCAGATTTGCCCCGACAATGGTAGCTACAGAGCCAAAAAGGGAGATAAGGTTCCAATGCGGGCTTTATCTGGGAATTCAGCAACTGGTGCAGAGACATGACTACCAGAGTTTTGATGAAGTATTAATCGCATATAGGCGACACGAGCTGACTATGAAGAGGTTAGCTTCGAGGACTGGAGGCTAGAAGAGGTCTCATGCACAGAGTAGGGAGGACCACCACAATGAACGTCAACACCATCTTCTGGCGTTCGTATTCATGACACAATACTGAGGAGGCCAGTGGCATCAACAGTTACAGCACCAGCTCGGCCATATCAGCCGAGTCAACAACAACAACAACAACAACAACGACTTGGAGCCTAGACAGGGTGTACTTATTGTGGCAAGTGAGGACATACTAGAGATGTGTGTTGGGAAGCCCGAGGGTTGTGCTTGAGTTATAGTAGTCCCGATCGTAGGATTGCCAACTGTCCCATAATGCAGAGGATAGAAGTGTCGGCACAGCGATTAGCACTGCTAGCACTAGGAGCAGCCCAATATGGAGGACCCGTTGTAACTATCATATTTCCAGAATAGGAATATTTTTATCATTTTTGTATTATTAGAAATAGTGTGTTATTTGTTTTTATTTATTTATATAAAAGTGCATGTTATATATTATGACTAATAAAATTATTGGTTTATAGATTGGACTAGCCTATTTGTTTAGACTTGACACTAGTGGACCCAATAGGACTAGTCAAGAAACATTTAGCCAACTTTGGACTAGTCCCAATTAAACCTATTCGTTAGTTAATTAGAAGGATTAGAATTAATTCTTATTAGTTTAGAAGTTTCCTAATATAGCCCTCCCTAATTAAACCTCATGACTATGTGGTAGTGGTATATTTGGCATTGAGTAGTGCTTGGAGGAGAAGCAAGAGGGGGGGGGGGCGGCCATATTAATAGGATTTTCTCTCTCTCTCCACTTCATTCATTCACTCATTCTAGATCCCCAATTGTGTTCTTCCCCAATTCACTTCATCCCTCCACCAATTTTAACCCAATTCAACCTTTTTTCCTTTCATTTTTATCAATTAAGAAGCATTGGAGCTTGGATTTGCAAGGAACACTTGGAGAAGGAGGAATTGACAAGGTGCTTGTGTTCGGATCATGTCAATTTGAGCCATTCATTAGGAATCCATCTCCTAATAGGTATAATTATGATTTTTTCTTCAATTTAGGTTCTAATTCACGTATTTGACTATTAGAAACTCTTTCATGTCTTAGGGCTACCCATAGGAAGGCATTTTAGCTAATAACAAGCCCTATGATAAATTTTACATTGACTTTTATGGCCAAATTGGAGGAAAATTGAGATTGGGCCATTAGGTGTTTTATAGAATATTTATCTAGTAATTTTAAATTAGGGTGCATGATTCGAAATGGCGTACGTGTCCACAATTAGATATGGTGAGTGCGTATCGTGATACATCGTGATACGGTATTGTAGGAGGGGTATTTGCATGTGTGTGGAGTTTTTGCATGCCTAATTCTTCATGTTGCATCTTAATAGCTATAATATATGTTACATATACTATAATTAGTACTGTGGCTGTGTTCATAGGGCTTGGCGAGTGTATCATAGTATTATGAGGGCGTATCACGAGCGTATAATGAGCTATTGTGTGATACTTGACGTGTGCACACCAAGTATTTGATTTGAGGGTGTTCTCAATTGTGTATTATGTATACCTATATATATATATATATATATATATATATATATATATATATATATATTATTTATGTGGTGTGTCTCATTAGAGTGACATAGAGGCTTAGGTTTTATTGTATTAGTTGGAAGGGGGGTGTACTATCACTAAAAATAGTAGTTTCAGGCCTGTACACACTTGGTGCACAGGTTATTGTGGTGAGGGGACTGAGTATTAGTCAATTGGTTTAATGGGGAAAGGGGTATTCAGTGAGACAGTGCATTGTGTGCACTCAGATTCTAAACATCAATATGTATCAGAGGGGGGGGGGAGATGATGGGAAGTTCAGTCTAGTATCAAGTTGCCAGGTTGCATCAATGAGGGGACTCTGTTGGAAGTTGAAGGAAGCATGGTTGCAAGGTGAATTAGAGGACGAAGAGGGCATTAGTACACTAAAGTGCACTGATTTAAACCAAAGCAGCATCATGGGATGCTCGAGCAAGTCTGTGAAGGAGGGTGCAGTGTAGTGAGTGTTTAGGTATCTTGGTATATGTGAGGGTATCTCAATGTGTGAGAGTGTAGGATTATATTGGGAACTAAATGAGTATGGAGGGTGTAATATCGGGGCAGTACAGGATTAAGTAACACCAGTAGAAACAATGGTTGATGTTAAAGAGACAGTACAAGCAACAACAGTAGCAATGAGAATACAAGCCACAATAGCAATAATATGAAGGTTGATGTCAACTACTATGTTAGCAAGTTTGAGCTCGGGAACAGTGCTTTGGTGAGCACTAAGGTAGAGGACCTTGCAAGGTTTGAAGAGAGCAGACCTGGAGGTGGTGATTTAAGTAAGCAGTCAATAATAGTGTCATGGCTCGATCTCCCGCGGTCCCGATCGCCTCCGCCTGGCGAGAGTCACAGCGCCAACGCTCCCGTGTGATGATCTTTATCATCGGGACATGATACCGTGCGAGCCTGGAGATGCTCTCACACAAGGCAACAATATAAGTCATCTTGGTTATCATCGAACTGATCAAGTTTGCAGCGGAGGAGCAGTGTTACAAACAATAATCTATTTGAGTAAAGGAAGCAAAGCTCAAGGCACGAGGTTCTCTGAATACAATGATATCATTCCATACATTATGTCCCTCTATACAAAAGCATCTCCAAACATCTCGATATGTCTCAAGGCATCGACACCAAATTTTTGGGTCCTAGGGATGAGGCACGGCTATCACTTCTTCGGACGATCCAACACCTACGAACAAGCAAACTGTTGGTGGGTCAGTACTTTGGGAAAAGTACTAGTGAGTATAAGCAACGAACATAAGCAACATTCACTGAAAACAACACTAAGTAAGCATGTGATAAAATATTACATTACTACTAATCTTTCTAGTTTTACCTAGGTTCGTTACATGCAGTACAGGAACATAGTCATATTACTTCTTTCAAAAATATATCTTTAAAAATAGTTTGCATACTCAATACAATCAAGCATACAATAGGGGCAATGTTCTATCATATAGTGCGCAACATGTATTGTGAGCCATATTTACTTAACCCTTAGGAAAGCAAGCTATCACTAGTGAATTGTTCAACTTAGTGCAAGACAGAGTGCAACTAGTGAACTTATTCAATCGTAGGCAAGGGTGCAGCAACATATTTAAGTTAAACATGCAAGTCTAAGAGCAATATGAGATTCAAGCATAATCAGAAACCTGTATATCACTTTTTAAGTGATTCTTACCCTTCGTCGAATGGTTATCCCTACAGCAGACATACAAGTTAGCAATAATTTGCATATATAAGAAGATTTTATTTCCTGTTCATCCATGCATCAAACATTTAGGTATGCCAGAAGGCTAGCCTAGCATGCTCCCTAACTATATGATGGCCCCCGAGTGTTGGATCCCCGGGATTAGCAGTTGGGACATACAAGCCCATCTCACTAATGACAGATGGCTAATAGCTACTGAGACACATGGTTGCTCTACACTAAAATATGCTCAAAATAGCAGTCGTGACTCATGATGCAACACTACACTAAAAGCCAAACCCTCCTGTAAATAAGGACTTCTAGCCTCAGGGTATTCCAGATCTCTCCCAGGTTGAACGATCCCTAGGGTCCCAGGAACAGCTCGAGAGATAAACCTTGTGCACAAGTTGTCAGACCGATGCATGAATGCACTTCTATCAGATAAAATCTATTTGATGCATATGTTCATGAACAAGCAAGCATATATATCAAGCAATAGAGCAAAAGCATTCAATTCTCTTGCCTAATAGCCACACCCTCCCATAAATAAGGACTTCTAGCCTCAAGGTAGACTATTAGTCTCAATGCAGTAGTTCAAGCTATTCATACAGTTGTATCTCTTTACAGTGCGATCAATAAAACATGTTCAAGCAATCTAGTTCTTTTAACAAGTAACAGCCAAGAACTGTTCTATAAATATAGCATGCAAATTCTCTCTTTCAGAAAATTATGTAGTTCTACTCTAGTTTAGCATACGATATAAAGACAAGTTCAAGCAATCTTTTACTCTTTTCTTTTAGCATGGCAGTAGTTATTCAATAACCGTGTCAGTGTAACCTAGTATGCAACATTTCTATATTTTCTTAGCATGACAAGGGTTCATTAATTAGACAAGCAATACAAGTTTACTTATTAAGCATGCAGAGTCAGGTTCTATCATTCTTCTTATGAAAACTATCTTCTTAGAACAAGTAGTAAAAACTCAGATTCATTATTAAGGCGTGCAAGAATCAGAGAATGAAGTTTTGCCCACTTACTGAGATTAATTATCTTGTGTTTCAATCGGAGAACTCTTTAAGAAGGCTTCCACTCGAGCCAGCAAAGCGATATCTCTTGTACATAGTGCCTACGCGGAGTGGGGCACTACAAATAGCAGGTAATAAAATCAGTTGAATATGCTCAGAGCAAGTTGGGTTGGATTATTGTAACACCTCAGTTAGAGTGATGCAGGCTAAGAACCTGGAAGTGTGAGGTATTATGAGGGTGTGAGGGTTAACATCAAGGGGCAAAGAAGTGTTGATCTGGTAAAGGTAAGTTAATGTGGGACTGTTTGACACTGAGTCATTGTAAAATCATGTATGTGTGTTGAATGTGTATCTGTGAGAGGTGTCATGTAGTGTAGGTAATTAGCCTAGATACCAAGGGAGATATAGGTGAGTGTTAATATAAGTGAGATATCATAGTTTAGGCTAAGATATTAGTTAGTAGGAGAGTATTAATAAGATACATATGATACCATAGTAAATAAGCTATATAGATACTAATAATAGCTAGTATTACTAATATCAATAGGGTATTGACTTAGAAATCTAGATACGACCTAGTACCAACTAGTTTACCTTTGTAACCACCCTAGAAGCTAAATTTGGACCTAGAATGAGGGTAAAGACCTAGTTTGACTTAATCTAACCTAGAAATGACTTAGAGACCAAGTTTCAAACTAGTATAGCATATTTATGATTCTAAAATAATATTTTGATTTGATGTTCATATTTAGGTCTTCAGACACCGAGATAGAAACTGGTTGATATCCATTGCTCTAGACCTCAGGCGAGTACATTCTCTGATAGTTTCTATTATTTGATAATTACTATAATACAAGTATTTAGTAATGATTTACCTGATTCTCGACACGATGGTTGTACGGGCTTGTTGTATGGATTTCAGTTCTGATATATCTATGGTTCTCATATTCATTGTACACCTTGATCACCCTGTTCTTCATATTATGTTTATGGTATAGTGACATGACTTGATTTGGAAATCGTGATTATTGTGGATATCCAATCCTAAGGGATTGTGACGTACTATCGTGCTTGCATTTTGTTGGATAGCCAATCCTAAGAGATTATACCGTACTATCGTGATCATATTATTGTGGATAGCCAATCCTATGGGATTGAGCTGTATTATTTTATTATTGTGGGTAGCCAATTCTAAGAGATTGTCCCATACTACTATTTTATTGTGGATAGCGATTCCTATTGGATTGAGTCGTACAATTATATTATTGTGGACAGCCAATCCTAAGAGACTGTGTCGTACTATTATTCTTGCATTATTGTGGATAGCCAATCCTAAGAGACTGTGTTGTACTATTGTTCTTGCATTATTGTGGATAGCCAATCCTAAGGAATTATGCTATTTTATTGTTCTTGCATTACCGTGGATAGCCTATCCTAAGGGATTCTGTCATACTATTGCATTATTGTGGATAGTCAATCCTAAGGGATTGAGCCGTACTATAGTGATCGTGTTATCGTGAAAATTGCTTATTGATTATAGACCATTGGTTAAACGCATATTGGAAGGTTATTACAAAACACAGTGTAGTATCAGTTATTCTCTTATTCCAGTTCCTAGTGTATTGATATTACCCTATTGCTCTAAATTATTTGTCCTTCTTTTCTGCCATACTTGTCTGTTGTTAATGGTGAATCCTGAAGTAGATTTACCTCCCTAGTGCTTCGATACCCTGCATCACCTAGAGTCCTGTTATCATACACACCTTGGTGAGATACTTTATTCACCTTAGATCCCTTACTACCTTCCACCTCCCCTACTATACTTCCAGTACTGGGTACATCTATGGGATTATTTTCAGTGATTCTCGTATGTGTCCCTCCCTAATATACTACCAAGGAGTTTCCTTGTCCCTTTCCATCCTCCATGGCTTATTCTGGTTCCTACCTCTTCCCAAGTACTGTAGGATGAGACGCACTACTCATCTGCAAGTCTTCCTAGACGCCGTGGACGTGCTCAGGGTCCATAGTAATATCCTGGTCAGGTTGCCCTATTGGATTATTCTGGATCTCTGATGCCTGCTCATTATTGAATGTTTGCATCTCCTGGTCATCTTCGTCTATAACCACTTCTGCTTTATTCCTACAATGTTCTTTTACGTGACCAAAACATCGACAATTTCCACATGAAGAAGGAACCCATTCATAATCTATCTTTTGGATTATCCTATCCCCATTATGCAGGTGCACTTTGATTTGATGAGGTAACTCACTCGTGGCTTCAATTTTGACAAAAACTCGTGCAACGTTCCAGAGTTGTGGTGATAACTAAGGCAGACAAATCCAAACGGGCACTGTTGTAAGTCTGTCTTTCTCAAAGTTGAATTTCGGATGCCAACTTTTTAGAATTACCAACCTACCATTGAAGGTCCACGGACCCCCCAATATTCTTTCCAAATCCTCCGCAAGGGAGAATTTGATGAAGTAAAATTCGTTCTCTAGTGACCGAAGGCTTTGCAGTGGGTCCGACCGACTAGTTTTTCTCTCTATAGTCTTCTGCCTCCAACTATCCTCTTTATTATGTCTCTCTACACCCATGGCCGGCCTTACCAAGGGAACTTTAGAAACTTCCTAGATCACCTCCTTCCATTTTCGATTCCAGTCCCTCTGGTCACGTGGCAAACTCGGCCTACCATGCTGCGTTGATCCCTTCGAACCATTGCGATCCCTACCTTCCTTCCTGGCCCAGCAATTGGATGGAGCCGATCGACGTTTCCTATCCACCGTAGGCCACCCCCCTCCAGAACTTCTGATCCCCAGATCTTCGCTGCCATCTGCTCTACCTTCACCTACGACCGCTCCTTCGGTCGCTACCGAGCCGTCGGCCCTTGGATCGCCCTCCTAGAGAGCAAACCCTAGCGCCGCAGACATTATATATATATATATATATATATATAGTTTTCATAACTCCCATGAGGGAATGACTCCAATCTAAACATCTTCCATCTTGAAGAGATATCAATCTCTCTGGTAAAAGTGTTGAATTTCCATATATATTATTATCAATGCTATCAGTAATCAGAGATTCTACTATCTCATGTTTATCTTTTAAAGTTAATATATTTAAAGATAAAACATTCATTTTTTGCATAACTCCCAGGAGAGATTGACTCCAATCTAAACATCTTCTATCTCGAAAAGATGTCATAATGGATTCATTTAAACCTTGTAGAGTAAGAGGTCTAAAAGTAACATGAATTAGTCCAATATGGACATAATTATATTTCTCACGATAATGACCTATGTCATCTTTACTAAGCATTTTTAGTGACTGTTCAATACCACTAACTAGCCAATCTAATAGCTCAGGCAAATACTCCACAGCCCAAGTAAAATATTGTTCTTGGCAGCATAGCAATATCGATGCCTTCTATAAAGTTTTTTTACTTTAATAATGTTAGGGTTAAATTTCCACAGATTTAGTGGATATAAGGATTTAATAAGATAATCAAGTGGGATGAAATAAACTTTCCTAAAGAATGGACTTTAAATCTGGCCGTGCTCCTAGAGAAATCATGCATACAAAAATAGATCTGATTGTTCAAACTTAAGATGGTGAGGTGGAAGTGAGATTTACTCCTGTTATGCCCCAGTACCGGAATACGGAGACGGACATGGCCAGCTACCCCGTACAAGGTATTATACGTCGTACGATGATCACGGTTGTATAAGACAAGGGGTGCATGCTACAATCAAGTCTCCTATGGTCAAGAACTTTTATGTCTCAATCATTCAAACAAGAAACAATAAGCATATAGCATATATGATAAGCAGTAAGGCATCCCAAATGCTTTCTTAAAATATTCTAGAGTCCAACTGTGCAAAATAACAAGCTGTAAGAGTAACATGAGTACATGACCGTGATCCGCGGTAGTCCGATTTAATACAATCATATAAGAAAAACTAATGTCCACATGAGCCGGCTAACTGGTACCGGTGGCTAAACACCAAAAAGAAGTAAATATGCAAGACGAGCAGGGAAGAAAAAAATCCTACTCGCTATCCCCTGCGACTATATTTCTGGTACGCACCATGAGTTGGGAGAAAGTACGCTAGATCCTCAGGTGTTGGCTCAAAACCTGGCCATGCAAAACACGTGGGGTTAGACCCCAAATAATAAGTACCACAAAGGAAGCACGAAATGGAGAAAAAAAATCCAAGGAAAATATATAATAATACATAGGTTCAGTGTCGTAACTTAGGTCCATGGCATATCCTTACAACTAAACAAGGACAATAGTTGAATCCTCACACTATGATAGTCTATTTCCCTAGGCTACTAGCCGAATAATACAATCACAACCACATACATTTCTTATATCGGCCAATTAATTGTACGACTTGCTATTTTGTGGAGTTTGAGGTTATCTCAGAATAATGCATAATAAGTATCCTCAGATCATGCCAGTGCCAAACATAAGGTAGCCGAACCAATATAATAAAACATGCACTTGCAAGATGCACCAGTTCCTCGTAGGGCCACTGCGCAAAAAATACGGTATTAGCGGTTCCAGTGTTCCTATATTGAAATAGTGGCTCGACATAATAATAATAGTCAGATACTGCACTCTATTAAGGCAGATGATATACAGTATATGTGGTGGCAAGCCCACAGCACACTTAGAATGAATCTCTGTAGGAAGGTTCGTTGGCATGATCTCGGGATACGTTCCCTCCAAATGTTACTACCACTTTTAGTTACCTAATTATCCCTATGTTGTGCTTGAAATCTCAAGGTGTGGTCACATAAGAATTTCCTTTAAAATATCATACAAGGTACGGGCACGCTAGATACGAATCCATGGAAGTCAAATCTGGATTCACCCGAGCGTGTATGCAACATTCATACAATCAATAACCTAGCCACGCTTTGGTAGTTTGACTCACTTATTATGCCCGTGTTGGGAAAACAATGTACATATATATATAATATCACGCGTTCAGGGATTTGGAGGCATTTTCGATGCATAACCCAAATATAATCGCTCAACACGTGTCCGGATGTGTCGCTCCTTGGCGCACATAAAATCATGAATAATAATCAGGCAATAGTGGTATTAGCACATATACAGTATTCGAGTCCAATTATCAATTATACATTGGGTCACATGAATCAAGAAGATATTTAGTCAAAAAATCAAGGTCGTATGGGTCTCTAGGCCGCATGAAGTCAAACCGTATGAGAAGTCAGGCCGTATGAGAAGTTATGTCGCATGAAGTCAGGATGCATACAGTCATGTCGCATGAAGTATCAGGCCACATGAAGAGTCAGGCCGTATGGACCACTTGGCCGTATGCCCAGGGTTAAGTCTACTCCTTGGGACAAGTGTTGAAGTGACAGTTAAATAAAGTATCAAAGATGAGACATAAAGTGACTGATGTGACTGAGGTGACAAGCCATAAAGTGGGTCAGGAAGAAAAGACAAAAATATAAAAATAAGTGCCAACGGTTCAGAGTCATGTGTCCAAGAAATAGGGGCCGCATGTTCTCCTGGCCGCATGGGTGTCTGTGCCGCATGAGGTTTAATGCCGCATGGAGTTTTATAGGACTTAGCGAATTTCTCATTCGTTCAGTGAGTGAAAGCACAAGGTGTTCAAGGATACTTGTGTAAATTAGCATTCATGCGTCTAACAAGATGGCCGCATGCTGTCAGTATGCGAAAAGAGTTTAGGCTGCATAACCCTCTCGGGTTGCATGACACTCTCGGCTGCATATGCTCACTGGCCGCGTAGGAACTTCGTCTTCTCCAACGGCAGGTTAGGTTATGGCAAAAAAGCTCCAAAAATTGAAATCTTGTTTTGTTCATAAAAATCCTATTTTAAGACCAAATCGGTTAACCAAAAGCCATGCTTTAAATTGAAAGCTCTATCGTGTAGCAAAAATTGGTTTTCAAAGACAAAAGTTTAATAGATCAAAACCAAGAAAAACTCATGAAACCCATAAAATCCTAAGTTTAGAAATATAGATCTACACTAATCCATCCATCAAAACAGAAAACTCCAAGAGCTAAAAGTGCTTAGAAACACATAATAAATATAATAGAACAATAATATGGAGGGTTTCTCTATTTCTCATGCAAGGTGTACTTACCTATGAAATGGGGAGAGAAAGCTAAAGAAAGGTAAAAAAAAGAAGAAGAGAGAAAAGGGAGAGAAAATATTGGGTTATATATGGTAGGGTTGAGGGTTGAACCAAAGGTTCCATGAGTTGAACCAACCCACAAAATAAGCCATGAACTAGGTTAAACCAAAGAATGAGTCTAGTCTCCATGCACACACAATCATGCTAAAATAAAAATATGTTCCAAATACGTATATCGGGAACGAGGAGTGACATCTCTATCCACCTTAAAAAAATTTGGTCCTCGGAATTCGTATCCAAGCAATAGCTAGAGAAGTCAAGACAAGCACGATATAAATCTACTAGCAACTACACTTCATGCCGTATAGTGCTTCAAAATATACCATCTGAATGCTGGCCTGATAACTGTTGTTGTACGAGAATTTCGCCAAGTGAAGGTGATTCTTCCAAGATCCACCAAGTTCTAAGGTACAAGCTCGTAGCATATCCTCCAGGGTCTGGATAGTTCTCTCTGATTGTCCGTCTTTCTGGGGGGGGTAAGCTGTGCTGAATCTTAATTTGGTGCCCAAGCTCTGGTGTAAACTTTTCTAAAAATGAGAAGTGAACCGTGTTTCTCGATCTGACATGATAATTACTAGGACACCGTATTGTCTTACTATTTGTCGTATGTATATTTCAGCCAATTATTCTGTAGACTGTCCTACTCGAAAAGGAAGAATCATTTTAAAACCAAATCGGGTGAACCAAAAGCCAAAATGCTCTAAACTGAAAGCTCTATCGTATAGCAAAAAATGGTTTTCAAAGACACAAGTTTAATAGATCAAAACCAAAAAAAATCATAAAACTCATAAAACTCTAAGTTTAGAAATATAGATCTACACTAATCCATCCATTAGAACATAAAACTCCAAGAGCTAAAAGTGCTTAGAAACACATAGTAAACATAATAGAACAATAATATAGAGGGTTTCTCCAATTCTCATGCAATGTGTACTTGCCTATGAAATGGGGAGAGAGCTAAAGAAAGAGGAAGAAATGAAGAAGTGAGGAGAGAGAGAGAGAGAGAGAGAGAGAGAGAGAGAGAGAGAGAGAGAGGAAATATTGGGTTATATATGGTAGGGTTGAAGGTTAAACCAAAGGTTCTCATGAGTTGAACCACCCCATAAAATAAGCCATAAACCAGGTTAAACCAAAGAATGGATCTATTCTCAATGCACATGCAATCATGCTAAAATAATATACGTTCTAAATATGTATATCAAAAACGGGGAGTGACAACTACTCAAGATAAAACTAGACTTTCTTTTCTAGTAGTTTCAGAAGATCATCTTCTTCCATGAGAAGACCTTAATGATAACTCTGATAAAGGTATTGCTGGATTTATTACTTATTGTTTCTCCGGTACTCTTCGATGCTGGCGGAATAACTGTTTAATAACACAACAAAAAACAAAAATATTGAATGACGTTAAAACTGAGAACAATGAACAGAAATAAGATGTCATTTATACCCTCATTGTTACAATATTATAATATTTTACAGGCGAAATAATCGACATGGAGAAAGAGAATAATTCTATTAAGAATATCCCTTTTATTAGGGATTGGATATTTAATCCATCTTAGTATCTTATTCAAGGGTTTATAATTAATCACTAATCTAGGGATACCACGTTCCCTTTCAGCATTATTATTTACATCAAATGTTGTGCAACTCCATAGGGAGTATAATTTTTTGATCAATTTCTTATCCAATAGATCTTGGATTTCCTTCTTACATAGTTCAAGATATTCTTGATTCATTTGACAAGGCCTAGTCTTTGTACCAAAGAGTACTAGAGAAACCACAAGTAATAAATCCAGCAATATCTTTATCAGAGTTGCCATTAACTTTAACTATATTATAATACATCATCATTCGATATAATTGATCATGGGTCTATTTATCAGAAGCACAATCTATGTTCCATTCATAGATATCGCCACCACTATATGATTTTGGATAATCGAATCATTTTCTTATAAATCATTGACAGCCATGTGCTAGCTTTTTACTATCAGACAGAGAGGAACGTTTTCTATTACTTATTTGGTCAGACAGTTTAGACAATGGTTTCTTTAATAATTACTTTTAGTATCATTTATATCATGATAAATTTAGTTACTGATGTTCTTGTGTCATAATATTGAGTGAAGTAGAATCTTAAATTCCTAATAAATTTATTGGCAGTAGGATCCAATAAGAAGGCTCTTGATAAGAGTAAAGCTATTAAGAATGTTCAAAATGTTGAGTTTTCCTCTGAATTAATGGCGTTGAACAAATGGATCATTCCTAAAGTCCAGCCAAAGAAAATATACCAGATTGGTACCTTTGATTTTCGATCTTCCATTGTAATTAAAACAATGGAGAGATCTGTTCAAGTTAGTAATACCGAACAGTCACTAAAAATGCTAAGTGAAGATGACATAGGTCATTATTGTAAGAAATATAATTATGTTCATATTAGACTAATTAAGGTTGCTTTCAAACCTCTTACTCTACAAGGTTTAAATGCATCTATTATGATATCTCTTTGAGATGGAAGATGTTTAGATTGGAGTCAATCCATCATGGGAGTTATGCAAACTAGCATTTGCTATGGACTAGTATATTTTAATATTTATCCTAATTTAACCTTATCTTTAACTGATATTAATATTCTAGAATCAGTTAATTTGAATCTTAAAACCAATGGTTATAATTTCGTACCAGGTTCTAAGACTATAGCAATAATCTATAGAATTTATTACAAGTTAATGACTACTTGTGCTCCTAAGGCAAAGCATATTTCCAAGCCTGGGAAGACTTAACATAGCCATGATCGGCTAAGGTAATTCTACTTTCTCAAGATTATGATATAGTAATTTTTATGTAACTTCTTATTATTTCTTGGTTCTTTTATACTAGTAGTAATTATAATGGTAAAATTATTGTCTCAATAGACTTAGGGTAGTCTTTCGTTTTCTTTCAGGGAAATGTATGTCTATGTCTAGTTGTATTAGCCTATGTCTTAAAACTCAAATCGCGTAGGCGTGTTGTACCGGGATGACAGTAAGGCCGTAAATCAATGACAGCCATGTGCTAGTTTTTTACTATCAAACATAGAGGAATGTTTGCTATTACTTATTTGGTCGGACAGTTCAGACAATGGTTTCTTTAATAATTACTTTTAGTATCATTGATATCATGATAAATTTAGTTACCGATGTTCTTGTGTCATAATATTGAGTGAAGTAGAATCTTAAATTCCTAATAAATTTATTGGCAATATGTCACGACCCGCACCCGGATTTTGGGCACGAGAGCATGGGTACATCCAGCCTACGCCGCAGCATCGGCGGTAGAACGCGGTCTAGGTCATAATACTATGTAATCATTCTCTCACGAATATCCAACTCCATAAGGAGACACATATATTATAATATAATATGGAATACTCAATCACATAAACTAGAGCACGATGAGATATAGAAGAAAACAAATAAAATACAAGACAAGTCTAAACAACAAAATAACCATACCTGCAATCAATAACATCCAATCTCCAAGTATACTGGAAAATAAGTCCTCTAAGTCATAGTCTGGAAAAATATTTCTAGTCAGGATGGAACAAAGTACACCTCTAATAACAGTTCCAGTTAATTGATAAGGACTATAAAACAATAAATAAATGATGCTATATACTGAGAGAAGACAATGAATAAATACAATGGCAAAATGAAGAGACAGGCACTATAGGCAATATGGTACAATCAGTGCATATATGAAATAAAAGGAAAGAGGTACAATATCATATTACGAGTAATGTAGTATATGAACTAAAATAGAGAACTGTAACTATTCTAAGTGTTTAAAATCGTAGTTTCAAAATGTGATCGTCTTGGGAACTTGTACGATAGCTACATGGCCTGGCTAATCATATATGAGGTATATGTTTAACACTAACAATATTTTACACTTGTACGATAGGTATTTGATCACATCTCTCACTAGCAATTTCCCCGCCCCTAACTAGTACTGTGGATCCAACCATGATATGTCACGATACGCAATCAATGTCCAATATATCATGTATAATTTCTAATATCAATGTCGTGTACAATATCAATACGATAACCAATGTAATATCTCATGACTAAAGATCCAATCTATATACTAGTCCGTGTAGCACAGTGTCAAGAATCAGATGTAACATTTCTAAATACTTGAATTATAGAAATTATCAAATAATAGAAATTATCAGAGAATGTACTCGCCTGTGGTCCTTAGATGGTATGAATCAGAGTCCAAGTCACAGTCCAAATAGCCTATGTATTACAAATTTACCATATCAAAAGATAATTTATTTTAATTTATTTAATTCTGGAATAATTACTCTAAAATCCTATTTTAATCTTATTATTCTAATTTTTTAGGTTAATTCCTAAATTTTGTCCAAAGGAACTGAATTTTATCAACTCAAGACTCATGGCACGCAAATCGAGATGATCTGTTGACCAAAAAGTCAACCAACACAAACTCGACTTTCATGCATGATTTTCTGTAGATTTTAGCATAAAAACATGCTAGAATTTAAGGCTCGTCCGAATTTAAATTTGTTTGGGAATTATGGCACATACAAATTTCGTATTGTGCACCGATGGTTAAATTCTAACCTAGAAGTTCCACAGAATTAACCGTATATAAATATTTCGAATTAAATTCTGAGAAAAACATATGTCAATGATCTCGATATTATATTTCCTAAACTTCAAACGATTTATGATTCTGATTCCTGGTTCTCCCGAAATCGCGAAAACATCGAAACACGTCTATTTTCGGACATGTTGTGCTCTACGAATTTTTCAGAATTTAATACTAATAATTTAGTAAAACATTTTATATATTCAGAAATCTAACCTCAATATCATTCTAACGCAAGAAAATAGACCTCGTTTGGAATCCGGAGCTATGCGCAATGGCTTCTGGAAGATGAAGGGACCCTAGATGGCAATTTTCCCAAATTTGGCTCAAAGAAAACCCTAGAAATTAATAACCTAACTATTATATATATAGGGAGAGAGGGAAGCCGCGGCTCAAAGGAGTGCCATGTGGCAGCCATCTGACGCTTCCCGCTCAGATCGAACGGTCAGTGTTCGATGCGGCTCGGCTCAGCTCAGTCCGACTCGGACTAGGACGCGGCTTGGCTCGGCTCGGCTCGCGGTCGGCTCGGCTGCACCCACACTCACCCCGCGGTCGCTGACAAGCGGGCCCCGCCCAGTTGGCTGCGGGAGGCTGACGGGTGGGCCCCTGTTGGCTGACTGGGCAAAAATAATTACTTTTTAGGTTTTTATTTTCAGAAAATATTTTTTAATTCAGTTTTCCCTAATTAACTCAAAATAAATGCTAAAAATAATCAGAAAATTCTAGAAAATATATTTGATTATTTAAAACCTAAAATAAAAGTTTGGGATATTTTTATTTAAGTTTGTCCCTAAAATAAATTCTTGAAAGTCCTATAAAATTAGGGTTACTAGTTTTTAATTAACTAAAAATTATGGAAAAATCTCAATAGCCCAAAATTAACCTAATAACAACATTTAAGTACGAATTTTAGGATACGGAGGTTACAAGTCTACCCACCTTAAAAAAAATTGTCCTCGAAATTTAAAATCCTTAATTGTTTTATTTATTTACTACCATCAAAATTAAATTTATCAAATCATATAATCATGAACTAATCCATATTGTTATTTCATAATATTTCTCAAAATTCTATAAATATCATATTCCTGAAAATCTTCAAATATAAAATTAAATTCCATTCTTATCACAATCTCCTCCAAAATTTTAAGTTAATAACGAAATACAAGAATTTAATATTCAATCCTCTAATTGAAATCCAGTCAATGCATATTTATAAAATTTAAAAATCGCATCCCAAAATTGAACTCAAACACTAATCCATTAATGATCTTACTCCTCTAATTTAAATCCAATCAATGCATATTTATAAAATTTAAATTCTCATCCCAAAAATTTGAATTCAAACATTGATACATTAATGATCTTACTCCTCGATTCTTTTTCCACATCATACTCAAACAATATAATATTTACAAGATCTTCAATTGCAACATTCAAAATAATTTTTAAATTTATACCTTGCAGTCAAATAAATATAATGATGATCTTCTTAACTTTCTTAAATGTTAATGACAAATTCACTCATATCTTAATCTTCATAAAATTCAATGATTTAACAAAATCGTCAATTCTACCATATTAAATTCTCAACTCTTTATTTAAATTAATGTTAATCCTCAAAATTTAAGGCACCTTGTCTCTCTTTGTCAAGTCATAACATCTTCATTAATTCTTCACTACGGTCAAACTCCCAACAATCAAGGTCTAAGAACCTACAGTCATACAACATGCAATCTAGAAAAAATGTATGGTCTATTGTCTGTTTTGTCATGGTATTTCAGTCTCTGTCGGGGTTTACTACTAGCTATATTCTAGTGAGAGAATCATTGATACAAGCTATGGTACTAGAAAATTAATTAATCAATCAAATAGACAAAAGAACAGAAGGAAAGAACAAAACATAGCCTTCTAACACAACCATAGGTTTAATGATGCATCCAATGTTTGATACACCTATCCCTTGGTACCACAGTTTCTAGTACACCCATTGCTAGCTCTCTTATCTACTAAAATTGTTTCTACTAATTGTTCTTATCACTCAAGTGCACACCAAGTGCAATATAGCACACTAAGTACTACTCCCTATAATACAACTCTAGATGGACACCCAAGTTAATTTGCAGTGTCATCTCAGGCATGCTCAAGCCAACAGATCCTTACACATGCACTTCATCCACTCATATACTGTTATACATTTCTTACCCACCATTTATCCTCAAAATAGAACCCTCAAAATTTAACTTCTCGAACAATTTAAACTAAAATGCATATACTTTCCTCAAAAGTCAAATATTCAAATATTCAAATATTAAAATAAAATTTTAATCACTTCCAAAAATCTTTTTTTTAGCATTGAATATGTTTATTGAATTGAATTTGAATCCTCAAAAAATTTTAATAACATAAAATCTCAACTCCTCAAAAATTTTTAAAAATTGAAATTTATTTCCAATCTTCAAATTATAAATTTAAATCCACATCTATCTAAGTATACATATATATACTCACAGTCTCTAACACTCAAGGTACACATACAAATACACTAATTGTCTACACCCCTCAAATGTGTACTAAAATTTTGCACTGCCTGGATTACTTGCACTATTACTTCCAATAATTTTTTATCCATATTAACTGATACATCAATCTAATATCATCTCACGAGGTACTTACTGTTATTAGCATATTTCTCAACTAATCCTTGATATAGAAACACTAGCACTCTTGGTATGGTTACACTAGCTTCATTATTAGATCACCTTATCACACTCACTAGAACCCATGATCACTTGTACTAGTTATTAACTTCTATAATGCACATTCTTTACTTTACTCCCAAAGGCAGACATATGGTTCCATAAATCTATTGAATTATAAGTATCTCCCCTTAACCTTTTACAGACTGATACACTAATCAGTGATACACTTCATACCTTCTATTACCAATCTTGATATTTCTCAAACCATGACACACCATTAGAATTTTCTAATACTCATGCTTCCACTTTCATGAACTCCCACACTGACACTCATCACCCACTGTGCATCCTGCACATAATTTCTAGATACTCTTACATCTATTGTTTCTAACACATCACTTGCCTCAATATCAGGTGATACATCCATCATTAGTTATATATCGGTACACTCAGATCAAATAACATATCAAGGCCCTAATTTTATCTATAACACAAGTCTCACTACTTAGCATAATGTATTCTTATTCTCTTACACTCTCTTATCCACTTATGGGTATCCTCCTACTATGGCACACTCATTAATTTCCTTTATGCATATGCATTTCTTTATTCTTGACACACCCAAGTAATCAACCATTAAGTTGAATATCATGCTCCATTAATTTTTAACACAATTTCCACGATACTTAATCGTTTACATAGATCATCCAATTACATAAATTTATGACTATCTAGGACTGTCATGCTGACTCTGATACTTACTCTTGGAACCATCTGATACTCTTTACTCCTCCTTCTACTTATAGTACCAATACTAACTATAATGACACATATGATAGAACTATCGCTACAAGGTACTACGCTATGGGTTAACTCTAGATTGATTCCTACTGCTCACATGTCCAACTAGGAAACACTTACAAACTCACAAGTCATACTCAGTCAACACTGATACAAGACACAAACATAATTGCAAGTCACCAATTATCACACTAACAAGGATCTTAAAGAAATAAAGCTCAAAGGAACTGGACTAAGGATTGAAGGTATCTCTTAGCAAACAAAAAGAAACGATGGAACAAAGTCCTGGAATAACAGAAGTAGATAAGTATTAAGATGATACCTTAAGAACCAATTTAAGATACAACCTAATAATCATACACGTCTGTCCAAAATTATGACACTCAGAATCCTCGCCACGCCAGTAAGCATAGCTGCGATAAACGATAGATTCCATAACTTAGGTATGCTACTCTATAATCATGTCATGTAGAATCCCCGCTGTGTCGACTAGTATAGCTGCGAGAAATTCTAAATTTCATAACTAAGATATATACATCTGAAGTCAGGTCCCTACGTTTTTGACACGCCAGCTAATATGGCTGCAATAAATTCTAGGCTTCATAACCAAAGCAGACGTTTTACCTTTCTCACTGTCCTCATCAACATATGTCATTAGATGATACCGTAAATTTTAGTCCGTAAAATTTATCTCGATAAGAAATCAAACTCAACAACGACACCAAGAATTAAATTTAATAACTGAACAACAAGAATCAATTTCAATAACAACAAGTGAGAACGGACAAAAACAAGGAAACAGATTTAAATTGGAAATTATAATAAGATTCTCAAGGGTCATCCCAAGAATCTCTCAAATAATTTGTGATTGAGTATCCTCTCTTATCCTAGTATCCTATGTCCTATATCCGATTGCAGGCATACAGTAGTACAACTAAGATGTCGTACTACCACGATATCGCACAACTTGCGAAGTCTGACTTACATGGGCCACCACTAAAAATGTGTCACGACTCGTACCCGAATTTTGGGGCACAAGAGCGTGGGTACATCCAGCCTACATCATAGCATCGGTGGTAGAATGATGTCTAGGTCATAATACTATCTAATCATTCTCTCACGAATATCCAACTCCAAAAGGAGACACAGATATCACAATATAATATGGAATACTCAATCACATAAACTAGAGCACGATGAGATATCAAAGAAAACAAATAAAATACAAGACAAGTCTAAACAACAAAATAACTATACCTACAATTAATAACATCCAATCTCCAAGTATACTGGAAAACAAGTCCTCTAAGTCATAGTCTGGAAAAATATTTTCAGTCAGGATGGAACGAAGTACACCTCTAATAACAGTTCCAGTTAATTGATAAGGACTATAAAATAATAAATAGATGATGCTATATACTGAGAGAAGATAATGAATAAATGCAATGGCAAAATAAAGAGACAGGCAATATAGGCAATATGGTACAGTCAATGCATATATGAAATAAAAGAAAAGTGGTGTAATATCATATACGAGTGATGTAGTATATGAACTAAAATAGAGAACTGTAACTATTCTAAGTGTTTGAAATCGTAGTTTTGAAATGTGATCGGCTTGGGAACTTTTAGGATAGCTACATGGCCTGGATAATTATATGTGAGGTGTATGATTAACACTAACAATATTTTACACTTGTACGATAGGTATTTGATCACATCTCTCACTAGCAATTTCCCCGCCCCCAAATAGTACTGTGGATCCAACCATGACACGTCAAGATACACGATCAAAGTCCAATATACCGTATACAATGTCTAATATCAATGTCGTATACAATGTCAATACGATAACCAATGTAACATCTCATAACTAAAGATTCAATCTATATACTAGTCCGTGTAGCATAGTGTCAAGAATCAGATGTAATATTTCTAAATACTTGAATTATATAAATTATTAAATAACGAAAATTATCAGAGAATGTACTCGCCTGTGGTCCTTAGATGGTATGAATCAGAGTCCAAGTCACAGTCCAAATAGCCTATGTATTACAAATTTACCATGTCAAAAGATAATTTATTTTAATTTATTTAATTATGGAATAATTACTCTAAAATCCTATTTTAATTTTATTATTCTGATTTTTTGAGGTTAATTCCTAAATTTTGTCCAAAGGAACTGAATTTTATCAACTCGAGACTCATAGCACGCAAATCGAGGCAATCTATTAACCAAAAAGTCAATAACAGAAACTCGACTTTCATGCATGATTTTCTGTAGATTTCAACATAAAAAATATGCCGAAATTTACGGCTCGTCCGAATTCAAATTTGTTTGGAAATTATGGCACATACAAATTTTGTATTGTGTACCGATGGTTAAATTCTAACCCAGAAGTTCTACAGAATTAACAGTATATAAATATTTTGAATTAAATTCTAGGAAAAACATATGTCAATTATCTCGATATTAGCTTTCTAAAACTTTAAACGTTTCATAATTCTGATTCCTGGTTCTCCCAAAATCGTAAAAACGTCGAAATACGTCTATTTTCGGACATGCTACAAATTTTCCAGAATTTAATACTCATCATTCGTTAAACAATTTATATATTCAGAAATCTAACCTCAATATCGTTCTAACACAGGAAATTGGGCCTCGTTTGGAGTCCGGAGCTATGCTCAATGGCTTTTGGAAGATGAAGGAACCCTAGATGGCAATTTTCCCAAATTCGGCTCAAAGAAAACCCTAGAAATTAATAACCTAACTATTATATATATAGGGGAGAGAGGGAAGCCGCGGCTCAAAGGTGTGCCACATGGCAGCCATCCGACGCTACCTGCTCAGATCGAACGATTAGTGTTCGATGCGGCTCCGCTCAGCTCAGTCCGACTCGGACTAGGATGCAGCTCGGCTCGGCTCGGCTCGCGGTCGGCTCGGCTGCACCCACACTCACCCCGCGGTCGCTGACAGGCGGGCCCCGCCCAGTTGGCTGCAGAAGGTTGACGGGTGGTGTCACTACCACATTCCGAAGACAGGGGTATTTTCGACCATTTATAATATTTAATATTATTGTAGTTATAATTAATTAATTGCATGAATAGTATATATTTAAATTAAATAATTATGTGTGATGTGTAATTAAATATAGTATTATATGCAGTGTTCATTTATTTTTAGCTAGCAGAATTGACCTAGAAGCCAGTAGATGAACACCTGTCCAAATTGTGGAATTATGTAATTAATTGTTTTATTTATAATTTAATTTTTGGAGATTTTCATTAATTACCGTGTTTTATTCAATATTTTGCGCCCTGTCTTTGCTTCGATATTTGGAGCGCTACCCTAACTTTTGTCTTCCAACAAATTTTGCCATCTTGCCCTAGACATGCCCGCCTTCCATTCTGCTATTTTTGCAACTCATAATCATGCTCTCTGTACATTGTTTTTGGCCGCACAAAAATCATCGCGGACGTTATTTAATAAATCCCTATTTTTGTATCGTTGTGCGTTCCAATTGAAATTGGAGGCAATCTTGACCTATTTTTCGTGCGACCCAAATTAGGATAATATTCTATTCTGAGTCTTCTTCATTATTGGTATTGATGACCTGACCTGATTTTGGCCCCATATGTACTCCTAATTAATTGTTGAACACAACTTGCATTTATTTCTATTTAAATTGAGGATACTATTTTATCTGATTCTGAAATCCCAATTTTATTCTAGTGGCCTGTTATTTGAGCCCACACAAATCTTAAAGCGCCCCCTGACCCTACAAAACATCAAACACCGAATCGCTCGCCAAATTTTTGTCATTTTATGTGTTTATGCAATTTCCCGAATTTAAGGGGCTAAGTTGCAATTATTCAAATTGTAGGTGTCATCACCCCATTGTCCAAGACCTAATGGAAAGATTATTTACTTGTGGACCAAATTACATTTTTTTCCACATGAATTATTCTCCATGTCCAATCTGGACCCCTCATTTTAAGGGGGATCAATCACAACCCTTGATTTTACACCCTCTCTCCCTATATAATATCATGTCTACATCAACCCTAAACCCTAGACAACCTAGAAAACCCCACCTCCTCACAAGCCCCCATCCTCCCTCACCAAACCGTAGCCCCATTCTTCTTCCCTTCTTCTTCTCTTTTCTTTTTCTTCTTCTTCCTTCTTCTCCTTCCCTTTCCTTTTAAAATTTTGAATTTCAAAATAAAGGGGGGAACCATCTTCACCATCTACTGTACTCCGGCGGCCCAGCGGCCATCCCGAGCCCACCGATCGGCCAGGCTCCGACCCGCTGGCCTGCCGCTTTCCCTCCGGCGCAGCCCCATTCGAGCCCCCTCAAGTCGAGGCCGAGCTCCTCCTTGTTCGCAGACCCGGCTGCTGTTTCTCCGGCCTGCAAACATTCACCACCACCCCGACTTCCTGTTCTGTTCCCGGCGGCTCTCCCTCAACTCTCCTCCTCGGCTCCACCTCACCGACTCCTCCCCATCTTCACTGCCCAGCCCCGGCGGCCCTCTCCCTGTGCTCCGGTCCCCTTGATCCCTACTCCGGCCGGCAACTCCTCCATCACCATTCAACTCCACCACCATCACCATTCAACTCCACCACCATCACCATCCAACTCCCCACTGCTCTTCAACCCCTCCGGTCGGCCAGTGCTCCGGCCTCCTCCAGGCCGAGTCTCCCCGGAGCTCCCCCTCTGCTGCTCGACCACCCATCCCCGACTGCCCGGTACAGCCACTCCCATCTCCACCCATCAGCCCGGCCTAGCCCCTCCTCTGCACCCGACCGAGTCCGACCCCCGACTTCCTGAACCCTCCGGCTGCTCCTCCCTGTCGTAGCCCCTCCGGCCATTTTCCGGCGAAGACCCCAAGCCGTAGTAAGCTTCTTCTTCTCCCCTCTCTCTCCTTCTTTATAAATATATATATATATATATATATGTATGTATGTATATATAATTATTTGTATGAAAGTATGTATGTAGGTATTAATGTATATAGTATAGTTATTAGTTGGTATAAATATATGGTATATATATTTTGCATATGTATTCTAGTATAGATACATATTAGTATATGGGTATGATTAATTAAAATATATATGTATATATCTAAGTAATGTGTAGATATATATATATATATATATATATATATATATATGTATATAAATACGTATATTTGTGTATTGTGTATGTGAATTATGTGCATGTGTGTATTAGAATAATACTTAGTGTATATGTATTCACATACATATATGTATTATTGGTATATTTATATAGATAAAATACGTATTTTGGTATAAATGTATCAATATGTAAATACGTATTTAATATATGTTAGTATATAAATGTACGTATTTTGGAAAATGTGCAACTATATCAAGTAAATTATATTGGTATATATTTTAGATATATTTCATGAATTATGTTTATATATATATACATACAAGTATTATTTTATTATGTTTATATGCAAGTATTATTCATTTTTAAGTATATATTTATACATATATCTATTATTAAAATTGATGGAAATTATATGTAATCAGTTAATAAGATATTTATTTAAATATGTATCCCTACTAGATGACCCTAGTTGACTAGTGCCCTGCCTGGCATAGCCCTGAGGCCAGTATATTTCTTCTGTGTGTTAGGGTAGCATCTGATACAAATGTTATATTGTGTCATGTCTATAGGACTGTTGCTTTACCCAGGGGATACTCTGGAACAGGATATCCATAAATACCAGCTAAGGACCCGAGGCAAGTACATTCTCCGATAATTTCCAATTTCTTGATAATTTCTATAAATTCAATAATCTTGAAATATTACAACTGAATCCTTGACACTGTGCTACACGGACTAGTATAGCTTGGATCTGCAGTCATGAGATGTTATCTTGATTATCGTATTGACATTGTACACGACATGTATATTAGACATCGTACATGATAAACTGGACTTACTCGTGTATCGTGACATGTCATGGTTGGATCCACAGTACTAGTTGGGGGCGGAAAAGTAGTTAGTAAGAAATGTGATCATAACCTCTTATTGTAGTATAGAAAATTGTAAGTGTTAATCATGCTCTTCACCCATGATTAGCCAGGCCCTGTAGCTATCGTACATGTTCCCAAGCCGATCACATTTTGAAACTACTATTTCAAACACTTAGAATAGATTACAGTTCCCTATTTAAATCATATACTACATCACCCGTATATGATATTGTTTCTTGTTCTTTTTATTTTCATACATGCACCGACTGTATCATATTGCCTGCCTCTTTACATTGCCTGTCTCTCTTAATTGCCATTGCATTTATTTCACTGTCTTCTCAGTAGCTTGCATGACATGTTTATTGCTTTATAGTCCTTATCAATTAAATGGAACTGTTATTTGAGATTTGTACTTTGCTCCTTCCTGACTGGAAATATTTTTCCAGACTATGCCTTAGAGGACCGCTGTCCGACACTTTATGGACTATATAGTGAGTAGCTGCAGACTTGGTAGTCTAGTTGTGATTCTGGAAAGACTAGCCGAAAATTTCTATTTTTAGTTTGTTCTTTAAGTAGACTATTTGGTACCAGATTTGTCTCCGGCATTTTTATTGAGACTTGGATATTGTTGAGTTAGATTATATTCTGGATTTGTGTTGTATTTAAATTTTAATTTCTGTTTCAAAATCTTATCGTGCTGTAATCCGGTGATTGAGTATTTGTTCATCTTATTTGTGTCATCCGTGCCTCCTTATGGAGATTGGATGCTTGCGTGACATTAGTTAGATAGTATCAAGACCTTGACAGCGTTCTACCGCCGATGCTGCGGCGTAGGCTAGACGTACCCACGCACTCGTGCCCCTAAACCGGGTGCGGGTCGTGACAGGTGGGCCCCAGTTGGCTGATTGGGCAAAAATAATTACTTTTTGGGTTTTTATTTTCAGAAAATAGTTTTTAATTCAGTTTTCCCTTATTAACTCTAAATAAATGCTAAAAATAATCTAAAAATTCTAGAAAATATATTTGATTATTTAGAACCTAAAATAAAAGTTTGGGATATTTTTATTTAAGTTTGACCTTCAAATAAATTCTTGAAAGTCCTAAGAAATTAGGGTTACTAGTTTTTAATTAACTAAAAATTATGGAAAAATCCCAATAGCCCAAAATTAACCTAATAACAACATTTAAGCACGAATTTTAGGATATGGAGGTTACACAATAGGATCTAATAAGAAGACTCTTGATAAGAGTAAAGCTATTGAGAATGATCAAAATGTTGAGTTCTCTTCTGAATTAGAGGCATTGAACAAATAGATCATTCCTAAAGTTCAGCCAAAGAAAATATACCAGATTGGTACCTTTGATTTTTGATCTTCCATTGCAATCAAAATAATGGAGAGAACTGTTTAATTTAGTGATATTGAACAGTCACTAAAAATGCTTAGTGAAGATGACATAGATCATTATCGTGAGAAATATAATTATGTCCATATTGGACTAATTCAGATTGCTTTCAAACCTCTTACTCTATAAGGTTTAAATGCATCCATTATGACATCTCTTTGAGATAGAAGATGTTTATATTGGAGTCAATCCCTCATGGGAGTTATGCAAACTAGCCTTTGCTATGAACCAGTCTATTTTAATGTTTATCCTAATTTGACTTTATCTTTAACTAATATTAATCTTCTAGAATCAGTTAATTTGAATCTCAAAACAAATGGTTATAATTTTTACCTGGTTCTGAGACTATAGCAATAATTTGTATAATTCATTATAAGGTAATGACTACTTGTGCTCCTAAGGCAAAGAATATTATCAAGCCTGGGAAGACTACTTTGATTAAAAAAAATTTGTTAACATCAAAGATTGCTAATAATATGATAATCATGTGGGACAAAATAAACTTCCCTAAAGAATAAACTTTAAATCTGGTTATGCCTCCTAGAGCAATCATTGACACAGAGATAGATTAGATTGTCCAAACTCAAGATAGTGAGGTGGAAGTGAGATTTACTCCTCAAGATAAAATTAGACTTTCTTTTTCTAGTAGTTCCAGAAGATCATCTTCTTCTATGAGAATACCTTCTATACCATCCTCTTCTATAACTTCATCTTCTAACAAAGGATGAAAGTGAATTTGAAAAGATAACTTTCAACAAAGAAGCAATCACATATACGAAATATTATGCAGATGATTCAAATCTATCAGAATCGGATTTCAAGGATGATTATGTTATGGTTATTTCTGAGGATTTATCTAAAAATTTAGATATTAGAAACATACTTGATCAGATGTACTATGATGATAGTAAATTTAGAAAATGGTTTAAAAAATCCTATTCTAAAAAAGAAACGAAAAGACATAAGGATGATTACTATAATCACCTTAGTGCCATAGTGTAACCCACCTGTTTTTTTCAAAAATTTTTAATTTGGATTTTTCACATTTTTCTGTAATTTTCTAGGATTTTCAAGAATTTATTTTAGATTCAAATATAATTAAAAACATTCCAAACTTTTATTTTAAGTTCTAAATAATAAAATATATTTTCTAGAAGTTTTTGGAAATTTTCTGAGTATTTTAGTATTTATTGGGAGTTATTTAGGCTAATAACTAATTTTTAGGACTTCTAGAATTTATTGTGCAAGCCCAGGTATATAGAATGGACCCACATAAATTTTTTTATGTTTATAATATTATTATATATTTTCTGGAATTATTTCAGAATTTTTGGAATATATTTAATATTTAATTTTATTTAAATATTTAAAACTAATTTTTAGAGCTTCTCCTAATTATAGTAGAAAATCTATGAATATAAAATTATCCCAAATATTTTTTTAGATTTTTTAGGTTCAAAATATAATTTTTGTAATTTTTCCAGATTTTTATGATTATTTTTAATGTTTATTTTGAGTTATTTAGATTTAAAATGACTTAAATAATATTTTGATAAAGGCAAATCAAAAACAAATAATATAACCAAAACCATCCAATCATATTCTGACATGTGTCAGCCTATATATATCCATTCAGCCGCAGGTACATATATAATATAATATAATATAATAACCCTAATTATCCTATTATTTTAGAGAGAGAGATTTGAGAGAATTGTCATCTAGGGTTCCTTCATCTTCCAGAAGCCATTGCACATAGCTCCGGACTCCAAACGAGGCCTAGTTTCTTGCGTTAGAACGATATTGAGGTTAGCTTTCTGATTATATAAATTGCTTTTCTAAATTATGAGTATTAAATTCTGGAAAATTCGTAGAACACAGCATGTCCGAAAATAGACGCGTTTTGATGTTTTCGCGATTCCGGGAGAACCAGGAATCAGAATCATGAACCGTTTAAAGATTCAGAAATGTAATGTCGAGATAATTGACATATGTTTTTCCCAGAATTTAATTCAAAGTATTTGTATACTGTTAATTCTGTAGAACTTCTAGGTTAGAATTTAACCATCGGTGCACGATACGAAATTTGTATGTGCCATAATTTCCAAACGAATTTGAATTCGGACGAGCCGTAAATTCCATCATATTTTTGATGATGAAATCTACAGGAAATCATGCATGAAAGTTGAGTTTGTGTCGGTTGACTTTTTGGTCAACAGATCGCCTCGATTTGCGTGCCATGAGTCTCGAGTTGATAAAATTCAGTTCCTTTGGACAAAATTTAAGAATTAACCTAAAAATCAGAATAATAAGATTAAAATACAATTTTAGAGTAATTATTCCAGAATTAAATAAGTTAAAATAAATTATCTTTTGACATGGTAAATTGTAATACATAGGCTATTTGGACTGTGACTTGGACTCTGATTCACACCAGCAGCAGGACCCCAGGCAAGTGTACCTTGCCAAACTCTGCAGTATTGATACATATTTTCCTTGATTTATTTATATTGCTGTGCATGCTTAACCTAGGACCGTGTGACGTACTTAGCGTCCGATTATTAGTCGGGTGCCAATATTGTACGCAGTGTTGGGTACTGTCATCTAGAGATGGACATTCGTGATACTTTATATTCTCGTACTTGTCTTACCAAGTACACTATACCCCAGGACACTTGACAATATTCATGAGATATAATCTTTCTGATATATTCATGGTAATTCTGTATAGGATACAGGTTTATGACATATACATGATACATGCTTAGACATTATATGACTTGCTGCATTAGTTTTGATCCTGCGTGTCATGGATATGAGACGTGAGATTACATTGGGTGGGGAGAGATTTCCCATACAAAAGGCTGAATATATATATATAATATTTTAATGGAAGTGCCTTAGACTCTGGCAACAGATCTTTGGTACCGTACTGGCCCTTCGAGAAATACTGCTATGGGTTTCTCCGACACTGATCCTGTAGTAGTCTCAGCCCGAGTATGACTAAAACTCTCACTTGCATATCACTTAGCTGGTTATATAGTTTACCCTATTGTTTCCTTTATTTCTGTACTGCATTTATTTGGCTTGAGTTATTTTGTACCTTGCTATATCCCCTGAGGACCTGGATCCGGATTATGTCCCCAGGATTTGCAGACGAGATCTATCCCGAGGTATACGGAGCAGGAGCATTATCAGGAGCAGGCACTTGAGTAGTACCAGATCCAGTAGACGAGTGATCACCGAGGTTATCTTCTGAGTATATACTGTTTCCATACTCAGTATCTGATGTAGTTATCTTTATTTTTGTATCTTGACAGATGTATCAGACTCATTACCGGGTTATTTCCCCAGTTTATATTTTATTGAGATTGATCTTGATTTATGATTCTGATATTATTGTATTCATATCTGTGGATGAGATTAGTATATCTAGACCATATATTATTGTATTACAGCTTAAGTACGTCCTGATGGATCCATTAAATTAGGTTTGTCCATCGGTGTGTGCTGCTGGCCATTGCCACGTGTCTAGTCCCTTGGTATTTTAGGACTGGGGCGTGACATGATTTTCGTGGTGGCCCATACAGGTCAACGATTAAATAGTTCGGTTTCAACTTAGGGACCGAGCAAGCCTGCAATAAGAATAGGATAAGTTTTTAGGATCTGATCCACTTGCTTGAATCGTTCTTGACATCTGTATCGGATTCGAATTAATTTCTTGACTTGTATTCTGCCTTGATTCCTGTGCGCTTCTTATTGTTTATTTTGGGTTGTTACTCAAATTTTTTGAATTATGTGATTGGTAATTAGAACTTGATAGTTTAAGTTAAGTTGTAGATTATGACCTTATGATTGCCCTTAGCTTTAAGTCGCGTAATTAGTACCCCCACCTCGATACAAGTTAGATCCCTTACCCTTGACGGCCAGTAACTCTTCTATCCTCACTATCGACACTTGTTCTATAAGCATTAAGACTAAGACTTAAGACGACCATGACCTATGTAATATAGGAGGATACCCTAATAGGTACCAAGACCCCTTCTCGTAGACCTTAACAAGAGTTTTTACGGTATCCTTAAGACAATTTCAGTATTAGTTTATTATAAGTTGGGTAGTATGTCTCACAACATAGTACCACCTAGCCCTATTGACCCATTGATGAGGTGAACTAGGATGACACAACTTTAGACTTGTATAAGAAGATAGTGGTTATTCAGACAATAGAATTTAGAGGTCTTTGCCCCTATTTGGTCAACTAGCGACTTAGACAAGGAGGTTGTATGCTAACTGTAGAGATTGTAGAGTCTGTTATTATTATGGTTGCTTGTTTGTTTTGTTTTGTGAACTTGAATAATTTGTACCTCCTTTCATCATCATCTAGCATACTTAAATTTGCTGTACTTGACTTATGCTGCTATTCTATAGCCTAGTTTTGCAAGCTTATTCCTTATCGAGCTTGTTCATGACATATGTATTAGTGGACATGTACACTAATACAATTGTCTATTCAGAATCAGTGTATTACGGTCTGATCAACCTTAGTGCATTTGGGTTCACCCTTCGTACAACTAATTTACGTGGATTGAGATATATAGTTGACTAGTATACCTACCTCGAGACATATCAGAGCATATCGTATCGGGCACATAACTGTTCCAATATGAACATGCGAATAGGAATTTACCAATAGGATTTTAATCCACAACCGCTTGACAATTCCTATTTGAATTCTTTAAACGCCTTGACCCCGATACTTCTATTATATTACCTCACACTTGAACTCTTTATTATTGATCTTCGTCTTTCCTTATTTTGGAAAAACGAAATCTCGTGCTTGGTATAAGTTTGATATATAGACGGTACTAGATATACCCCACAGGCAGGTCGCATTGTTTGATGGCCCTTTTATAAATGATTAAGGGAATACCATAGGTGATATGTTTGGTGTTAAAGACTTGAGGATTCAATAACATGATTCAATAATTTGGGGCATAGCTTTCTTAGATGTATAGCCTTAGATGATAGATGGATAAATTCTAAGTTGGGTAGAGAGCGCAATGTTCACTTGAGAAGAATTCTTTAAACGATAATCAAGTGAGATTTGATAAAGAGAACCATACCCTATTTTAATTTCGAGGACGAAATTTTTATAAGTTGGGTAGATTGTAACCCCCCGGTTTTTTTCAGAAATTTTTAATTTAGATTTTTCACATTTTTCTGTAATTTTCTAGGATTTTCAAGAATTTATTTTAGATTCAAATATAATTAAAAACATTCCAAACTTTTATTTTAAGTTCTAAATAATAAAATATATTTTCTAGAAGTTTTTAGAAATTTTCTGAGTATTTTAGTATTTATTGGGAGTTATTTAGGCTAATAACTAATTTTTAGGACTTCTAGAATTTATTGTGCAAGCTCAGGTATATAGAATGGACCCACATAAATTTTTTTATGTTTATAATATTATTATATATTTTCTGGAATTATTTCAGAATTTTTGGAATATATTTAATATTTAATTTTATTTAAATATTTAAAACTAATTTTTAGAGCTTCTCCTAATTATAGTAGAAAATCTATGAATATAAAATTATCCCAAATATTTTTCTAGGGTTTTTAGGTTCAAAATATATTTTCTGTAATTTTTCCAGATTTTTATGATTATTTTTAATGTTTATTTTGAGTTATTTAGATTTAAAATGACTTAAATAATATTTTGATAAAGGCAAATCAAAAACAAATAATATAACCAAAACCATCCAATCATATTCTGATATGTGTTAGCCTATATATATCCATTCAGCCGTAGGTACATATATAATATAATATAATATAATAACCCTAATTATCCTATTATTTTAGAGAGAGAGATTTGAGAGAATTGTCATCTAGGGTTCCTTTATTTTCCAGAAGCCATTGTACATAGCTCCGGACTCCAAACGAGGCCTAGTTTCTTGTGTTAGAACGATATTGAGGTTAGCTTTTTGATTATATAAATTGCTTTTCTAAATTATGAGTATTAAATTCTGGAAAATTCGTAGAACACAGCATGTCCGAAAATAGACGTGTTTTGATGTTTTCGCGATTCCGGGAGAACCATGAATCAGAATCATAAACCGTTTAAAGATTCGGAAATGTAATATTGAGATAATTGACATATATTTTTCCCAGAATTTAATTCAAAGTATTTTTATACTTTTAATTCTGTAGAACTTCTAGGTTAGAATTTAACCATCGGTGCACGATACAAAATTTGTATGTGCCATAATTTTCAAACGAATTTGAATTCGGACGAGCCGTAAATTCCAGCATGTTTTTGATGATGAAATCTACAGGAAATCATGCATGAAAGTTGAGTTTTTGTCGGTTGACTTTTTGGTCAACAGATCGCCTCGATTTGCGTGCCATGAGTCTCGAGTTGATAAAATTCAGTTCCTTTGGACAAAATTTAGGAATTAACCTAAAAATCAGAATAATAAGATTAAAATAAGATTTAGAGTAATTATTCCAGAATTAAATAAGTTAAAATAAATTATCTTTTGACAAGGTAAATTGTAATACATAGGCTATTTGGACTGTGACTTGGACTCTGATTCACACCAACAGCAGGACCCCAGGCAAGTGTACCTTGCCAAACTCTGCAGTATTGATACATATTTTCCTTGCTTTATTTATATTGCTGTGCATGCTTAACCTAGGACCGTGTGACGTACTTAGCGTCCGATTATTAGTCGGGTGCCAATATTGTACGCATTGTTGGGTACTGTCATCTAGAGATGGACATTCGTGACACTTTATATTCTCGTACTTGTCTTACCAAGTACACTATACCCCAGGATACTTGACACTATTCATGAGACAGAATCTTCCTGAGATATTTATGGTGATTCTGTATAGGATACAGGTTTATGACATATACATGATACATGCTTAGACATTATATGACTTGCTGCATTAGTTTTGATCCTGCGTGTCATGGACATGAGACATGAGATTACATTGGGTGGGGAGAGATTTACCATACAAAAGGCTGAATATATATATATAATATTTTAATGGAAGTGCCTTAGACTCTGGCAACAGATCTTTGGTACCGTACTGGCCCTTCGAGAAATACTGCTATGGGTTTCTCCGACACTGATCCTGTAGTAGTCTCAGCCCGAGTATGACTAAAACTCTCACTTGCATATCACTTAGCTGGTTATATAGTTTACCCTATTATTTTCTTTATTTCTGCACTGCATTTATTTGGCTTGAGTTATTTTGTACCTTGCTATGTCCCCTGAGGACCTGGATCCGGATTATGTCCCCAGGATTTACAGACGAGATCTATTCCGAGGTATACGGAGCAGGAGCATTATCAGGAGCAGGCACTTGAGTAGTACCAGATCCAGTAGACGAGTGATCACCGAGGTTATCTTCTGAGTATATACTGTTTCCATACTCAGTATCTGATGTAGTTATCTTTATTTTTGTATCTTGACAGATATATCAGACTCATTACCGGGTTATTTCCCCAGTTTATATTTTATTGAGATTGATCTTGATTTATGATCCTGATATTATTGTATTCATATCTGTGGATGAGATTAGTATATCTAGACCATATATTATTGTATTACAGCTTAAGTACGCCCTGATGGATCCATTAAATTGGGTTTGTCCATCGGTGTGTGCTGCTGGCCATTGCCACGTGTCTAGTCCCTTGGTATTTTGGGGCTGGGGCGTGACACATAGGTACGATAAAACCATTTAGAGAATGGTTTATCGAATTTTATATTTCTTCTAAAATAATGCAAATAAATGTGTTAGAAGAAAAAAATTGGATTCTTAATACGGGGTCGGTTGGAACCAAGATTAAAATCTTCTTATCCTCCGAATGAATCAATACGATTCTTAGTTAAAATTATGACTGAACAAATTGAAGCCACTTCTTTTCTCAAAGTAGTTGAGAGTAAAGAAGAAATAATTTTAGAATTTTAAAAGTTTGTAAAATAAAATAATTTTACTAACGTATTTATCCAAATAATGGGTAAACAACTGACTCAAATGGAATCAGTTTTAGAAACTTTATTACATAAGATTAGTGTAATAAAGAATTTAGATTTATCTAATTTACCGTTGTTAAATGAAAAGACAAATATACCTTTGAAACCTCCTACTAATATGGAAGGATACAAAGTGTATAGAGCTCCTGAAGTTACAAAGGAAGACATTACTGAGATGATTGCTCAGTTCAAAAAATCTAATGCCAAAGAAAAATAGCTAAAGGAGCTGATAGCTCATGCAAGAAAGGTATTTAGTGAAGAACCTAAATTACAGGTTATTAGAAAGTCAGGTTGTAGTTTTCAACCAACTTCTGAGGTTTCAGAAGAAGATATTCCTTCAGAATCTTCATATAATCATATTAAAAATGGAGAAGAAGATATCAATCCAATTTCGATTGAAAAATAGAAAAATCTTTTAGAAATCATGATGATGGTCATGAAAAGATCAAAGATATTAATTATGGTAATGGCCATAATATGATACAATTTGTCAAGTATAATAAATCAAACTTGACAAAATACTACTATAAAAGACCGACTTATGTCGATATCTTGTATGAAAAAACTGATTCGATCATCCAAAATTATTATAGTGGTGGAGATATTTATGAATGGAATATAGATGGTGCTTCTGATAAATAGATCCATGATCGATTACATCAAATGATGATGTATTCTAATATAGCTAAAGTTAATGGCAACTCTGATAAAGATATTGTTGGATTTATTACTTGTGGTTTCTCTGGTACTCTTCGTGGCTGGTGGAATAACTGTTTAATAATACCACAAATAATGGAAATATTGAATGCCATTAAAATTGAGAACAATGAACATAAATAAGATGTTGTTTATACCCTCATTGTTACAACATTAGAATATTTTACAGGAGAATAACCGACCATGGAGAAAGATTTAGAACTCTTTTTTAGAATTTGAGGTGTCCGACATTAACTCACTTTAGATGGTATAAAGATACTTATCTAAGTAAAGTAATGCTATTGGGAGATACAAATAATGCTCATTGGAAATTGAAATTTATTGATGGCCTTCTCAATCTCTTTGCTGAAAAGATAAGGCAAGGATTAAGAAACCAAAATAATGGGTCAATCCCTTATGATCAATAGACTTATGGAAATCTTATAAACAAGTGTATAAAAGAAGGTTTAGCTTTATGTAATGACTTAAAGCTAAAATATCAAATAAAATCTCAGAAATTGACTGAGAGAAAGCAACTAGGTGAGTTTTACGAACAGTTCGCAATTGATACTTCTAAGCAACCTTCTAGTTCGAAAGAAAAAGATTATAATAATTTTTAAAAACCTTATAAACGAAAGAAATACCCTTTCAAGAGATACAATAAGAGACAAAAATCAACCATCTCTACAAGTAAGAAATTATTCTAGGAAATCGTCTTTCCCTAAGAATAAATTAGTAAAATGTTACAAATATGGCAAATTAGGTTACTATGCTAGCAAATGCTACACGAAATAGAAGTTGAATGAAATAAAAGATGAAGGGTTGAGAAAGACACTTTATAAACTGATGATCGATTCTGACTATGAGAAAAGTTCATCAGATGATGAATCTAGTTCCTCCGAAGAAATCTGTGGCACAAATTGTCAATGTAATGAATGTGTTTTAAACAATGATGTTAACTACTATAAATCTATAGTAGAAATGAATAGTTTATTTTTAAATATATTAACTTTAAAAGATAAACATGAGATAATAGAATATTTGATTACTGATAGCATTGATAATAAGATCAATGCTTAAATAATAGATCTTCTTGAAAAAAATGAATCTAATAACATTCAAAAGCATAATGAGGATGCTTATACTATATCTGAAGTAATATCTAGATATCAAAGTCGACAGACAAAACATGCAATTGTATAGGATCTTCAGTTCGAAGTTAAAAATTTGAAAGAAGAGATTAGACTTCTACATTCTCAGGATGTATTAATCCAGAGACAATTAGAGCTTCTTGAAAATGTTAATAGAGCAAGAAATAAATCCATAATATTTGAACAAGGAGAATCTTCTAATAAAAAAGATAATGAAGTTGAGGATCACCTTAACCTCTCATCTGTTCAAATGGAACAAAACACAAGAAGAGAAAGTCTCTTGCAATAAATGAATCTATTTATTACCCATAAATGGTATATCAAAATAGATTTACTCATTAATAATGAGCATCATATTACCAATTTGATTATACTAGTTGATAGTGGTGCATATCTAAATTGTGTCAAGGAAGGTATTATTCCTATCAACTATTGTGAACGTTCTTCCCAGACACTTAGTGCTGCTAATAATAAGGCACTAACCACTCATTACAAAATTATCGATGTCAATATTTGTAAGGATAGTATATGCATTCCTTTATATTTAATTCTTGTGAACGAAATATCTCAACATATTATTTTAAGAACTCCGTTTCTTAAAAAACTTATGCCTGTTCAAGAGATAAATAGGAAGAGAATTAGAACCAGCTTATAAAGGTAAAAGAATAACTTTTGAGTTCATAGCTAACCCTATTGTTAAAATATTGAATGAAGTTACTCTGAAAGAAAATCAGATTAATTTCTTAAAAGAAGAAATTGCTCAGGTGAATATATCCCAGCAATTAAAGAAATCAGAAATCCAACATAGGATTAAATTGCTTGAAGAAAATTTTAAGCTACATACTTGTAGTAATATCCCTAATACTTTTTGGGATAGAAAATAATATATTGTTACTCTTCATTATGAGGATACTTTCGATAAAAAAGATATCACTACAAAGGCTAGGCCTTGTCAAATGAATCAAGAATATCTTGAACTGTTGGTGTTTTTGCCTTTGGACTATAAAATATAGTCCCACATTGGCTACACCACCAAGTGGGTATCTCAATATAATGCTTTGCTTGTGTTGAGGTGTGCACATAGGGTGTGATTAGGCACATGGGTGCCATATGGGGATATTTTATTAGGATGAAGAAGGATTAATTCCTTAATGTAAGCATTTATGCTTTTTGCTATTCTCTCGGAATTTATTCCATAGGAGCTAAGCCCCAAAGGGGCTTAGCGACTCAGACTCGGACTCGGACTCGGGCTCGGGCTCGGGCTCAAGGGCGCAAAGTGGCACTTTGTTGGCGCACTTAGCACATTAGCATCGACGCTGGCACTTTTGCGCATTTGATGCGCTCTCTCATGTGCGACCTGCATGCGCAGGTCGCATGCGTTGTTGCATGGGCGATCTCATGGGCAGGCCGCATGGGCTGTAGTATGGGCCATGGGCTGCCGCATAGGTTGATGCATGGGTTGCCGCATGCGCTCTCGTATGTACTGCTGCTTGCGTTGCCGCATGTGTTGTGACTGCTGTTGATATATTTAAACGGTTATAGAAAGATACGGTGTGTTATTCTGATCCGTTTTTTGAGAGATTTAAAATTAATACGTACCTATCTTTTAGAGATTCGTAATTAATTTGTTCCTATCTTTCCGTAACTGTTGGACGGCTAGGGTTTTCACCCTCTCTATATAAATACTCACTTCATGTCTCTTTGAGAACTAATTTCGAAAAAAAGGGTACAAAGAGAGTTTTTGATGTCGCCACTATTGGAGTCCAGGGAGTTCGTGTGAGTCCAGACAGAGGTGACAACGAGTGTTCCAGAAGTTCTACGTGAACTTGTTGGTTCCTGGGAGCAGATCGTGTGGGACGAATCTTGCTTTGAGCAACGGTGGTCTTTATCACCCTAGTAAGCAAAGTCTCTTCTTCTTCTTCTTCTTCTTCTTCTTCTTCCTCCTCCTCCTCTCTTCTGTGAGTTATAACTATGTTCTGTCCGTTTGCAACTACAATTGTAAGGAAGAACGAGAAGATAGTTTTATCTGATTCATTTATTATCGTGTTTCCATTTGTAATCAGATCCTTTATATTGTCTTTTTATTGGATCGAAAGATATCAGGAAGGGAATTCTTGTGTGAACTCCTGATCTCGACTTCAACTTCGGGTTCTACCATCTTTGATTTATCCTCAAGAATTATAATCTCAAAGCAAGATCCGAGTAAGATGGAGAACCTATCAAACCTTCTTGATACTAGCTTTCACAAGCTTGAGGAGTTTGATGGCGAAAACTACAAAATTTGGAAGAGGAAGATCTCTATGAATCTTCGTTTTGTCAAAGTTGCTTATGTGTTGGTTGATCCAGAACCTACCATCCCTAAAGATGGAGGAGAACTTAAAGTTGGTATGGCACAGGATGCGCACAATAAGTGAAAAGAAGACAATAACCCCTGCAGGCTATTGATCCTCAATGCAATGGAGGACTCGATGACAGTGTTTTATAGAAAGAAAGAGAAGGCGAAGGATGTCTAGGAAGCTCTTGAGAAGCATTACAAAATTGATAAAAAGATGCCTAAAATCTATCTCGTTGAAAACTTTTTCACTTTGTAATTTGAAGACGTGAAGGTAATGTTGCCGCAAGTTAAGGAAATTATGAAGATGCAGACTGACATGTACCGTAAGAAGATGGAGATCCAGCTCGAAGATCTTCTTTACTGGATTCACATTGAAGATTAGGCCAGGGGAAAACTTAAGTTGGATTCCCTGTCCAAACAGTTGGCAAAAGCCAACTTGGTGCATGTTGGTGATTCCAAGAGGAAGCAGAAGGCTTCTCACAACAAGAAAAAAAAGGACTTCAACCATCTGAAGGTGAACTTAGCTTCGTTCAAACCGAAGCCAAAGCCCAAGTCCGAAGTTACTTGCTTCAATTATGGAAAGAAGGGCCACTACCGTAATGAATGCAGATCAAAGCCCAAACAGACAGAGAAAGGTGAGCCTAACAAGTTTTCTATAATTGTCACGATTGGTGTCGACTCTAACTTATGGGGGGACAAGGACGCATCCTGCCATGTTTGCTCAAAGAAGGAGTTGTTCATCACCTATAAGCCTACTTCTGAGAAGGTTATAGTGGCAAACCAGAAACAAGATGAAGTACTTGGGACCGGAATGGTGGTACTGAACCTGACTTTGGGGAAGTCGCTTACGTTTCAGGATGTGATGCATGTACCAATGATAGCCAAGAATCTGGTCTCAGAAAGTCTGCTCTACAACGCAGGCTTGAGGATGGACATTAATGCTGGACATATAGTGATGCCTTTCAAAAGAGCATACTTCGAAAAAGCTTTCTGTACCGAAGGGATATTCAAACTTCAACTTGTAACTCCTGCTATAATGATAAATGCAGTCGCTTCTTCTGGTTATTCTCTTGAGTTATGGCACAATAGACTAGGACATGTTCATTGTAAAAGAATAAACAAGATGTCTAGTCTAGGGCTTATCTCCAAATGTGGGGTTATGAAGGTAGAGAAGTATAAAGTCTGTACGCAGACAAAGATCACTAAAAAGCTGTTCAAATGGGTTAACCGAAGCACAGATCTTCTGGAGATGCTTTACTCAGATATCTGTGACTTTAAATAGTTCTTCACAAAGGCCAAGATAAAGTATTTTATTATATTCATCGACGACTACTCGAAGTATGTGTTCGTCTATCTACTCAAGTCAAAGGATGAAGCATTCAAGAAGTTAAAGGAGTTCAGGGCTGAAGCTGAACGTCAGATGGGGCAACAACTCAAGAGACTTAGAAGTGATCGAGGTGAAGAGTATAGGTCTATTGAATTTGCATTATTCTACAAAGAATATAGAATTTTTAATGAGACGACTGCTCCCTATTCTCCTCAATCAAATGTAGTAGCTGAGAGAAAGAACCGGATGTTGACAGAAATAATAAAATCAATATTGTTAACTACGGGTCTTCTAAACTGCTTCTGGGGAGAAGCTGCATTGACGGATACGTTCATCCTGAACAGAGTGCTGTACGTAACATTTGATATCACTCCTCATGAACTCTGGTTTAAAGTCAGACCCAACTTGAATGTCATTCGAGTGTGGGGGTGTCTGGCATATGTGACGCTCCCGGACTTGAAGATTCAAAAACTGGGTACGAGGACCACGAAGACCATCTTGGGTTATGCTGAGAAGAATGATGCTCGGAGTTTTCTTGATATAGAATCAAATTATATCATTGAATCTCGCAACACAAAATTCTTTAAAGATAAATTTGTAAGGCACAAGAACATTATCATTGCGGATATTCCGGAGAATAATGTGGATGCACAGGAGGCTGAAGCTTCCAAAGAAGATGTAGTACATGAAGGAGTTGTCATTCCATAGACAACGTTAAAACTAGAACTCGCAGAACCAAAAACTAAGCGGGTGAGAAGACAGAAGGATTTCGAAGAAGATTTTGTCACCTATCATGTGGAAGCAGATCCTTTTACCTATGATGAGGCGATGAAGACCAGAGACGTTGTCTTCTGGAGGGAGGCTATCAATAATTTTCTCAGAACCTGGAGATCGACTACTTTGACACATCCTCCAGTAGCGCGAATGACAACCATCAGGATGTTAATTTCTTTGAGTGTAATTCACAAGCTAGTTATTCATCAGATTGATGTCAAAACAACATTCCTGAATGGAGAGTTGACCGAAGAGATTTATATGCAACAACCAGAAGGATTTATCATCAAACTGTTTGAAGACAAAGTGTGCAAGTTGGTAAAATTATTATACGGTCTGAAGCAAGCTCCCAAGATATGGCATGAGAAGTTTGATAAAATCAAAAGATCAAACGGCTACAGGGTCAGTAAAACGGACAAGTGCGCCTACACTAAGTTTAATGACGGGAGAGGTGTCATCGTTTGTTTATACGTGGATGACATGCTAATCCTGGGTACGGATATAGCATGTGTCACTAAGACAAAGAAGTTCCTCTCATCTAAGTTTAGTATGAAGGACTTAGGGGAAGCTGATGTTATCCATGGGATAAAGATCATCCGGATAGACACTGGAGTGGCACAGTCACAGTCTCATTATATTGAGAAGATGCTCACACGCTATGGATATTAGGATCTTCCAGGAATCGATACTCCGTAAAGGTGTGACAAGAAGCTGAAGCCAAATCCTAGGGAAAGCGTCAGGCAGCTGGAGTATTCAAGCGTCATTAGAAGTTTAATGTATGCAACAACTGCCACAAGGCCTGACATAGCTTTTGCCGTGGGGATGCTGAGTTGATTCACGAGCAACCCATTTGTGGAGCACTGGAAGGCTGTGAAGAGAGTGATAAAATATCTCATGAGGACTCAGAAGTGTGCACTGTACTACAGCAGGTATCTAATAGTAGTGGAAGGCTTCAGTGATGCAAGCTGGTGTTCAGAAGTAGAGAGCAAAAGGTCCATAAAAGGATACATCTTTTTTATGGGTGAAGCTGCTATATCGTAGAAGTCGAAGAAGCAGACTATGCTCTCTCATTCCTAGATAGAATCTGAGTTTTATGCACTAGCTGCTGCAGCGGATGAAGCGGAGTGGCTTCGAGAGCTCATGTATGATCTTCCAATGGTTGGTGCGCATATTCTGGCTATACCGATATATTGTGACAACCAGGAGACTGCAGCGGTGTCATCAAATGACCTTTTCAATATTAAGAAGAGTACTATGCTATTGAGGCACATGGCAGTGAATAATCTGATAAAGACTGGAGTTATCGCCGTAATTGATGTTCGGATTCAGAAGAACCTGGCAGACCCGTTCACCAAGGGTCTCAAGCGCCAGCTGGTCAAGGACACCACAACCAAAATGGGCTTAAAGACTTTATGATATTGTGTCTATGTAATTCTACCATAAAGTTTTATGCTATTAGTTCAAAGAAAAATTGACTAAGCATCTAGCTTTTGGTTCAAAGAAGGACCATTGACTGGAAGAATATCAGGAACAGTGGGTAGTCATTTGAGAGATTGAGACGTTAAGGGGTTACGGACCCAGAACCATTATTGTCTACTTCTTGTTCTTTATGAAGAATAATTTTCTGTGGAAGGATGGCATTGATGCCTTAATGAGTTCTCAGACAGAGTGAATGTCTGGTGTGCTTTACAGGAAGCACGTAGTTTTAGCACTACAAGGGAATCGTATCCCATGCTATAATGGTGTGACACCACAGAGGTAAAAGATATAAATCCTCGACATTAAGTCATGTCACAGCGGTGTAGCACCACACAAAAGCAGGTAGCCTAATGCTGCAGAATGAAGAGTGGTAGACAGCACTACAAAGAGGAAGTGAACCTCATCTTACAGTGGTGTGACACCACAGAGGTAAAAGATGTAAATCCTCGACGAAAAGTCATGTCACACTGGCGTAACACCGCAAGGAAGCGCAAGGCTTCGTGCTGGATAGTTTACTACAAAAATATGAAGAAATAGCGACGTTTTTTAGCAATGTCATAATAAAACGTCGCTAATATAAAGGTTTCAGCGACTCCAAAAATAAATGTCGCTATACGTCGCTGTTGGGGACATATAGTGGCGTTTAGTGACAATAATTAAATTTTTTAAAGAATAGTCGCTATAAGCTTCTTTAAGGTCGCTAAACGTCGCTGAGTTTTTTAATTTAGCGACGTATTTAGCGATGTTTTTTTTTATTTTTAGCGACGTTTTTAGCGACATCTATAATGTCGCAAACTATTTTTATTAGCGACGTCTCGTAAAAATTTAGTATATATTTAGATTTTCCCCTCCTGTCAAAGACTTCCCCTAATTTTTCAAAAACTCTTTCCCCCCCCCTCTTCGGCGAACTGCACCCTCCGGCGTCCCCTCCTCCTCCTTCTCCTCCTCCTCTAGGTAAACCCTAACTCTCTCTCTATCTCTCTCTCTCTCTATCTCTCTCTCTCTCAGATGCACATGACACTGACACGACACACACACACTGACACTGACACGACACAGACTGTGAGAGAGGGTGTAAACCCTAACCCGATCTCTCTCTCTCTCTCTCAAATGAACACGACATGACACTAACACAGACATGACACACACACACACACTAATACAGACACGACACAGACTGTCACAGAGGGTGTAAACTATAATCTTAACCCTAACCCGATCTCTCTCTCTCACACACACAGATGCATACGACATGACACTGACACAGATACGACACACATACTGACACAGACACGACATAGACTGTCAAAGTGGGTATAAACCCTAACCCTAACCCGATCTCTCTCTCTCTCTCTCTCACAGATGTTGACACGATATGACACTGACACAAATACGACACACACATACTGACACATATACGACACAGACACTGTCACAGAGGGTATAAACCCTAAACCTAACCTTAACCCTCTCTCTTTCTCTCTAGACTGACATCAAGCCCCTAGTTGTAGTATGATCAACTCAAGTGAATCTTACTCACAACTTATACCTATATCCATTCCTCACCTACACACAACCACAGTTGATATACATAAGATACACAGAGATTCCCCCAATCTTCTAATTAATGCCTATTGTGATACTCAATTTTAAAATGCAAATTCAAATTGCTGCTTCCTAATGTCGTACCCTGCTTTGTACGATGGTTTGCACAGACCCTGTGAAGTCTGCCGCAACACTCATGTGTGCATCAAATATGAACTGTCAGGTCTATGCAGATGGTGTGTGCAACAACCTCTCCTCATCTCACTGCTCACTGTATTGCTCCCCAAATCTGCTGTCAAAATGACATATACTCCTATGGACAGACACTCCCCTATAACCAGATAACTAATACTTAAAGTAGTGCATAAACCCTAACCCTAACCCTAACCCAAATCTGCTCAGTTGACACTAACTGATACACTGCAATATGAGTATCCATGATATAGAGTTGAACGAAGAAGTATCAGTGCTAGGACTAGGTGTATCAGTGCATGTACTATATTCCCGAGTATTCTTATGTGTGTGTAGATGAGTAGGTATATAACATAATTGGGTATTCTTGTGTATATATGCTAGGACTAGGAGTATCAGTGTATGTGCTGTATTTAACGATGAGTATATACTTGAATGATGTCTATTCATTTTTGTAGAAGTATCTAGAAATGGATATGAATTACTATCTGCATCATTATTCGTGGATGTACAACCGTCATCCTCATGACATGTATGGTGTACGGGATGAATTCATTGAGGGTGTACAGCAGTTCCTGCAGTTCGCCAAGGCGTTTCCTCAGTACATGGACGGTACAAAAATTAAGTGTCTGTGTGTGAGATGTCACAACTTGAAATATCATCCAAAAGTGGAAGTCACATATCATTTGTACTCGAAGGGTTTCACGCTGAATTACTATCAGTGGACCGTGCACGGAGAACTTATGTCTTTAGTATCAGAGTCAGAGCCTTATGTGGAGCCGTATATGGATATCTACGACCACGCTACTTACGACGATTGATGGATTTGATTATAGAGATCTTACTAGATGGTGCAAAGTTGCCTAAAGACTTCTACCGATCTAAGAGGATGGTGAGATCGCTCTAGATAGAATACGAGAAAATTGAGGCATGTCGCAAGGGGTGCGTGTTATACTACAAAGACGACAAGGATGAAGATGCGTGCAGATTTTGTGGTGTTGATCGCTGCAAGGCCACTAGAAGAGAAAAGTCTATCGGTGCAAAGAAGCCTATCGATTCGATACACTACTTGCCTTTGACGCCGCGGTTGCAGATGTTGTTTATGGTAAAAGAGACTGCAGAAAACATGAGTTGGCACAGGCAGAAACAGATCGAAGGAGTATTGGATCATCCATTCGATGGAGAAGCATGGAAGGACTTTGATCGAGAGTATCCAAATTTTATTTCGTATCCGCGTAATGTCAGATTGGGGCTCTCCTCCGATGGTTTTACCCCATTCAGACTTTCGGGCTCCCAGTATTCGTGTTGGCCCATGATCGTCACTCCGTACAATCTAACCCCATGGATGTGCATGAAGACTCCGTATATTTTCCTAATCGTTATTATTCCGGGTCCGAACAATGAAAAGAGGAACATCGATGTATATTTACAGCCTTTGATAGATGAGTTAAATCAGCTATGGGAAGTAGGTGCCAACACGTACGATGTTTCTAGAAAGCAGAATTTTCAGATGAGGGAAGCACTTATGTGGACCATCAATAAATTTTTGGCCTAAGAAATATTATCGGGATAGAGCACTCATGGTCGTCTCTCATGTCCGTATTATATGGACCGCGTTAAGGCTTTTCGTTTGAAACACGGAGGCAAACCGTACTTCTTCGATTGCCATCGACAATTTTTGCCGAAGGATCATCCGTACCAGAGGAAAAAGAATGTTTTTCGTGCCGACGTTGTAGAGAAGGCCAATCCACCGCCAAGGTGGCCCGGATACATGATATCGGATGAGATAAAAGATTTACCAAGTTCTATCAAAGAGCCTACTAAGGGGTACAAGTGTGACGGATTTGGTCGCACCTATAACTAGACGAAGAGGAGTATATTCTGGGATCTGTCATATTGGAGCACCAATCTGATCAGACATAACCTTGATGTCATGTATATCGAGAAGAATGTATTTGATAACATAATTAATACTGTAATGGAGTTAAAGGGGAAGACGAATGACAATCCGAAGGCCAGGTTGGACTTAGAAGAAATATGTAGACGTCCTGCGTTGCATTTGATAGAGGAGGGGAATAGAAAGTTAAAGAAGCCTAAGTCAATTTTCTCACTGGAGAAAGAGGATAAAGGGAGATTTTGTAGGTGGATTCAGGCTCTAAAGTTTCCAGACGGGTACATGTCAAACTTGAGAAGATGCATCGACCTCAAGGAGAACAAACTGGTGGGTATGAAGAGCCACGATTGTTACGTATTCATGGAGAGGTTAATTCCGATTGCATTTTAGGAATTCTTATCGCAGGTCGTTTGGGATCCATTGACAGAGCTCAGCATATTCTTCAGAGATCTTTGTTCTACTAAGTTGCTCACCTATCGTCTAGAAAAGCAAGAGAAGGACATTACGATAACACTGTGCAAGCTCGAGAAGGTGTTTCCTCCTGGATTCTTTAACTCTATGGATCATTTGCCAATTCATCTTTCCTATGAGACACGTGTTGGCGGTCCTGTTGGTTATCGGTAGATGTACCCCTTCGAACGACATCTGAATCACCTAAAGAGAAAGGTGAAAAATAAGGCACGGGTTGAGAGCTCTATTTATGAAGCTTATATTCTCGAGGAGATTACAAACTTTTGCTCGACGTATTTCAAACCTCATATTGCTACTAATAGAATGAGAGCTCCGAGAAATGACGATGGATATCAGGAATCTAATGATGCAATATTAAAAGTATTCAATGCGTCTGGAAAGCCTTCGGAAAAAATAAAGAAGATATATTTGAATGATAACGAGCTAAGGGCTGCTAAGTTGTATATATTACTCAATTGCGATGAGGATGAAGTAGAGAAGCTAGAGGGGTAAGTAATTAATACGTCCACGTTTACGTCATCTCAATGTAATAGTATAAGCTACTATTATGCTACTAATCAGCGGTAGCTTTGTTATTTTTTAGCACATATAATGATGAGCTGAGGTCGGTTAGACCCTACATAACCGACGAAGAAGTAGAACAATAAATGAGACATAATTTTTCTTCTTGGTTGAGCACATATGTAAGAAGCTTGGTAATTACTTTTTCTGTATGTACTTGCACAATAAATAACTTACTATCGCTACTTTGGTATTTAGGTCGATCGTCTAATAACATCCGAGACTGAATCTATTAGAACTCTAGCCAAGGGACCAATTACTGCCGTCAAAATATGGCTAAGTTACTGTGTGAATGAGTTTAGGTTCAAGTCAACAAATGCTCCGATCAGAGACAGCTTTCTGGATCTTGATTCTAAGAAAAATATTTGTTTGTGTATCAAATCTTCGAACTATAAAGACGTCGATCCAGGCAATGATTTCTTTGGCATCTTACGAAAGATTGTGGAGTTGACATATAATTATGGCATAGAACCTGCTAAGATCGTGCTATTCAAGTGTGAATGGTTCGATCCGATTCAAGATCAAGGTTAAAAAATTGACAAGCACGGTCTTGTGGATATAAACTACATGCGTAGATATCAAGTCTATTAACCATTTGTCCTATCAAGTCAGGCTCAGCTCGTGTACTTCACAACTTATCCTAGACGGGGGACAGCAAGGTCGGATTGGTGGACAGTATGCAAGACTAAAGCTAGAAATACCTTTGACATTGATGAAATAACTTATCAGGAGGACGTGCAACCTCTTGTAACAAATATTATAGATGTGTACTCAACGGAAGTTACTCATTACACGACTAATAATGTAGAAGAGGTATAATTATCTGAAGAGGAAGACGAAGACGAAGATGAAGACGAAGACGAAGCAGATGAAAGTGAAGATGATGAGGAAGAGGAAGAGGACGAGGAAGGCGAACAAGATAAGTTTTCTGAGGATGATTAAAAATAAAATATTTTGCCCGAAGATATGTACTATATTTTGACTGTAAAATATACTATTTTGACGAAGATATATATTATATTTTGAGTGCAGAATGTACTATCCATTTAGACTTGTGACACCAATAGTTATTTACTGTGCAATTCTATTAATGCTATGAGATATGCATAACATTTTGACTGTAGAATGTACTATATATTTGTGTATTTCTTTATTTATGAGATATTGTTATCAGGTATGACAGGATGACACGGAGCATTCGACAGGTCCTAAGGTAGACAGAGTTCTCCTCCGGTACTGCCTACTGTTGGTTCTGGATCCTCGACACCTAGTACTCCAGTATATCGACCAGTCACATCTCCGACTGCGATGAAGTTACATGGCAGCACTCCTGGGACGAGTTGTTCCAGGCCTGATAGTACTCCCTTGTCCAGCATTGCTCCTGCTGACTGAACCATAGAGACAGATGAGCATATGGTGGAGGTTGAGCCGATGTTATCCCAGCATCAGCTAGATCCTCCATGCGCACCTCCGACGAGACGAGGACGGAGATTTGGGCCGACGGTACAAAGTAAGTCAATTAGATGGTTTTGTATCATATATATCGAACCATAACTACACACTTTGCTTGAAAAAGTGTCTAACTTGATACTCGTGTGCAATGCACGCTCGCTCGCCCGAAGTGCCTCGATGTTCCAACCAAGATGGTCCACTCAAGCTCCAATTTACCAATGCAAAACCAACTCAAGCCAAAAATTATATCCAACCAAACGACCTACACTCTATGCACTCCACAGTGCGGTGACTCAAATATTCCAGTCCCAAGTGTACAAGCCATTACGTATGTTCCATATTATTAGGCATGAAGGACTAGAGGAGAAAGGACAGAGTCCACTCACCAAGTCTGATTCTGCTAGAAATCTTCCTTGCTAATACGGCCAATCCCTTAAACCGGTGGTCCAATGCAAAGCACGATCTACTCAATTTGTTTGACCATGCAAGCAAGTCGTGCTCTCCAAATCATCCGACCGATCAGACTAAGAAAGACGACATTATCGCTAAAATCCAACTATCTCACTACTGCTCTGAACGAACATCTAATTCCATTGAGCTCCACTTATGATCTGTACATAAAACCAACTCAAATCAATACTTGCCCCCAAATCTCATAAATCAAAATGTAACCAGCTATTGCCTCATTCAATCTGACTCGACATAATGTACCGTGCGGTTGTGGGGCATTAAAAATTCTTACCCAAATTCTCTTCCAATTCTTTCTATACTCACCATTAGAGGCTATTAGAACAAGGAGGGAGCAAGGATCTACAAGGAAATAAGCACAAGTTGAGGGCTCTTTGCTTCTAATTAGAAACTTGTATTGGAAATCCATCTTCTAATAGGTACATCTCAGAATTTCCCTTCTAATTAGACTCCAAATATATAGTTTAATCATTAGGAACCCTACCATGTACTAAGGCTACCCATAGGATTTGGAATTAGGTTCATAAGAGGCCTATGGAAAAAGTTATGGTATATTTTGTGCCAATTGTAGGGGAATTTCGAGATTGGCACCTTATGTGTTGTTAATAGGTCAATTAGACTAAATTGACATGAGTTTTGTTGTGTGAGACTAGCGTCGTGTCCACAAATGGATACGTATAGGCCGTATCATAATATTTTGGTGATACGGGTGATTAGGAGTTTTTTTTTTTACACGGGGGTTTGAGCATGCCACATTTGGACACGAGCACGTAGGATTATAGATAAAACTTTATATTATTCTTAATTATGATATTAGACCTGCTCATATGATTGGTGGTGCAATTGGTGATGTGTCAGAGCCGTATCACAAGCGTATCATAGAACTAGTGTGATACGTGGGTGGTGCACTCCATGTGTTTAATGATTGTTGATACTCTATTTTAGTAATGTTTATATCTAATTTAGACTTCATTGATATATATATGATATGTATATATGTATATTTATTAGAGTATATATATATATATATATATATATATAACTCTTAGTTTATGATCTCTAATAGGTATATATGTGTCAATACTAGGTATATTTTGATGTGTTATGAGTGTTCAGTCATTGGACTGTCTAGAGGGGAATTTTGTCACTGTGCTTGCATGTTGCTTATGCAACTGATGATAAGGGGAGCCTGCCATGATGTATCAGTACAAGGATGAGATGGGGGAGGTCTGTGAGGACTGTAGGTATTGTACCAACTGATACACACAGTCGGGTAAGTTGGGAAAGGTTGTGCAGGGTGCACAGTCGGGTCTGTGAAAGTGGGACTGTCACAAGTGTGTGACATTCGGGTAGTTAAGTTCCAGAAAAAGTTTGCTCGAGAGGGTAGGGTGCTTTGCTGTACAGAGCATCTGCACATGTTGCACATGATAGCAGCAACAACAACATACTGTTTGGACAATAATAGAATCATGTAATAGCAGCAGTAGGTAACTAAGTGCATTGAGTTTATGATGGATTGCACTTGCTGCTGCATGTGCCAAGTTGTGCACTGACTTGTGTACATGTGTAGTGCAAGTTGGATCGGGCAGCAAGTGAAGGTTGAGGGGATCGGGTTCAGGTATGTGTGAGGCATTGATAAGAGAGTGTTTGAACAAGAAGGGGGCTACGCACATGGTGTGCACAATATGTGTTGTTGTCGGGTGCACACTATTGTGTCTATACCGTAAGGTAACATCAGCAACAATAGTTAGTCCCAATTTTGTGTAGGGGGAGGGGGGCAGAGCTGTGTATGTGGAAGTCTGATGGCTTAGTGGTTAGTAGCTTGTGTTTGTTAGAGTTAGATGTGTTAATGAAATATCAGTTGTTAATATAAGTTTGAAATTGATATTAGTGTTTAGTTAGTTATTAGGTAGTTATGTTAGTATTTGGTAAGGTATTGATGATAGATAATGTATAATAAGGCTAGTTGCTAGTGTTCAGATGATCAGAGTGGATTAAGAACTGATATAAAGTACACATAAGTGTTTAGTGATGAGTTAGTATATATGTATATAAGTTAGTAACTATTAGAATAACTTATAGTGAATTAGATAATAAATAGTTAGTGTAAGTTATTTTTAGTCAGAATATCAAGATTTGTTAGTTATTTATGAGTTAGATATTTATCTAAGGGCATGTTTAGATAGCTAGTTAGCTAGGTATTACCTTGGGATACCAAGGTAATGTGAATTGAGGTATCACGGGGTATTAGTATCCCATATCAAATGGGTAGCTAGATATCTTGTTGGCTCAAAGCCAAGTAATATTATAGTAATAATATAGTATTAGTATTACTAATAGATAACTAATATATAGGTATCTTGAGTATCTTGCGATACATAAAAGTATCGATACTCGAGTATCCTAATATAGCTAGTATAGCCTAGATACATAATCTATGGACCCAATATCATAAAGATGGACTCATACAACCTAGAAATAACTAGTTTGACCAAGTTTGACTAGTTGACCTAGTGTTGATCTAGTTTGACTATTTTGACCTAGAAATGTCTTTATGACCTAGATTTTGACTAGTTTAACTTATATTCATTCCAAAATCTTGTATTGATATAATATTCCATATTTAGGTCTCCGAGGCACCATTTCGGACATCTTCGATATTAGTCACCAGGTTTCAGGCAAGTACATTCTCTGAGAGTTTTACATTAATGATATCATCTATATTTCTTGTATTAGTGTAGATATCCTTGACTTTCCTGAGACTTGGTTACACGAATTGGTATTGATGGATTCTGTTATGAGATATTATTCTGGTAGTTCCTGGCATATCTCTTGTGCGAGCCCCGTTGTTCTTGTGTGAGTATAGATACTGATTCATGAGAAGAGTCATAACTTCTCATAGAATCCTGTGTCATAGCGTGCCATGGTTTGATCCACTATGTCATGCCCCAGTCCTAAAATACGTAGGACCAGGAATACGCAACATGCCAGCTACGCATTCGACCAAACTCTGGTCCGACTCGAATACGTATAAGATGTATAATAAGGGTCACTATCTAAATAATCCCGTAAATATAAACATATATGTCTCAATCCACAATGAACATAAACACATAAGAATAAGCCACATGTGCTAAAGTCGACCGCCCAATAACACATAAACTCGAATAGACTCGAGAAGAAATATGAGTCTATAAAAACTAGGCTACAACAGCAGATGAATAGACAATATAAAATAACCATAATGCCGGTAGAAATGATATGAGTACCTGATACCAATGCATGCAAGTCAAGCAACTCCATCAGCAACTCCAAGGGCTCCGTAATCGTCTATGCTGCAAAACTGGCAGGGGACCAGGTCCTCAAAGGGACGTAACAAGGTACAAAATATAGCATGCCAAAGTATAACATAAAGTACAAGTGCAATGCCGGTATAATCTAGCATAATCACCTAAGTGAGACACAATTTGAAGACAATATTCGATGCGTGGGCTGTCCAAAATAAAATCGTAGCTTCGAACACAGAGACACACGGGGCGTACCGTAGCTCCGAGCACAGAGTCACACGGGTGATACTACTACTCAGGATACAGGAACACTACATCAACAAGACATATACATATATAAAGTGCGTATAGAGGAGCCCAAATATCTAGTAACTGTCTTTCCCTTCCCAAGCGGTCAACGAGTGTGCACTGAACCTGAACCTCTATCTAGCAGTCTCGTCATACTGAAGTAACTATCAAAAAACGTGACCCTAAGGTCGTCCCAGTCTCCGGTCATGATGTCAGTATCAGGATACAGAAAATCTAGCACGATAACAGTATATGGATGTGTCCTAGGGTTATGGTATACACATGTACGTACAACAAGGTGTTGCGAACATCTATCACTCATTACTAGACATTACCGACTAATGTCTGCACCCGGTTGTGACCCGGACGTGAAGTAACGATCCTAGTCAAAAATACGCATAATACATATACTAAAATAATAAATATCTGGTAACTGAAATACAGGGTGGCAAAGTACACTTGCCTGGATCCGAATGCTGAAGATGGGGCTCTGGTACAACGTCCAAGTCCGCGGGTCCCGTAGTACCTAGAGACGAGGTACAAGCTCAATCAATAAACTATCATGAGGCTGAAATAAGATGTGACACACGTCAAATCATATATTCAAACTCAGTTACAACTCACATAAACACGAAGCTAGAGGGTTGACTAAGGTTGACTAAGGGTATGTTACATCTAATCCAATTAATCATCTGTACAATATCATCAAACCAAACCTCAATCTTACTATATTCATCACGCTGTTCAGTAGTTCAAGTATGCTCATTCCTTATTTTCTTCCCTGGTCTTTATGAACGTTCTTATGCATGTTTAAATATGTCTTCCTCAAAATAATTACTTATTAATTATTAGGTCTTCCTTTATATAACCATCAATACCATTTCACCATATAAACTACTCCTCAACTAACTCTCAACTAATAATTATTATCTATTAAACCCTCACAAACATTATTTAAGTATTCAAACCCTTCTCACATATGCATAGTTCACAAATACATATTTGTATTCCTCAATCGATTTTGTCACTAGTAATCAAATTCTTAAAATAATGAACAACTTAATGATATCACACACCATTTCACCATAAATCACCTGCTCATCAATAATAATTAATATGCATATAAAATAATGTAATAAATCCTAAATCTTAATGCCTTCAAACCTTAAACTCAACATAGCATATATAAGCCCTAAACTAAATCTAAATCATTCACAACCCTAAATGCATATCACCCACATCAATATACAATTATATATCCCAAAAATATCAATATGAAACTACATTACAACTAGAGGGAGAGGAGTATTCACCTTGGCGGTGAGGTCCGATGGCCGTCTCTAGCCGGAGGGGGTCGTGGTGGTATGGGTGTTGATGGTGATGATGAAGGTGATGAGGAGGAGAGGCAGGGTGGTGAAGGTGGTCGGGGTGGTATTAATGGAGGTTGATGGTGATGATATTGTTGATGTAGGTGATGGTGGGAGGAGTTCAGGCGGGTGGCAGTGAAGGGAGGGGGCTCGGTCGAGGTGGGTCCGGCGGGTGAAGGAAGAAGAAGCGGTGGCAGGGAAGTCGAGGATGGGTCAAGGTGGTGGTAGAGTAGTCGGGTGAAGGAAGAAGCTGGGGTGACCGAAGAAGATGTCGAAGATGGTGGTGGTGGTGGTGCTGGTGATGGCGACGACAAGGTGCTGGTGCAGCGGGTGGTCAAGAGACGGCGGGATCAATGTCGGTTGGCCGGAGTGATGGGCAGCGGGTGAAGCTCGGCGTCGGGTGGCCGGAGTGATGGGTAGCGGGTGGTGGAGATAACAGTAGTTGGCAAAGGAGGAGGTGGTCATGGCGGCGGGAAGGCTTCGAGGGGGAGGCTGCAGTACCTCGCCCTAGGAGGGGCTCGGCCGGTCGGGTGGTGGTGAAGAAGAAGAAGAAGAAGAAGAAGAAGAAGAAGAAGAAGAGAAAGGGAGGAGAGATTTCGGCTGTGGGCTTGATGTAGGAGGAGGGAGGAGAGAAAAAGTGGGGGGTTTCCAAAGTTTGGGGATTAGGGCCGGTTGGTATGTGTGCATGAAGAGACATTATATAGGGAAGGGTAATGGGGAGTGTGTGGTGAGGATGGTTCCTAATTCAAATGGATGGCTTGGATTTTTTATGAAGAAAAATTGTTCATTCAAAGGGGAGAGTGGGGTTGGGTTGAACCGATCAAGGGTGAGGGTGAGCCTTCTTCATTGGCTTGGACCAATGACGTGATAACACCTATTACACTACTTGTAAATAAGCCCCTTAATTTTGGATATTTGCACAAACACATGAAATGATGGAAAAATGGTATGGGAAATGGTGTTCGATATTTTATAGGGTGATGGGGTTTTGTGTGTTTTGCATGGGCTTAATGAATGAGGGTTTGGGTTAAATTAGGGTTAAGTTGGGATTAGTCAAAGTTGGTATCGCTAATTTAATTAAAATAAAAATGCCATGTGCTCTTAAATTAAATGGGGGCACATGGGGTCTCAATTTGGAGTGACACAAAGGTCATGAAAGGTGTAGGCTTGGTGTCAATCTTGGACCCCCCCCCCCCCCGTCCCCGCCTTTAGGGGATTGAGCGGGTAAGGTTAACCCGTACCCCGGACGTACTCATTTACAATTAGGAAAAACTCCTGTTCGTTGTAAGATCACTGAAGGAAGGAAAGCGTCTTTATTATGGTCGTTTCATTCTGTCCCCACTAATTGGTCCGGCTAAACGGATTGAGTTTGTGTCTCAAAATTGATGGCAACGACACAGGTATGCGACACAGGATTAAATAATAGATTTCAGATGCGGAAAGTTGTGCAATTAAATTAGAGCACAAGGGATTGTGATTTTGAGTGACGGAAAAGTCCAGAGCTTAAGTTGGCTTGTCAAGGCTAGAATGCAACAATTTATTGGAAATTATGGGCTAATGTTGGGCTCCGAATATTTCAACAACGGTAGGGTGCACCAAGGGTTTAATTAAAGAATCAGACATCAGCAACCTTAATTCTAAACCTCAAATATCTGATGCTAAACCAAAATTTTATAATCCAAAACCATTATATCTATAAAAATAAATGAGGGGGTTTACATCCTTCCCAACTTAGAAAATTTTTGTCCCCGAAATTTAAAGTAAAGCACGACTAATAGCTACGAGAATTTAAAAGCAAACTGGTAATAAAATACGGTACGTAAATTTGTACCTTGGTCCTCAAATAAATACGGGAAACGCTATCGAATGGAATCCTCGTGCTCCCAGGTAGACTCGTCTGGTGATTGATGCTTCCATGCAACTCTGACCAGTCGAATAGTTTGACCTCTCAAAGTCTTCTCACTGCAATCGAGTATTCCCAGTGGCTGCTCGGCATATGATAAACTGGCCCGACTATAATCTCTGAATGATCAAGCACGTGGCTAGGGTCTGTCACGTATCTCCTCAACTGCGATACGTGAAATATGCCATGCACTCCATCTAATGATGGAGGCAATGCAAGACGATAAGCCACTACGCCAACTCGTTCCAAGATGTCAAAAGGTCCGATGTACCTCAGACTCAACTTGCCTCTGCCTCCGAATCTAATGGTACCACGAGTAGGCGATATCTTCAAAAATATATGGTCACCTTCCTTGAACTCCAAAGGTCTGCGGTGCGCATCTACCCAATGCTTTTATCTGTCCTGTGTTACACGCCTGTGGCTCTGAATCTGTTTTACTTTTTACACCGTTTGTGTCACCAACTCTAGACCAAGTATCTGACGCTCTCCTACGCCACTCTAATATACCGGTGACCTAGACTTCCTGTCGTACAGTGCCTCATAAGGTGCCATCTGTATGCTAGCCTGGTAGCTGTTATTGTAGAAGAATTCCACCAAGTGTAGATGGTCCTCCCAAGATCCTCCAAAGTCGATCATGCACGCTCTCAACATATCCTCTAGTATCTGTATCGTGCGTTCTGACTGACCATCAGTCTGTAGATGATATGCAGTACTGAACTTGAGACGAGTTCCTAGACTCTCCTGTATACTCCGCCAAAAATATGATGTGAATCTGGAATCACGATCCGATACAATGCTGACAGGCACTCCATGTAGTCATACTATCTGCCTCATATACATGTTAGCTAATATCTCTGTGGACTGCCCAACTCTGAAGGGCAAGAAATGTACAGACTTGGTGAGTCTGTCTATGACAACCCAAACAGTATCCTTTCCGCTAGGGCGCCTCGGGAATCCTATGACAAAGTCCATGGTAATGTGTTCCCACTTCCACTCGGGAATGGGAAACGGCTGCAATAGTCCTGCAGTCCTCTGATGTTCTGCCTTGACTTGCTGACATACCAAACATCTCGCCACGAATCTTGTAATCTCTCTTTTTATCCTATGCCACCAGTAATGTTGTCTCAAATCTCGGTACATCTTTGTACCCCCGGGATGAATAGAATAAATTGAGCTATGAGCCTCGGTCATCAACTTTTGGCATAGCTTGCCACTCGGAATGTATAGGCGATCTCCACACCTCAATGTTCCATCTTCATGAATCCTGAGTCTCGTCTGCATGCCGACCTCTGTCCTCTCTCGCAGTCATCAAAATCTCGCATCTGTAGGCATGGCTGCCTTGATCCTCTCAATCAATATAGACTGAACCTCGAGACTGGCCATCTGTCCATCTATGCCTGGCAATACAATCTCAATCCGAGCTCCTGAAGATCCTCTAACAATTGGCACTGAGTCATCAAAAGGTATGCTATGGGCTTCCAGCTTAAGGCATATGCTACTACATTCGCCTTGCCAGGGTGGTACTGCAACTCTATATCATAGTCTGTCATCAACTCTAGCCATCGCCTCTGTCTCATGTTGAGCTCCTTCTGAGTGTAGACATACTTCAGACTCTTATGATTTGTGTAAATCTCAACACGCTCTCCATAAAGGTAGTATCGCCATAGCTTCAGTGCAAATATCACTACAGCTAGCTCTAGATTGTGCGTCGGATAGTTTTTCTCATGAACTCTCAGTTGTCTCGATGCGTAGGCTATCACCTTGCTGTATTATATCAGTACACATCCTAATCCGCTCCCAGACGCATCACTGTACACTACAAATCCTCCCGATCATGAAGAAAGTGTCAAAATTGGTGCTGATGTCAGACACTTCTTCAGTTCATTGAAAGCCGTCTGACACTCCTTGGTCCAGATAAAGTCCTCGCCTTTATGCGTCAGTCGCGTCATAGGCGCAGTGATCCTCGAGAAGTTTTTCACGAACCTCCGACAATATTTGACAAGTCCGAGAAAACTCATAATCTTTGTAACTGATGTAGGGGTTGGCCACGTCTCAACTGAAGCTATCTTCTCTGGGTCAACTAGTAGTCCATCTCCGGTGATTATGTGTCCCAGGAAGGGTACTCTATCCAAGCAGAACTCATACTTGCTAAGCTTGGCATATAGTCTCTCTTGCCTCAGCGTCTCCAACATGATCCTGAGATGTCTCTCGCGCTCCTCCTGGCTCTTGGAATATACCAAGATGTCGTCGATGAACACCACTACGAACTTATCTAAGTACTGGTGGAAAATATTGTTCATCAGGCTCATAAATACTGCTGGCACATTGGTTAAACCAAACGGCATGACTAGAAACTCATACTACCCATACTTCATCCGAAAAGTCATCTTCAGAATGTCCTCTCTCTGTACCTTGATCTGATGATAGCCGGATCTGAGATCGATCTTCGAGAATACACTTGCACCACTAAGCTGATCAATGAATCATCAATGCATGGCAAAGGTACTTATTCCTTGTCGTTACAGCATTTAACGCCCTGTAATCGATACACAAACATACCGTCCCATCATTCTTCTGCACAACTAAGATGACACTAGACCGAATGAAACCTATGTCTAAGAGATCCTCTACTATGGACCTTCAACTCAACCAAATCTATTGGTGTTAGTCTATAGACGAGGAAAGTAACTGGCTCGGCTCTTGGAGTCAACTCTATAGTGAACTCTATCTCCCTGTCAGGTGGCAGGCCTGGGAGATCCTTTGGAAACACATCCTCAAACTCTGATATAAAGTGATGGTATATCGGTACACCTTCTGCAACGTGTGTTGCTAAGGTAGGTTGGACACCATGCTCTCGGGCTCCCCGAAAAAACTCAAACTTCGGGTGATCTGGGGGTCTAAATACGACACAACCATGACGGCAATCTAGCGTTGCGTGGTAGTGGCTCAACCAATCTATGTCTAGGACAATGTCAAAGTCTAAACTTATCCTTATAATAAATTCTTTCTTTCTATTTACAACACTAATCCTCAAAAAATAAATTTCCTTCCCTAATGTATAATTACTGTTCTCCTCAAATTCTTCCTACAATTGTATTCCTCAAATTTCTTCTTTCCGTTATTTATCTCTCCAAGTCACATAGTGCAATAATGGTATCACCCAAGTACATGCTAGAATTTCTGGTATCAGATCATCATCTTCCAGGTGAGAGCCTAAAATTCTATCTCCTCTAGTTCATAACATCGTTCCTGGTATCGCTATCATATACAACAACTAATTTCTAGCATCGGGCTATGCATTTCCATAAAGTATTCTAGAGGGTTATGATCAACAATCTTTCTAGCTCCCAGTACTTCTCAAATCACTATTATCTCAAGGAAGGTTTTACCAGTTCTAAGGACATACTACTAGGTCCAATTCTCTTGCTAACCTTCTACACTAGTTCAAGAATCTAAAAAGAACCTGTCAACCTACCCTACTGGGGGTAACAATTTTCTAAGAGAATATTACACAAATTACATCTTCTGCCGTCTGAACTACGATCTTCTTCTGAAGGGAACCGTCAAGCACAAGCATTCGTCCTTTCAAAATGAAAGGAGATGAGAAACAAGGATAATAATATTGATGAAAAAATGAACGAATACAATTGGGAAGTCCAATGGCGATAATCAATTACGAAGGGAGTTTTTAAAATCGATTATGGATTGAGAGCCTATTTAACAATAAATCATAATATCTATTCCTAATTTGTAGGCTCACTTGGCACAGTCAGGTGACTAAGACGATTTAAATCGGACCTGCATGGGCCACCACAAAAATATATCATGCCCCAGTCCTAAAATACGTAGGACCAGGAATACGCAACATGCCAACTATGCATTCGACCAGACTCTGGTCCGACTCGAATACGTATAAGTTGTATAATAAGGGTCACTATCTAAATAATCCCATAAATATAAACATCTATGTCTCAATCCACAATGAACAGAAACACATAAGAATGAGCCACATGTGCTAAAGTCGGCCGTCCAATAACACAAAAACTTGAATAGACTCAAGAAAAAATATGAGCCTATAAAAACTAGGCTACTACAGCAGATGAATAGACGATATAAAATAACCATAATACCGATAGAAATGATATAAGTACCTGATACCAATGCCTGTAAGTCAAGCAACTCCATCAGCAACTCCAAGGGCTCCGTAATCGTCTATGCTGTAAAACTGGTAGGGGACCAGGTCCTCAGAGGGACGTAACAAGGTACAAAATATAGCAAACCAAAGTATAACAGAAAGTACAAGTGCAACGCCGGTGTAATTAGCATAACCACCTAAGTGAGACAAAGTTTGAAGACAATATTCGACGCGTGGGCTGTCAAAAATAAAATCGTAGCTCCGAACACAGAGACACACGGGGCGTACCGTAGCTCCGAGCACAGAGTCACATGGGTGATACTACTACTCCGGATACAGGAATATTACATCAATATGGCATATACATATATAAAGTGCGTGCAGAGGAGACCAAACGTCTAGTAACTGTCTTTTCCTTCCCAAGCGGTCAACGAGTGTGCGCTGAACCTGAACCTCTATCTAGCAGTCTTGTCATACTGAAGTAACTATCAACAATCGCGACCCTAAGGTCATCCCAGTCTCCGGTCATGATGTCAGTATCATGATACAGGAAATCTGGCACGATAACAGTGTATGGATGTGTCCTAGGGTTATTATATACACAGGTACATACAACAAGGTATTGCCAACATCTATCACTCGTTACTAGACATTACCGACGAACGTCTGCACCGGGTTGTGACCCGGACGCGAAGTAACGATCCTAGTCAAAAACACGCACAATGCATATATTAAAACAATAAATATATGGTTAGTAACATACAGGGTGGTAAGGTACACTTGCCTGGATCTGGATGCTGAAGATGGGGCTCTGGTACAACGTCCAAGTTCGCGGGTCCCATAGTACCTAGAGAAGAGGTACAAGCTCAATCAATAAACTATCACGAGGCTGAAATAAGATATGACACACGTCAAATCATATGTTCAAACTCAGTTACTACTCACATAAACACGAAGCTAGAGGGTTGACTAAGGTTGACTAAGGGTATGTTACATCTAATCCAATTAATTATCTGTACAATATCATCAAACCAAACCTCAATCTTACTATATTCATCATGCTGTTCAGTAGTTCAAGTATGCTCATTCCTCATTTTCCTCCCTGGTCTTTATGAACGTTCTCATGCACGTTTAAATATGTCTTCCTCAAAATAATTACTTATTAATTATTAGGTCTTCCTTTATATAACCATCATTACCATTTCACCATATAAACTACTCCTCAATTAACTCTTTATTATTTGCCAGCTCTCAACTAATAATTATTATCTATTAAACCCTCATAAACATTATTTAAGTATTCAAACCCTTCTCACATATGCATAGTTCACAAATACATATTTGTATTCCTCAATCGATTTCGTCAGTAGTAATCAAATTCTCAAAATAATGAACAACTTAATGATATCACACACCATTTTACCATAAATTACCTGCTCATCAATAATAATTAATATGTATATAAAATAATGTAATAAATCCTAAATCTTAATGCCTTCAAACCTTAAACTCAACATAGCATATATAAGCCCTAAACTAAATCTAAATTATTCACAACCCTAAATGCATATCACCCACATCAATATACAATTATATATCCCAAAAATATTAATATGAAAGTACACTACAACTAGAGGGAGAGGAGTATTCCCCTTGGCGGCGAGGTCCGGTGGCCGTCTCTGGCCGGAGGGGGTCGTGGTGGTATGGGTGTTGATGGTGATGATGAAGGTGATGAGGAGGAGAGGTAGGGTGGTGAAGGTTGTCATTACCCCATTTCAGGGCAGGGTATTTTTTATTTTAATTTAGTAAATTATGTATTAATCATAAATATTTGTATTAATATTTAATTACTTGGTTGTATTTATTTTTATTAGTTATTTTAGGGTTTTGGCTAGTCTGGACCCATGTCAGACCCTAGTGGACCCTTGTCAGACCCAACCAACACCCTTGTCAGACTCATTTATTGGTTTAGAATAGTTATTTATATTTTAATTAGTTAGTTGAAGTGATTAGGGATTAATTAGAGTGTATTTGGAACCCCAAACCTAAACCCTATTTTTGGATGACTTAATTGGAGGGTATTTTGGTCTTTGTACCTAAATGCAAACCCTAACCCTTACTTAACCCTACATGGCCGGCCCCTTTCCCTTCCATTTTATTTCTTTCCACTTTATTTTCTTCCTCCATTCTCTTTCTTCTTCACTTCATTTCTTCATATTTTCTAAATTTCAAGTGTGTAGAGATTAGACTTGGTGTAGAGGCTTGGCTTGGAGGCTTGGTGTGGTGGATTTGAGACTTTTTGGAGGCTTTGGCCTGGGGATTTCAACTCCCAAGAGGTAAACCCTAACTTTTCTCTTAGTGATTACTCTAATATAGTGTAATTAGTAGTTTAAAACGTTCCTAGACCTTAGGACTACCCATAGGAGGAAGTTAGAACTTGTTTGGTTGTGTTTGGAGACTTTGACATTAAGTTTTGTTTCAATTTTGGGTAAAATCCGAGATTGGCCCAATTTTGGATATTTTCCTAGGTTAGACGGACCTTGGCAGACGTGCTTGGGTGTCTTGAGGGTTAGTACGTGTCCCCGTTCGGACACGTGAGGTCGTGTCTCGGAGATTTGGGCGTTTTGGGCAATTTTGGGGTTTTTTTGTCGTCTTGGGTACCACATGCATGTGGAATTTTGCCACAGACCTAGAATCAGAGAGTTAGCATTCTTTTGAGGTTCTAGACATCAATTAGAACTCATAGGTAAATTTTGGGTCGATTTTGAGTAGGTTTGGTGTACGTTTTATGAGGTATCGCGAGCCGCACTCCACGTGCTTGTCGAAATGACCAAATAGCCATTTCAACTTGGTTTCCAGGTTTTGGGCTTGTACGCGGATTGGTTTAGCCTCGGGGAGTGTGTATTAAGGTTTATGAGTTTATATTTATATATATATGTGTGTGTTTATATGTGTGTGGGTGAGTGTGGTTGAGTGTGGGTAGTGTGTGTGTGTGTGGTTTGTGTGTGAGTGTGAGGTGTTGTTGTGAGTGTGTTAGTGTGTGTGTTAGTGTATGTTGGTGTGAGTGTGTGTATATATGTATATGTATAGGTGTAGGTGTATATATATGTATGTATATGAGATATATAGAGATATATATATATGTGTGAGTGTGTTTATATATATATATATATATATATATATATATAGAGAGAATAAGGGAGGTGAGATGGCACCTCACTCTAAAAACAAGGGTGGCGGTGACGTGGCACAATCTCAACCACACATTTCATAATTGGCAATTTGCACTTAACCCCCTCCCCTCGTTTGTGTGGTTGAGATTGTGCCACATCACCGCCACCTTTGTTTTTAGGGTGAGGTGCCATCTCACCTCCCTTATTCTCTATATATATATATATATATATATATGTGTGTGTGTGGGAGTCTGTATATATATATATATATATATATATATATATGTAAGTCGGTGTGCGTTTATATGTTTATGTGTGTGTGTTGGTGTGTGTCGAGAGAAGGTAAGGTATCTCAATACCTTGAGATACCAAGGTATTGAGGGTAGTGATGTATCGGGGACGAGATATTGAGGTATTGCCTATACTAGGTTATATATATATATATATATATATATATATATATATATATATATATATATATATATATATATAGTAGTATATATATATATATATATATAGTTAGCTAGTTAGTTAGAGTTAGAGGGGTAATGCGAAGTATCGCAATACCTTGAGATACTCAAGGTATTGGGCATCGGGGCGAGGTATTGGATTTTTACCTAGGAATGAGGTTAATGAGGTTAGAGTTCGTTATATATATATATATATATATATATATATATATATATATATATATATACGTGCTAGTATATGTATTAGAGGGTATAGGCGGGGCGTATAGCGTAGGTTGAGATATCGGATACCAAGGGTATCCCGGTATCTCAAGGAGGCGTGTTTGTGGGTTTACTAGCTTAATGAGCTAGTTTTGACTTAGAATTTTAGGGGCACCCTAGTTTGACCTAGAGTTGACCGTAGATGACCCGGTTGACCGCCAAAGTCAACTTTTGACCTAGTTTTGACCTAAAGTTGACTTTTTGGACAACGAGTTGACTTTTTGACCCAGATTTCACCAGTTTAACCCGTTTGACCTAGAACAACCCTAGAAGCTTGTTTTTAGTTATTTTATATCTATTTACCTCTTTAGAACCCCGTTTAACCTTACTTTTCATAATAGGTCCTTGTGACGCCAGTTCGGATCGCCAGTTGCTCAGGACGTCAGGCGAGTACATTCTCTGATAGTTTTCATTATCTGATAATTATTATGATTCAGCTTCTAGTATAGTATTATCTGATTTTCTGGCACGATACGGACTAGTATTTCTGGATTCATTCACTTGTGACACGTATATTTCATGTTTCTGGCCTCTATTTCTGGAATCACCTACTGGTATCACATCATGACTCACTACAGGCATCACTCATATTTCTGGCTGGACTCATACTTGATTTGCGTGTCGGGTCTTGCATTCACTTGTACAAGTCGGGGCAGAGAAATACTCGAGTAGACATGTAAACATTCCCAAATCTGGAATCACTGGAATCACCCCCTCTGGTCTAATCTGGAATGATAGCAGCCGCACACCCAGTGTGCGGTGAGCCATACTTACCCCTAGCCATTTACATGTCAAAATAGGTATTTCAGAGACACGAGTTCATTCTTTCTAGTCTGGACTCTCTTGTATTTCTTGAATGGTCTCACTTATACTTTCTGGACTGGACTCATTACATTTATTCTTGCTGGACTCACTTTACGTTATTGTGCACACACTTGATCTTAGTTTAGATTTCTTGTATCCTGCAGTCATTACTATCTTGCTTCTAATTTTCATGCATCTTTACCTTTATGCACCAGTTGATATATATATATATATATATATATATATATATATATATATATATATATTTCCTTGTTCATACTTTATTTCCTTCACCTTGTGCTACTTGCTACAATTGCTTTATAGTTTTTATCATTTAACTGGAACTGATGTTAGAGGTGTACTTGCTCCAATCCTGACTGGATATATTTTTAGAGGATCCGGAAGATTGGTGTCCAATATTTTATGGACCTCAGCCTGTCGATGGTGCAGACAGGGACCCCCTAGTTCACGAGTGATTTTTGGGTTGGTAGCCGGGATCACTAGGACCTTAGTTGTATTTATTAGTTTTTGGTACCATATTTGTCTCCGGCTTTTGGTTAGAGACCTTGTATTGTATTTGATTCTGGATATTGTTATATTATTATTATTGTTGTTGTTGCCTTTAGTTGTAGTTATTGTTTAGACTTTGTAGTTGTTAGACTTCCTTGTTATCTTATCGCACGTAGATCATGATTGAGTACTTGTATTATCTTTATCATATTGCTCCTCCGTTTGGACTTGAGATCTTGACAGGTACTTATATTATTGTGTGAGATTGCTAGCTAGGTAGTAGACCTAGACAGCGTTCTACCGTCGATGCTACAGCGTAGGCTGGACGTACCCACGACTCATGCCTGATTTTTCTGGTACGGGTCGTGACACATTTTTGGTGGCGGCCCACGCAGGTCTCGAGCTTCACAATTAGTACAATGTCGTGGTAGTATAATAATTTAGTTGTACTGCTGCGAGCCTGCTATAGGATCTAGGATGAGAGTATACTCAATCACGACTAGGAACAATTCCAATCTACTCTAATTATTCTAAAATTGCTTCTTTTGAAATATTGTTGTCATTCTTTGATGATATCGTATCTTGCGCCGTATTGACTTCTTTTGATCTGTGTTCAGGATGCCTCCGAAGACACGATCCCATCGTATCATTCCAGCAGTTGCCACCGAGAGGTCTGCTATCTCTCGTCCAACTCGTATTCAGGCAGCTGCTACCGCTCCACTCACCACTCCTGCGGTTGAGGGAGCATCTTCTTCTCTCAGGGATCCTCCTCTACCTGTCGATCTGAGGACTACCCCAGTCGTTCCGGTGGTACCTCCTCCACCACCTCCTGCCGCGCAGTTGTTTATGTTTTTCAGGGAGATGATGGACGTGCAGCACCGCCAGGTAGATGTGATGAGGCTGGGCATTGAGAATGCCCACCAGATGGCCATGACGGCAGTAGATAGAGTGGCTCAGACCCAGCCACAGGCAGATCAGGCACAGCATCTGAGGCCGGGCAGCATCATTAACTTCCAGAGGATGTGTCCCAAGAAGTTCCGGGGTACAGAGGGGATGCTGTATGCGGATCACTGGATAGAGCATCTTGAGGGGATCTTTAGACTGGCACAGATTCCAGACAGCATGCTGATAGAGGCAGCGGGCAGTCAGATGTTCGACCTTATTTTGACGTGGTATCATACTGATACGAGGATTGCGGCACCAGGGCTTACTTGGGAGGCTTTCAAGAGGCTTTTTAAGGAGAAGTTTTTCCCAAATATGGCGCTTAGTGCCTTGGAGAGCCAGTTTGAGGCACTCGTCCAGGGGAGCATGCTGGTGGACGAGTATGAAGAAGAGTTCTGCCGTCTGGGAATATTTGTAGAGGGCTTGAGTGAGGCAGCAAAGGCAAGAAAGTTTTACAAGGGCTTAGTCATGGCAATCAAGTCTTTGACTATGAGCGACCGTGTGACAACTTTCGAGCAGATCGTAGGGGACGCTCAGAGGGCAGATAATGACTTGGAGCTCAAGTCCAAGAGAGGCAGGGATGATTCAGGTAGTGCGAGTGGTAGTGCGGGACCGGCTAAGCGTCCCTATGTGCAGAAGCCAGCGCAGCAGGGTCAAGATCAGAGAGTACCCACTTGTGCCTACTACAGGAAGGCAGGACACACTTGGTATGTTTGTAGGAGGAGGCTGAAGGTGTGTTTATTCTGTGGATCCGCTGCTCGCCAGATGCGAGATTACCCCACTGTACCTCCATATGGTGAAGCACAGGATCGGAGAGTTGGAGCTAGGCCAACTGTAGCACAGCATCATTTCTCGTACCAGCAGAGGGAGATACCCCAGCAGGGCAGGGCTTATGCGTTGACGGTCGAGGAGGCCGATGCTACGGGTGTCGGGTTAGCAGGTCTGTCTCTTTTTGTTCTTCTTCCTGTCCTTTCCCATTTCTTATGGTGTGCTTCATTAGTACCTGTTAGACTTTTCTTTTGTGTTGTGGTAGATAGTGTAGTGACCCTGATTGAGACTGTGATTGTTGGGGGTTTGACCTAGAAGAAGTGCGATCGACTTTAAATTTTGAGGACAATATTTTCTAAGGAGGATAGGCTTGTCACTACCCTATTTCCAGGGCAGGGTATTTTTTTCTATTTTAATTTGGTAAATTATGTATTGATCATAAATATTTGTATTAATATTTAATTAGTTGGTTGTATTTATTTTTATTAGTTATTTTAGGATTTTGGCTAGTCTGGACCTATGTCAGACCCTAGTGGACCCTTCTCAGACCTAACCAACACCCTTGTCAGACTCATTTATTGGTTTAGAATAGTTATTTATATTTTATTTAGTTAGTTGGAGTGATTAGGGATTAATTAGAGTGCATTTGGAACCCCAAACCTAAACCTTATTTTTGGATGACTAAATTGGAGGGCATTTTGGTTTTTGTACCTAAATGCAAACCCTAACCCTTACTTAACCCTACATGGCCGGCCCCTTCCCCTTCTATTTCATTTCTTCCCACTTTATTTTCTTCCTTCATTGTAAACCCCCTCGATTAATTCTATAGATAGTTAGGTTTGGATTTGGAAAATTTTAGATTTTTCAGAAGATGATGAGGTTTAGAGTTGAGTCGTCTATTATTTTATTTAAATTAAACCATTGGCGCACCCTACCGTTGCTATTTTATTCGGAGCCCAATATCAGCCCATAAATTCCATCGAACTATTGTACTTCTGACTTGACTCACCAATTTAGGCACTGGACTTTTTCGTCACTCAAAATTAAATTCGTTGTGCCCTAAATTAATTGTACAACTTTCCGTATCCTAAAATCCATATTTAAATTTCGTGTCGGACACCTGTGTCGTTACCCTCAATTTTGAGATACCAACTTAACCCGTTGAGCCGGACCAACTAAAGGGTCCAAGACTGACTCCAAGCCCCCACCATTTTTGACCTTTGCGTTATTTCCAAATTTTGACCCCAAGTGCCTCCATTTAATTTAAAAGCGCGGGACACTTTAATTCTATTTAAATCAGGGATACCAATTTTGTCTAATCCTATTTTAATCCTCAATTAATCCCAATGTCCATTAAATTAAATCCATGCCTAACACCCAACACCCCCTCACCATGCAAATCACCAAACTCTATTTTTCTCATAATTTTTGCATTATTTCATGTGTTCATACAATTTCTCGAATTTAAGGGGCTTAGTTGCAATATAGTGATTTTAGGTGTCCTCACCTCATTGGCCACGGCCAAATGGAGAGGTTACCATTTGTTGGCCGTAGTCAACATCTCTCCCACTCTATTCCTCATGAAAAAATAATTTTACTCATGTGAAATCCTAGCCCTCCATTTGAAATAGGCTAATCTACACCCTCCATCCAACACACCCCTCCCTATAAAACCATCACCATCACCCTCATAACTCCCAAGCAGGCCCTAATTCCAAGGAGCCTAGAAACCCCCCCCCCCTCTCTCTCTCCTCCCTCCTCCATTTTATTCATACACAATTTCTTCTTCTTCTTCTTCTTCTTCATTTCTTCTTCTTCTTCCCTTCTTCTTTTGGCCGACTGACGCTCCGGCCAGTGCAGCCCCCGACTCCGGCGGCCTCCTGTATTCTCGTCACCCTGCTGACCCGCTCCGACCGAGCTTCTGTCGAGCGTTCTCTCTGAACGGCCTGCTGACCCGCTCCGACCGAGCTACTGTCGAGCGTTCTCTCCGTCCGACCTGTTGACCAGCTTCGACCGAGCTGCTGTCGAGCGTTCTCTCCGGCCGGCCTGCTGACCCACCCCGGCCAGAGCAGCTCCATCCGGCTGTGCACCACCCTCGACTCCGACAGTGCAGCAGCCACTCCGGCGCTGCTCCGTCGCTCGAGCCCGTACTCCGACGACGAGCCAACCCCGACTGAATATTTCTCTGGCACTGCCCCATCGACTCCCCACTCCATCGAATACCCCTATATCGACATCGTCGACTTTACTGCTGCCACCATTTCATCTACTCCTCTTCGGCAAGACCTCCACCCTGCTGACCAGCACTCTTTCGGCCATCTCCACTCTTCCAGCTAACACCTTCACCACCACCATTATCACCACCATCACCACCACCACAAGCTCCCGAGATCATCATCACCACCACCACCACCCCGAGATCATCGTCACCCCCTGCACCACCTCATTCCGGCCAGCATCAACCACCTTGTCGAGGTCGACTCTCCCCTTCTCTTGATTAAATCTAGATTTGTGTTAGTGTTTAGATAGGATTTTAATTATATATATTCATGTGTTAATGTCAGCTAGGGTTTAGGTATCAAAGTTTGTATAAGATATAGTATTTTGAGCATATATGTATATATAGTTGTTAGGGTTTAATGGTTATATACTGTTGGCATATATAAGGCTAGTGTAGTATAGTACTTGAACAATGATGATTAAGGTGAATGTTGATTTTAATGACTTGAGATTAGGGCTTAGTGGTGAACTTGGGGTTTATTCGTCATAAGTAATTAAAATGGAATTAAAAGATATGCATGAAAAATTTTAGGACTTATGACTACATTGAGTATTAGGGTTTGATATGATTGTTCCACGAAATTGATGGTTTGAGGAGCAGGTTAAATGGTAGTGAAATGATACGGTGATAACAAAACTGTGGTTATTTGGAGAGCTAATATTTGATGATAAATTTAAGTGAGTAGTAGCTAGGTTATTGGAAAGCGGCATTCAAGTATTAAATGAATGGTTTGTATAATCGAGGGTTTAATTGATTAATATTTAATTTATTCGTGGATGATATATTTATACGTGCAAATTAATGTCGGTAAAAACCAGGGTAAAATCTGAGGATGATCACGACTTGAACTACTGAGAAACATCATGATAAATATTAGAGATTGAGGATTGGGTCTGATGATATTATACAGGCGATTGATTTTGACATAGGTATTATTCGGATCAAGGATCAGAGATTGAGGACTGTGAAATTGGTAGTAACTATTTGAGTTTGAGACTGAGTTTAGGTGTAGATGTGTGACGCAACCCTGTCTGTCGTGGAATAGATTATTGATTATTGGTTTGTATCTCATCTCTAGGTACTACGGGACCTGAGGACTTGGACGTGGTACCGGATCCCCGTCATCAGCAACCGCACACAGGCAAGTGTACCTTGCCACCCAGTATTTCAGATTACAGATACTTGTTGTTCTTTATGTACATTATGTATGTATTTATGTTGACGTTTATTACTTCGCATCCGGATCACAACCGGGTGCTGACGTTCGTCGTAACATCTCTGAATGATTGATAAATGCTTTATAGTACCTCGATGCACGTACTTGAGTATATCGACACACCAAGACACACTCATACACTGTGTTCGTACCAAATTCCTGTATTCTGATACTGACATCATTACCAGAGACTGGGATAACCTTAGGGTCGCGTCTGTTGAGTTATTTCTGTGTGTCGAGATTATAGATAGAGGTTCAGGTTCAGCGCACAATCGTTGACTGCTTGGGAAGGGGAAGACAGTTACTAGACGTTTGGGCTCCTCTGCACGCGCTTATATATGTATGTAGTATCTATGTAGTGATCCTGTATCTAGTGTAGTGGTATCACCCGTGTGACTCTTTTTTCGGAGCTACGGTACGTCCCGTATGTTTTCGTGTCTGGAACTACGATTTTATTTTGGACAGCCCACGCGTCGAACATTGTCTTTAAACTATGTCACACTTGTTTGGTTATGTTAGAGTACCCTGTCGTTGCACTTGTACTTTCTGTTTATGTGGCATGCTGTATTTTTGTACCTTGTTACGTCCCTCTAAGGACCTCGTTCCCTGCCAATTTTGCAGCATAGATGATTACGGAGCATTTGGAGTGGCTGTTGGAGTTGCATGTCTTGCGAGCATGGTACCAGGTACTCACATTCTATATACCGATATTATGGTTATTTTACATTGATTATTCATCTGCTGTTGTAGTCTAGTTTTTTTATAGACTCATACTTCTTCTCGAGTCTATACGAGTTAGTATTTTATTGGGCGGCCGACTGTAGCACATATAGCTCTTTCTTGTATACTGTTGTACATTATAGATTGAGACATAGAGGTTTACATTTATGAAAAATCTATATTGTGCCCTTTATATTATACAGCTTATACGTATTCGAGTCAGACCAGAGTCAGGTTGAATGCGTAGCTGGCGTGTCACGTATTCTTGGTCCTACGTATTTTGGGACTGGGGCGTGACATATTTTTGTGGTGGCCCATGCAGGTCCGTTTTAAATCGTCTTGGACACCTGACTGTGCCAAGCGAGCCTGCAAATTAGGAATAGATATTATGATTGTTGAATAGGATCTCAATCCATAATCGATTTTTAAAAACTCACTTTGTATGTGATTATCGCCCTTGGACTTCCAATTTGTATTCGTTCAACTTTCGTCGGTATCGTGATCATTGTTTCTCATCCCCTATTATTTGGAAGACGGACATTTGTGCCTGATGATTTCCCTCCAGAAGAAGATCGAAGCCTGACGACAGAAGACAGAATTCATATAACATCCTCTGATAAGATTGTTACCCTGAGTAGGATAGATTGATAGGTTCTTTTGGACTCTAGAACTAGTATGGAAGGGTAGCAAGAGAATTGGAACCAGTAGTACCCTATTCGTACTTAAGATAGCAGTGATCTTGGAAGTACTAGGAGCTGGAAGGATTGTTGATTATAACCTAGAATAATTTATGGAAATGCATAGCCTGATGATGGAAACTAGTGGTTGTATATGATGGCAATACTAGGAACGATAATTATGAGCTAGAGGGGATGAAATTTTAGGATCTCACTTGGAAGATAATGATCGGATTCCAGAAATTCTAGTATGTGCTTGAGTGATACCATTATTGTATTTGTGACTTGGAGAGATGAATAACGAAAAAAAGAAATTCGAGGAATAAAATTTTAGGAAAAACCTTGAGGAGAAGAGAAATTATACATTAGGCAAGAAAATATTTTCTTTTGAGGATTGATGTTGAAAATAGAACAGGAGAATTTATCTTGAGGTTAAAGTCTAGACTATGAAATTATCCTAGACATTGATTGGTTGAGCCAATACCACGCAATGCTTGATTGTCGTCGTGGTTGTGTCATCCTTAGACCACCAGATTACCCTGAGTTTGAGTTTCTTCAGAGAGCTTAGGAGCATGGTGCCCATCTACCTTAGGGGTATATAACGCAGGAGGTAAACCAGTGTACCACCATATTATATCAGGGTTTGAAGATGTGTTTCTAGAGAATCCTTTAGGCCTGCCACCTGACAGAAAGAGTTTGTTACAGAGTTGACTCCAAGAGCCGAGCCAGTTATTTTCCCGTCTTCAGACTAGCACCGATAGAGTTGGCTGAGTTGAAGGTCCATAGTAGATGATCTCTTAGACAAGGGTTTCAATCGGGCTTGTGTTTCTCTATGGGGAGTACCCATCGTATGGTGCCGAAGAAGGACGAGACGGTACGTTTGCGTATTAATTTCAGGAACGGTATGTTTGTGTATCGATTGCAGGGTTTAATACAGTAACGATAAAGAACAAGTACCTATTGCCGTACATCGATGATTTATTTGGATCAGCTAAGTGTATTCTCGATGATCGATCTTAGATCACGCTATCATCAGATCAAGGTACGAAAAGAGGATGTTCCGAAGGTGGCTTTCCGGACGAAGTATGGGCTCTATGAGTTTCTAGTCATGATCGTTTGGTTTGACCAACGCGCTAGCAGTATTTATCAGCTTGAGGAACAATGTTTACCACCAGTACTTGGATAAGTTCATGGTGGTAGTTATCGATGATATCATGGTATATTCTAAGAGCCAGGAGGAGCACGAGAGACATCTCAGGACCGTGTTGGAGACGCTGAGGCAGGAGAGGCTGTACCCCAAGCTCCACAAATATGAGTTATGTTTGGATAGGGTACCCTTCCTGGGACACAAAATCACCGGAGATGGACTAACAGTTGACCCAGAGAAGATAGTTGCAATTGAGACATGGCCAACCCCTGCATATGTTACAGAGACTAGGAGCTTCCTCGGACTTGCCGGATATTATCGGAGGTTCATAAAAAATTCTCAAGGATTGTTGCGCCTATGATGCGACTGACGCATAAGGGCGAGGAGTTTATCTGGATCGACGAGTGTCAGGCGGCTTTCGAAGAGCTGAAGAAGCGTCTGACATCAGCACCGATCTTGACACTACCTTCAAGATCAGGAGGATTTGTAGTGTATAGTGATGCGTCGGGGAGCGGATTGTGATGTGTACTGATGCAACACGGCAAGGTGATAGCCTACGCATCTAGACAGCTGAGAGTTCATGAGAAGAACTATCCGACGCACGACTTGGAGCTACTGTAGTGATATTTGCACTAAAGCTATGGAGATATTACCTTTATGGTGAGCGTGTTGAGATTTACACAGATTATAAAAGCCTGAAGTATGTCTACATGCAGAAGGAGCTCAACATGAGACAGAGACGCTGGCTAGAGTTGATGACAGATTATGACATTGAGTTGCAGTACCACCCTGGCAAGGCGAATGTCGTAGCAGATGCCTTAAGCAGGAAGCCCATGGCATACTTTTTGATGACTCAGCGGCAATTGCTAGAGGATCTCCAGGAGCTTGGGATTGAGATTGTATTGCCAGGCATGGATGGACAGATGGCCAGCCTCGAGGATTCAGTCCACATTTATTGAGAGGGTCAAGGCAGCCTTGCCTACAGATACGAGATTTAGACGACTGCGAGAAAGGACAGAGGCTAACATGCAGACGGGACTCAAGATTCATGAAGACGGGACATTGAGGTTTGGAGATCGCCTATACGATCCGAGTGGCGAGCTATGCCAGGAGTTGATGATCGAGACTCATAGCTCAATTTATTCTATTCATCTCGGGGGTACGAGGATGTGCCGAGATTTGAGAAAACTTTTTTAGTGGCATGGGATGAAGAAAGAGATTGCAAGATTCGTGGCGAGATATTTAGTTTGTCAGCAAGTCAAGGCTGAACATCAGAGGACTGTAGGATTACTGCAGTCGCTTCCCATTCCAGAGTGGAAGTGGGAACACATTACCATAGACTTCGTCACAGGATTCTCGTGAAGCCCTAGCGGGAAGGATGCAGTTTGGGTTATCGTAGACAGACTCACCAAGTCTGCACATTTCTTGCCCTTCAGAGTTAGGCAATCCACGAAGATTTTAGCTGACATGTATATAAGGCAGATAGTACGATTACATGGAGTGCCTGTCAGCATCGTATCGGATCGTGATTCCATATTTATGTCGCATTTTTGGTAGAGTATGCAGGAGAGCCTAGGAACTCGTCTCAAGTTCAGCACTTCATACCATCCCCAGACTGATGGACAGTCAGAGCGCACGATACATATATTAGAGGATATGTTGAGAGCATGCATGATTGATTTTGGAGGATCTTGGGAGGACCACATACACTTGGTGGAATTCTCCTACAATAAAAGTTACCAGGCTAGCATACAGATGGCACCTTGTGAGGCACTGTACGGCAGAAAATGCATGTCGCCAGTTTGTTGGAGTGACGTGGGAGAGCGTCAGATACTTGGTCCAGAGTTGGTGAAACAGACAGTAGAGAAGGTAAGCAGATTCAGAGCCACCTGTGTGCAGCACAGGACAGACAGAAACATTGGGCAGATGTGCACCGCAGGCCATTAGAGTTCAAGGAGGGTGACCATATATTTTTGAGGATATCGCCCACTCGTGGTACCATCAGATTCGGAGGCAGAGGCAAGCTGAGTCCGAGGTACATCAGGCCTTTTTGACATCCTGGAACGAGTTGGCGAAGTGGCTTACCGTCTTGTATTGCCTCCATCATTAGAAGGAGTGCATGACGTGTTTCACGTATCGCAGTTGAGGAGATATGTCGCAGACCCTAGCCACGTGCTTGATCATTCAGAGACTACAGTTGGGTCCATTGTTTACCACGCTCCTCACTTCGCTCGCCTCACCGCTCCGTGGGCGACCGCACGGTCGCCTTAATCTTTTCTTGGCCATCATTAGCCCATTCACGTGTGCTCCACAGATTCCTGATTTCTTGCATCACTTTCTGGGCTTCGGACTCATCAATACAACTCATAAATCTAATTTCTTTCTATTTTGATTTGATGTATAAAATGCCCATACACTATATACTGTGTTGCTAATCTTAGAATAGTGGTAAAGGCATTAGCTGACGCGTACTCAGGGTAAGTATGGTGCTCTACATATAGAATAATGTTCGTGTACCAAGGGAGTTTGTCAGATGGTGAGTCCCTATCAATCTGATAGCAGTATGTATGCGGGTTCATTCCTTTGTTCAATCACAACCGGTTTAAGCTCAGCATCTTCAGGTATCTCTACCATCGAGGCCAGGGTTGCAAGGGCATCGGCAAATCGATTTGGTACCCTTGGGAGATAGGAGAACGTTACTTCATCGATTTTCCCTATGAGCTTATCCAAATGCTCACGATAGGGTATATTTCTTTCAGAACCTTGTTCTCCCATTAGTTTGACTGATGACTGAGTCTCCAATCACTTGCAAACGTTTGACTGACTTGTGCTACTCTCAGATCAGCGATGCTTAGTATTCAATTCCATTGGTGCATAGGAAACTCAATGCAGATGCCAATGGAATTCTTTTCAAACTATGAGCTGATCGAAGTCCTTTCTGTGTCTAAGAAATGGAATAAAACAACTTGGTCTTGGATACCCAATTGAATGAACCACCAACAACATGAATAATAGAAAGACGGGTCCTTTGACCAATCTATGAACCTACCATTCTCTTGAATCCATGTTGGTACCATAAGGTATTCGAGAAGAAAGCACTAAAAACCTGACAAATCTGTGCCTTTGGGCGGAAAGCAATTTCCAAATAGAACCCGTCGATGGGAATGAAAGTCGGGGCTTGCAACCTCATCTCACTCGATTAACTATAATTTACGTCATCAACGGATCGGGATAATCTTTCTGCTGGGTTAAGAATGAACGAAGAGCAGTTTGAAAGCGGTTGAAGGGGATCATAGTCGGATAGAAAGGCGAGCGAAGTGAGTAGAACTGATCAACCCGCTGTCTTGCCCCCTTGTCGAAAGCGTTATGAAAGACGATCTTAGGTCTCTTTCTTCCATTAGCCCACTACACCAATAATAGTGGTTTCAATTTATTTGTCCCACTAACTCCGCTTCAAGATATTGAGTCATTGAGTCGAGGTCTCGCTATGAAGTCAAGAAAATCATAGATAGATAGAACGTCGAACATTCCTGGGAAAACGTACACTTTCACTTTTGATTCGTCAAGGTCTGGTTAGGAAAGAACAAAGATTTACGCCATAAATCTTGGGATTCCACCGCTTCCTTCCTCACGCCCTCGCCTCACTTTGCCTCACTCCGCTCACCTCCACTTGCTCTGGCAGCTCGACCTCGTGCTCCTTTGCAACTTCCACGAGCAGGGCAATCATAGCGCATATCACTCATGTCTCCTTGCTTTCGGCTTCCAATCTTCTCATGCTCAGGACATTGGCAGGAGGCTTGACCACTTCTTTCTTGGCTGGGGAATCTGCTTGATAGGTCTCCAAGTAGTGCGCTTCCCGTTCAGCTCAAAGGTATAGGTGTTCTCTCGGCCGTCGTGCTTCACTGATCGATCATAAAGCCATGGTCGACCCAAGAGAATATGACATACCCGCATAGGTATCATACCATACTGACTCATCTTCTAGCTTTTTGATGGTCGAGACAATGAGAGTGAACTAGGATGGACTCATCATTGACCTATGCAATATGGTACGGGCTAGGATGATTCTCAGTCTTGAGCTTCCGTTTGTCTACCAGCTCTTGGGAAACCACGTTCACTTACTCCATCAATAATGAGGTCGCACTTCTTGCCACAACAGGCGATCGGAGGGAGGTCCACTTCCAGTCTTCCTTCTCTTCAACTCTAGGCGCAATGAGCATTGGCCGAATGACTAGAGAAGAGTTGCTAACATAGCCATTCAATTCTTGTAATCTTGGTTTTTTTCTGGGTCTGGTTCAGGCTCTGAATCTCGCTTCAGCTACTTGTTCTTCACAAAGGGTTAGATTATGGGTAGGGCAGACGACGGCATAGTGGCCTTTACTGCCGCACTTGTAGCATTCAGCCCGCAAACTGTCCCTTTCTTTAACCAGTGCCTTCCCCTTGGAGTTTCGAGATATTTGGAAAATAGGCTTAGGAGCTGATTTGGCAGGAGTGCTGGCAGGTGCCGATCACCGAAGGAATCGACTTGGAGGAGTAGACCCTCAAGCTTGAGAACCCATTATCCTCCTTTGAGAACGGAGGCAGACGTATCAACGCGCCTAAGGTAAGGGCAGTTTGAAAGGCATCTGTCAAAGCCTAGTAGAGGCCATCTCGCTCTGGATGTCGAGGCGCTGTTTAAGCCCACGATATCGACTTCTGGTTCTCTGACTCTGGAAGGTGGTTACGGACCATGAACTCCGACGAAGTCTATTCTTCCACAGTATAGTATGACTTCCTTGCTTCAGCTGGAGCAATTTGTTGTACATGATATGTTCGTACTCCACGGGAAAATACTATTCCTTTAGCTTTAGGATTCATCTTGCCATAGAAGTCTGGTAACTCAAGCTTGACCTTCCGGGTGATATCATCACGCTCCTCACGGGCAGGAGTTCGATACTGGTTGATAATCCATTGGAAGGGATCTGGGGCATGATCTCTCGGCTATGAGGTATGCCTCGTGGTACTCGTTATGGTGTATGAATCGATTGCTGTGGAGATCGAGGCGAGCGGAGAGAGCTGCAAAGTGAGGTTAACACATTGAGGAGCCGGTAGGGAGGTTGGTTTTCGAGGGCTTTGTCGCCTTCCTGGGTCTCTTGGACTTCTTTGCCTTTGGAGGACTCGCCCTTTTCACGGCTCCTCTCACGATCCCGCTCGAGGTGTTGGTACGTGGCAAGCCAGCCTATTCTTTGTTTTTGACTTTCCAATCAGGCGAGTGCACTAACTTGACATTACAAAACCCTATACATGACTATTTGATACTCAAAATTATTGACAACGTCTTTTTTGAAATTACTATACTATATGTACCGATGAAAGTCACTATGGTTATAAGCCCGACTAAAGCAAAATAAGGGTTGTAGGCAATGCGACATCAGTTGGCATATCAAAAAGGACCAGTAAAAGCCAACGATTTTGGGTCCTCATGCTCTCCCTTCTCACTTCGATTATTCAGTATTCGCCTACCGTCTTTCGCTTCTTCTTGAAGCCTATTTCGAGACTATTCGTCTATAAGGAGTATGATGAGGAAAGACAAAAATAATCTCGTTCAACAGAATGCGAGTATCCAGAACCTGAAAAGGCCACACTGGTAGTTGTAGAGCTCAGGATGTCAGCTGGGACTTTCCTTTCCTGTCCAAAAAGAGCGAGAATTAAGCTACGAATGAGGTCATGCTGAATGAATGACTTAAAAAAACCAATGCGGCTAGGCTGACGATGTCTGTCTGGCGTACCTAAGAAAGTTTGTATAGGGCGCGTGCTACTAATGACAAATGCATGAAGTTTTCCTATCATAATAAGCCATACCTATCCAACAAATAACAAGAACCTTAACTTTAAATAAGTAAGCTTTGATGATCAGCTATTAATTAAGCGAGGCCCTTCGAAGTGTTGTCGGCTCAGGATGCCTAGAGCCGCAAAACGAGTGGGTTTACAACCGCGCAAGGAGGTTGTTGGCAGATAGTCAAGGCGAGCGGAGTGAGCTGAATAATCGAAGTGAGGCGAGCAAAGTGAGTCGAAGGGAGGTGACCGTGCCGGGAGGTGATAAAAGTGAGATGAACGCCATTAAAGAAGATCGTCCCAAGGTGCTTGCGTCTCTGTTCATCTTCGTTCAGGGCAGGACGCATTTGACCCCAGACAGTAGCTTTAGCTAAGGCTGCCAGCGTATTGTATCTAACCACACTGTGGCAAATTGATACAAGTAGCTAAAGATCTCGCATCTGACATCTCTGGCCGAACGGTTAGGCAACAAACACTATGGCGCCTGGGTCAAAATCTCGTTTACCAAACAAGACGTCGAGAGGTTCCATTCCCCTCTAGCAGCCAAAGTGATAGGGGTTGTTGCATCCGTGTGGAAGAGGGTATTGGCAACACCTTTTTCATCTTTGAAAGGATGAATACTTGTGTTGGGTCCTGCAGACCAGGATGGCCTCTCAGATCAAAACCTAAATATGCCAGGGGTTGATCATAGAAGCCAGGGCAATAACGTTGAAGGAATGATCGAGCTTATGTAGCTAATAACTCTGCCACCTTCATAGTTGATTCACTAGGGCTTAACAGCACCTTATACCCAAAAGTATCTATCGTTTTCTTTGTCTGTTAAGCCGTTGGGACTTCCTAAATCAAACTGCAATCGCAGTTTATCAATAACTCATGACGAAAACCGAGATCTTCGACTTTTCTCCCACAGGTAATCCACCCGGGGTAACGAAAGGGAGACAAAGTCCTAACTAAATCAACACATAATAACCTCAACCGCCTACCCATTCCATCCATCATATCAGTTGAGTCGATCCGATTCGTTCTTATCTATAGATAAAACAAGAGAGAACTTATGACCTCGTGGATGGAGAGGGATTCGATCCCTCAGTATTCCTATCAATACTTCGGTTTTCAAGACCGACTCTTTCAACCGCTCAGACATCTATCCCTTCGCGCTTCGCCCGCCCTATCCATCTGCGCGCTAGCAGGTAGGGGAAACTCTATGTGATTCGCTACGCTTGCTCTTCCCTACCCCGTAAGCTAACTCTATTGCCTGCCGGTTAGCGACACATTTTTGGTAGTACGAATCGCTATGCTTTGCTTGTTTCTATATAATAATATACACCGTCGGTTGCTGCGCTCCCTGCGGGTAATAGCAAGAGAGTGAAGAACGAACGATCCTCCAGAGTGATTGAGTCCGACTCAAGCGAGTGAGTGAAAGGCGTGGCAAGAGAGCGAGTTTGACTCGCGAACGATCGATCTGCAAGTGAAGGACCGACCCTATCCTCATATGTGGAGGAAGGATCGGTCCTGTGGACACTGACGCATACTACTCAACATAGTCCTCGCGGTCGGTCAAATGCATCTCGATTTTCCTCCAGCATTGAAGTGCCTAATCTGATCTCTGAAAGTGTAAAGTAAGCTATATCTAGCAGCTCCACCTATCCGTGATGCATGGAAGGATTGGGGTGGCGGATCAGGAACCGGTTGATCAATCCCAAACTGCCGTAACACTCTCTCACCCAGGTACCACTCGACGTGGTCCAGTATATCAGCTCCACTCGAGCAAGGAGAAAAAAGTGAGGTGACCGTTAGGGAGCTAATAGAAGGAAGGATCAGATATAGCTCTACAGCTGGCCTAGCAGTATAAAGCTTATCTTCAAAGGGCCTCCAGCTACATCCATATAGCATCAATCGGTCATCCACGCAAATGAAGAAGGAAATCTCGCAGAAGAACATACGAGGTATCAAACTCCTGTCTGAAATATAGCCCCTGGTGGTGCATATCGTGGTCCCAGAAGCGGTACGACCACCTCATCCCTCTAGGGAAGGAAGCCCCTAGGGACATTCTCTGGTAAACGTGGACGACCGATATCCAAGTACTCGTATAGCCACATCTGCAAGTGTGAGTAAGATCATGATCAGTTCAAGGATATGGAAGCTAATCAGTGCACAGCATTATAAGCGAGCAAAAGTACCTGGATGATGTAGTAAAAGTCGTAGATAGAGAAATGTTGACCTACGCCACCTCACGAGCTAACCGCAAAGAAAGGTTTGTATACGACCGGCCCATCACTACCGTAACTGAAACATTATCTTATCTACTTGCATTTTTTTCAACCTTCTCTCTTCCAAACCCTCGAGTACCTGTAACCGCTGACCTTTCCTTTGGTAACACTTGAGTTATCAGCGTCTTATAAATGAGTCTTTTGCTTACTCCTGGACTAAAAAGCTTGCGTAGCCCCGCCCCTCTTGGAACCGTTTACCTGCCTCGCTTACTGACTATCCCTAACGCAAAGAGAAGTTTTTTACTGCTTTACTTGGTCTCTCATCAAGCGCCTTACCCGGCCTAGCTTCCAAATTTCCTTAGAAAAGTGACACAGCTGCTAGAAAAGAAAAGTGAGACACCCGCAGTTCAAGTGATACAACTTGCCGTCCGAAAAAGCAGTGTCCCCGTTGAGTGGCTAGCCGACGGGGATGCGTACAAAATGCTCTTTCAAAGCCGATTCGATGAGGTAAACTATATATTATTTTTGGCTCCCTTAGATGATAAGAAGGAGGATGATTGGCTTCATTACCTCCCGGCACGGTCACCGCTCCGTGGTTCGCCTTCGAGTGCCTTTTCTTTGGGCATTGGAAGATGAATCAACTCCATATAAGCTGGATAACCCGGGCCTTCTTTTTGGCTTGGTCAAGAACTAGACCTAATGGTCAGGGCGTACGTAGCCCACGCCCCTTGAGGTTGAAACCCTTAGAACTTGAGTGAGTGAGCTCTGCCCGCTTCCCACTCGACCCTTGAACCCGAAACAAGAAAAGCAGGATCGGGCGCCCCGGGGATTCTTTTCTTTCGACTCTTGTCCTTTCCTGGAAATGAAACTCAAAAGAATGCTGCCTGAGAAAGGTCATTACAGAGAGGCAGTCATAGAATCGATTTACTTTACTTGTCCACTTGGGGAGTCTCGGACGAAGGACTCATTCCTCAGTTGCTTCTCTTTCCTCAGCCGCTTTAGCGCGCCAAGATGACTTAGTTACAAGGGTCCCGAGAAAGACACTGGCGCCAAAAGCATCAATACTACAAGCTTTTCGTCAACCCCAGAGCAGGCTCATTCCTTTGGTCCTAATCTAGGCCTGTGTAACCTTATTCACTCATCCCTAAGGCTTTCAAAGCACAGACGGAGGATAAAATAACTCAAAAGAAGAAGGGAAGCCCTAACTGAGGGTTCTATTAAAGGCAGGGTTGAAGACCTTTATGGTCCGGCTGGAAGGCAAAGGCCTACTTTCGTAGAGGAAGTTGAAACTCGGCCGGGCTAAGATTCCTTACTTGAATCGGTTCCACATTTAACCCTGGAAAGAAGGGCTCGAATGACTCATCCCCAGTTTCCACAGATGGAGGGGCGAACTCCTCAACAGGTGGCATCTACTTCTACTTACTTTGGATACTCACTCGGGTCCTTTAAAGGAAGGGCAAATACGGCAACGAGTTTGAGCGGCCTGGTCTTCCTTCTTGGCCTTGGAAGTTCCAGGGTCTATCTTTATAGTAAGGGTGGACATAATATCCACTTCCCCTTGTGGAGTGAGGTGGGATGCTAAAGGTACAAAAGAAAAGTGAACCGTAGGATCTCGTCTTACCCCTTAACCAGGAACTCAAGATCAAGCAGTCTAAGCTGGCCGGAAGCCACTCCTTCTCTGAGACGGCTCGCGCACGTGTGTGCATATAACGTACAAAGGAGAGCTAATGAGAGGAAGGGACGCTAAGGTGCCATGGCAAAGTAAGCTTAGCCTTTCTCCGGTCAGCTGATATAGACTCCACTCCTCCCATTGGCACTTGTAAGTTAGCACATCAATGAATACGAAGTCTATTGTTAAGAATGAGCACTAAATATGTATGAATTTCCTTGATCAAATTTCCCAGCTTAAGCTTCTTGGGTTGGACTCCCGACAAGCACTTTAATAGGCGAGCGAAGTGAGCTTAGCCCTAGTTGCAAATTAGAATTCTATGTATGACCAAGCCCCATCTGTTATTTCTTGTAAGACAAAACAAAGAAATATGTAAGTGCTCCCTCCGGTCGCCTAGGGAAGACTATTGACTAATCGAGATGATCTTTACACAACAGAGATGGGAAGGGCTAAATAAAAAGGTAGAACGGGTTCTTTCAGACAGAGTCTTCCGATAGGTTTCCTTTCACGCTACTCCCTTTATACCTTGAATGGACTATTTATAGAAGTAGAAATGCCCTTAAGTTAAGATGATTGATTGCTTTGGCTTTGCTCTCTAGGGCCAAGCCCAAAGTTCTTCTTTAGCATGTGGCTTACCCGGGCACCAAACGAGTGATCTTGGTGCCTGCCATAGTGCCATTACGTGTTTATACTATATAAAGTGGATTTGGTCTCGGCTAAGCCGATTTGGTGATCGGTGGATGAAGGATGAATGGTTCAGTCCAGCTCAAGCTAGTGAAAAGATCTATATCAAATCTTTAATATAAATCTATGGATGTAGGGTAAGCTCCAAGATGGGCAGTTCCTGGTTCCCTTAGGATCATAAAGAAATGCTTTAGTAGAATGCCATAAAAAGAAGGTAGCACTCCTCCGGGCGCCTCAATTATGATTGATCTGCAAGTGAAAGTAGTTCCTTGGGTCTCATAAATGGATGAAGCATCGACAATAATAGTCGATTATACTTAGTAAAAGTGGTAATATATTTCCTTACGGGTTGAGCCGATCTCTGAAGAAAGGTCGGGTTCGATATTGTTGGTCCTTCTCAGTTTGCCCGCCTGTTTGGCCATCTGAGGTTAGGTGTGGTCCTTGGCATAATCTGTAGTCGTGGAATAGATAGCCTCTTTTCCACCAGGTTATGAAATAAATAGTCCCCGGTTATGAAGTTTAGGACTCAATAAGGCATCTAGCTGGGTGTTGAACCTTGCCTCACTTTGCTCGCCTGCCATTCATCCAAGTCTAAGGCATCCTCACTCCAGCCAGGCGTCCGTCAACCTAGGACTATAATTGATCTTCTTTCTATCCTCGTGTGTGATCGGATATTGAGGTCGTTCATCTTCGAGACTCAAGCCTGGGAATATTGAAGTCATAGGTTCGCCCACTGGTGGATTGAGCTCAAGCTTCCATTCCTTCTTTACTTTAGGAGGGTGGAAATCGAAGTCTCGAATACAGATTTCAATCGTCCAGGCAAGCATGCATCTTGGGCGCCCCTTGTAACAAACCGTACCGAACCTGGCATTGAGTCACGAACCTTGGAAGTGCCCTTCTTTCTGTGTCGTTGGGAGTAGAGTGTGGCTAAGTCGATGGTCCCCCTTCTTATTATATCGAAGCACATTCCTAGCTTGGAGACTGTCAATGTTTGGATAGCTGAGTTGTTCGGATTCGTGAGGGGGACGGTATATCAACAAGCCTAATTAATATAAGTACCATGCCCGATGTTTGACTGAAGATCAGTTCATTTCTACAACTCGAATTCAGTGCCCTTATTCTACTTCCCGGAGATTGATTCCCCATGTCTGTTCTCCTTGCTAGAGCTAGGGGCCTTTTCAGCCGCTGTTTGGGGATAGGATAACGCTTGATTCTATGTATACCGTAATGTTGCTCTCTTGATTCCACGATATCTTATTAGTCCGCTCTATGAGGCGACCATTAGGGAGGAAATGAATGTGATAAAGATGTAGTCCTGCCTTCACTCCCTTTAGCTGACCATTAGCTACACCTGGGGAATCATGTGACATCATTACCTGACATTTCTCTCTAGTCACATAGCTTCAAATCAAAGTCGAATTCAACTAACAAATTCATTCAGAACTTACATGACCCCACCCTTCACGTACTGGGCGGGCCTCCCTCTCCTTGACAGTCGAGTGTCTAAAGACCCTCTCACTTCAGCAACGTCATACCTCATACCATTTCCTCTCTCTCTTGTAGGGCCATTTCAGCCTATCCCGGCAGAGTTTTTTATTGAAATGAAAAGCGATATCGTAATCTAACATCGATGCAAGTCCCGTTAGGAAGGCTGACCAAGAATACCTATTCCCCAGCTGACCTTTTCTATGTTCAGCCATTCTAAAATTCTGATATCATGGTACGAAGGAAGTACAGTTCTCTTTGATCAGGTTTCTCCACTCATTTCAATATTCATCTCCGGAAACAAAAATGAAATAGGAGCCCACGTAGCGGTCAGGATTACCAACCCTCGGTGGAACGGCCATGTCGTCTCAGAACAATCTCGAAAAGGGCTCAAACCTCAAGGTTGGGCTCCTACTCTATCCGAGTCATGGCGAATGAAGGCTGACGAGTCCTCAAGTAAAGGTATGAGGCAAAGTCGGGTAATTACTATATACAAGGATCTCTTCACCAGGCCTTCCCCATTCAAAATCCAAACTGAAGAAGAGAAGTCAAGAGCTCCTAGTTTTATTTGGTGGGGTATTAGGCCATGGACAACTACAGGGGCTTGGACCCTTCCTCCCTTTGAATAACATATTCGCGTAAAAGGCCAAGACAAGAAATCTCAATAGAAATTTTTATAAAGAAAACTTTATAACCAACCGCTACAGACTGAAGTCAAAAGAACTTGAAACGAAGGAGCCTACAGTTTCCCCACTGGATGGGGACATCCTTCAAAGCAAGAACATTCAAGCAGAAAAGAGTCATCCCTAGAGTTCCAACTTCTTATTAACGTGGCGAGGAAAGGCCTTAGCGGACCACCCTTAGCTAAGAGCGAAGTCGGAAGCACAGAACCTAATGCCATTACTAGAAGGGGACTTTTGGGTCTCCTTCCGACAACTATAAATGCACAATTATCATTAATGGAACCGTGCTGAAAGTTCTTTCTTAAGGAAAAGACTCTATAAGGTCACACATAGTAGGAAGACAAGATCGCAAGGGAATCACTAGTTCCATGCCTTCCTCCCTAATGGTCGCCTCTCTCTATATGAAAGCGTGCAAACATGCCTTCTTGGCTCAAAAAGAGGGCATATAATCCAAGTTTTCCCAGCTCAACTCCGATATCGAATAAAAGTGGATTATTGTGTAACCAGCTCCAGCTCCGGGAATCCATAGATCAATTTGGAAGAGTAAAACGTAATCGAATGAATCGATGTCGCCCATGCCAATGACTGAGTACGACATATGAGCTCAGACCCTTATATGAGCTTACCTGCGCTAGCCTTCCCGCACGTGCCGATGTCCGCCTCGCTCTTCTATTTTTTCTGGCATATTCCAGAAATTCCTTATTTAAAGGAAGGTATCATTCTAGTTTCAGTCCCTATGAAATCAAACGCACGTGGATCGTCTGAGATCTATGATATTTATTTCTTTAACACGTCCTCTTACTAAAGAAATACGACCGACGATACAGACAGATGTGATATGATCGATAGAGGTTCCCTATATTGAAGAGTGGAGGGGGAAGTCTCTATTTACATGAAATAAAGGATAGGAATGAAGGACAGACGCCCAGCCCATGCATCCCGAGCAGAGAGCTAACCTGGAATGGGATGTATTTGAATAAAAGAACGAACTCAACTGAAGAACTACAATTGAAACAAGACCAGACATTTGTTTTCCCCGGTGCGGTGGGTGGATTGTTTGGGCAGTCGTCTTCATTCGGACCAGTAGAGGGAAAGAGAATGGATCATGTTATCCATGGGTCCGCCGGAACGAACATTGATGGTCGGATCCCTCTAGTTGCATTCCTTTGTTATTCCTGGTAAAATTTAGACTGACTCTATACTATTACTTCCCTTCCGTAGGGCGCCTCCGGTCAGCTTTAGAAATATGGTATTGCCATCTTCGGTGCATCTATCATAAAAAGCATGCCTCCCTAATCGGATTAGCTTGGCTACCTGGCTCTAGTAAGACTTGTCAGACTTCTTACCGCGTGGAGCTAGCATGGGCCTCCCATTCGGTATCAGGACTAAGAGCCCAGTTCAGGGACTGAAGGGGACTAATAAGACTGAATAGACCGACCCTTTTCTTTTTCCTTGTCTCCCGTACCGGTATCGGTGGCTGAACCGCAACTGCTAGTGATGGGACGGAGAAACCCCATTGGTTCTCTCTCTCCAATTAGGAGAGGCTGATAAGAAATTGTTTCAGATGTTATTCCTCGCCCAGCCATCGGAGAAAGGAACTGTCCTAGCTGAGCCGCTACGCTTCTCGATTCAAGAAGGGAGATAGGAGGCGACCGAAGGGAGGTTAGCAACGTACGAACGTTTTCCAAGCGAGCCATGTGAGTCTAGATTTTTCAAGCTAGCCCAAAAAAGAGGCAAGCCTGTATAAAGGTTTAGGTCCAATCATTCTCCCCATGTGCTATCGGGCATAACCGTGGGGATTAGGATATCACTCCCATTGTTTAAGGGTAAGAGATTGATGAATGAGGTTCTTAAGGGGCGTGTGTTGTACATAAATATGGTTCAATTTCGCGTTGTTATTTTGACGATGTTTTAGATAATCCAATCTTCATAGACCTAGTGACTGAATCACTTGAATCGGTTGAAGGCGACCGTTAGGGAGGCCCAGCGGGTCCCACTGGAGAGGATAGTTTTTACTAGGGAGAGGCAGGTTCGGGTTTCTGCAATCGGGAGCAGAGCAGGTAGGTCTTTGGAACGCCACACTTTCTGAGCTTTCCCGCTCGCTTTCTGACACTGCCCTTTACCTGAGCACTGTCTAGCAGTCGGTCAAGTACAGGGTTTCCACTAGTGTTTACAAAGTAGTATATCTAGGACTTATGAAAATTTATAACAACTAGGCAAGCTTGCTTGCAGGAATTCTCGTAGTTCATTGAGTTAAGGAAGGACCATTCGTGGGGGGTCGTGGAAGAATTGGGTTCAATTCCCGTTATACGCGATGTGGCAAAAAAGACTGATTAAACGAGATATGCCATGCCTGCATTAAGATTTAAAATGTGTCGTCTACTTCCAGGAAATGTTCGGAACAAAGAACTTTCTCGAATACAACGCCTCATTCTCCGAAGATTGAGGAAAAGGAGGAGATCCATGAAAATCAATCCTTTTTCTCTTAGAAAAAATCTAAACAGTAACATCAAATCACAAACTACACGAAAGTTGCCCCTTTATTATGGGGATTTACCCATAAGGGAGATGCACAGAGGAAGAGAACGAACTTCATATATCCCTTTTCTACTCAATCAAGAAACAAGATCGGACGTGATTCCGGTTCGTCTCCATTTTAGTAACACTCTTCCTCAAGCAAGGCAGCCGATAAGTCATCGAAGGGTTTGTGTGAATAATGGACTGAAAAGTATTACTCATTTGAAAGTTTCCCACGGTGATCTAATATCTTTTCCAGAAAATGACGCGAGAACCCGCGGTGAAGAAATAAGGAGATCTATCTATATCGACATATCAGTTGAAAAAATCATAGGTCAATTCCGCCAGTCAGAATGTGGAGAAGAACCAAAACAGAATGGTTCTGCCTACTAAAAACTCAGAGGGGGTGCCACCTACTACTCAAATCCCGGTTTTTGAAAGAGTTGCGTTCTTCTATGCAAGAAGAAGACTTAGAAAGAACAAAGAAGTTTGGATCCGCAAAAGTATGCTTAGGCAGTTCTTCACTGAGCACAACAGAATGAAGAGGAATTTGTTTCATTTGAAATACTTCTTCTTCTTGAAGAGACGGAAGAATAAAAGCCAAAATCTTCCTATTCGAACAAGAAGAAGTCCTTTTGTTTACAAGTCTTATTTATATAGTAATTTGACCTATTGCTCCGGATCCCCGTTTATTAAAAGGAAGATCAGAATCAAAAGGATCGAACTACCTACTCATTATTCGGAGGTGAATCATAGAACACCAAAAGTTGTGGTATCCTATGGACCTAACATAGGTCACATCCCTCACGACATAAGATTGAAAGATCCAAACCTTCTTCTTCGGAGCGGAAACGGACGTGGCCAAAACATATAAGAAAATATCGGCGTAGTCGCTCATAGGGACATATCTATCTGGATAGAGGATAGTCTAGATCGATTCATAGATAGATCTCTCTATATAGATAGGTATCTCCGTAGATAGATATATAGATATGGCCCATATCTAGAAAAAAGTGCACTTTTTGACTACTACTTTCATTCATTTTTTTCGACCTTATTTTTGACTACTCTTTCTTCCAAGGTTTTTTCCATTTTGACAACATTGGTCGGAGCGTAGACGAGCGAGCAGAGCCCAGGAAAGAGGTCAGACCGTCATAGAGCAGTCTTCTACTTCTAGTCGACTGCTAGCCTGAGAGAAGGCAGTCTCTCTCAGAAAACATGGCCCAATTTCTCTTCTTTCTTTTCAAACGGGCAACGTAGGTTAAGCCCTCTACAAGATGTAGACCAGCTAAAAAAATTATCGAAAACTGGTCTTAGGGAAGTGTAGCAGCTAGAAGGGACAAAACCAGCCCCAACTCTCTTTTCTTTTTCCCTTTTTCCCATGACAAAGTAAATAGCAACCTGTGGTGAATTTGTTATCTATCATAACATCATCAATTGACTCCGGAGAATAAGCTATATGGGTCACGATACCTGGTTTTCTTCTTCTGCCCCTGGTTTTGTCGCTTATCATGATTTTTGTATATTTGCTGGTGCACGTACCTTTCATGTTTTCCTTTATTCTCATATAATGGAAATAAAGAGTGGCTCCCCATTGGCTCAAGACGAAATGGAGTACGGAGCTTGGGATGTCAAAAAGTAACCATTGCCTATTGAATGAACCACCCAATCATCTGCTTTGGCTAGAAAAGAGCCCCTCTCTGAGGTCACTTCGTAAGGTAAGAGCGCAGCCTACGCTGCGACCTAATACACATCTCTGTCAGCAAGCAATGTCAAATAGGGCTCTATCTCTGTGGCTTTACCTTTCTGCTGTCTCACATTCGACAAGTCTTAGAGGATAATAGCCCGACTCTCCTAGTCGGTCCTCCTTTTGGTCGCCTTATTTTTTCTGTCTTCTTTTTTTTCCCTTTTCTATGATGTACCATAAGATGAGGTATCATAATCCTCACTCAGATTGTGAAGAGTAGCAATCGATTCCTTAGGCATCAAAGAAAAGAGGAAAGGAGTCAATCAGGTGAGTAAGACAAGACTACCAAGGTCTGTAATGAATCTGCCAGATCCGTCTCACGCCCAATAAATGATGTAATAGAGCATCTTACTACTTCATGATCAACCAACTGCAACACTACAGGAGTGGATTCAGGTGTCGTACCATATCCCGACCTAGCCGCATGAGTTGAAACCACATAAGCTTCTGGCAAAGAGCATTTCCTTTCCGATGGGATCTCCGCCTGTGAGCCAGTACTGGGAGAGTCAAAAGCCAGTGACAGTCGAAAGCCCCAAGACAGTGATGAAGTCGGAGATACCCTGCTCATATAAGATCCGCATCGGGAGTATAGGCTCAAAATCGTCTCAAGATGATCGAAATCCAAGCCAAGAATTATGTATATAACGGAATAGTCAATATACGCTAATCTGAAAGTAAAAGTTTCCCAATTCGATTGAGTCTTTTGTGATGGTAAACTGACCTAGCAGTACCCGATGGTGTGGTGGACCAGCCATTCTTCTTAATTAGATTCAGGATCTGCCTTCTCCAACCCAGAATAGATGGCTCCTGCAGAACAAGGCTCTTTCTTAGTTCCAACCACCTGGGATGCCTTATTCTTATAAGCTCCATTTATTACATCACCTTCTTTACCTCTCTTGGATATCCCCAATTTCTTGGAGGCTTGGTGTGGTAGATTTGGGACTTTTTGGAGACTTTGGCCTTGCGATTCCAACTCCCAAGAGGTAAACCCTAACTATTCCCTTAGTGATTACTCTAATATAGTGTAATTAGTAGCTTAGAACCTTCCTAATCCTTAGGAATACCCATGGGAGGAAGTTAGAACTTATTTGGTTGTTTTGGAGACTTTGACATTAGGTTTTGTGTCAATTTTGGGTAAAATTCGAGATTGGCCCAATTTTGGGTGTTGCCCTAGGTTAGACGGACCTAGGTAGACGTGCTTGGGTATCTTGAGGGTGAGTACGTGACCCCGTTCGGACACGTGAGGTCGTGTCGCGAAGATTTAGACGTTTCAGGCAATTTAGGGGTTTTTCCGTCGTCGTGGGTTCCACATGCATGTAAACTTTTGCCACGGCCCTAGAATCGGTGAGTTAGAATTTTTTGAGTTTCTAAACATCGATTAGAACTCATGGGTAAATTTTGGGTCGATTCCGAGTAGGTTTGGTGTACGTTTCATGAGGTATCGCGAGCCGCACTCCACGTGTTTGTCGAAATGACCAATTGGCTATTTCGACTTGGTTTCTAGGTTTCGGGCTTGTGCGCGGGTTGGTTTAGCCTCGGAGAGTATATATTAAGGTTTACGAGTTTATATTTATATATATATGTGTGGGGGGGGGGTGGGTGAGTGTGGTTGAGTATGTGTGTTGGTGTGGTTGAGTGTGGGTAGTGTGTGTGTGTGTGTGTGTGTGTTAGTGTGTGTTGGTGTGAGTGTGTGTATATATATATATATATATATATATATATATATATATATATATATATATATATATGTGTGTGTGTGTGTGTGTGTGTGTGTGTGTGTGTGTGTGTGTGTGTGTGTGTTTATGTGTGTGTGTTGGTGTGTGTCGAGAGAGGGTAAGGTATCTCAATACCTTGAGATACCAAGGTATTGAGGGGTAGTGAGGTATCGGGGACGAGATATTGAGGTATTGCCTATACTAGGTTATATATATATATATATATATATATATATATATATATATATATATATATATATATATATATATATATATATATATATATATAGTTAGCTAGTTAGTTAGAGTTAGAGGGGTAATATGAGGTATCTCAATACCTTGAGATACTCAATGTATTGGGCATCGGGGCGAGGTATTGGGTTTTTACCTAGGAATGAGGTTAGAGTTGGTTTTATATATATATATATATATATATATATATATATATATATATATATATATATATATATATATATATATATATATATATATACGTGCTAGTATATGTATTAGAGGGTATAAGTCGGGCGTATAGCATAGGTTGAGATATCGGATACCGAGGGTATCCCGGTATCTCAAGGAGGCGAGTTTGTAGGTTTACTAGCTTAATGAGCTAGTTTTGACCTAGAATTTTAGGGGCACCCTAATTTGACCTAGAGTTGACCATGGTTGACCCGGTTGACCGCCAAAGTCAACTTTTGGCCTAGTTTTGACCTAGAGTTGACTTTTTAGACCCCAAGTTGACATTTTGACCCAGATTTCACCGGTTTGATCCGTTTGACCTAGAACAACCCTAGAAGCTTGTTTTCAGTTATTTTATATCTGTTTAACTCTTTAGAACCCCATTTAATCTTGCTTTTCGTAATAGGTCCTTACGACGCCAGTTCGGATTGCTAGTTGCTCAGGACGTCAGGCGAGTACATTCTTTGATAGTTTTCGTTATCTGATAATTATTATGATTCAGCTTCTAGTATAGTATTATCTAATTTTCTGGCATGATACGGACTAGTATTTCTGGATTCACTCACTTGTGACACGTATATTTCATGTTTCTGGCCTCTATTTCTGGAATCACCTACTGGTATCACATCATGACTCACTACAGGCGCATCACTCATGTTTCTGGCTGGACTCATACTTGATTTGCGTGTCGGGTCTTGGATTCACTTGTACTAGTTGGGGCAGAAAAATACTCGAGTAGACATGTAAACATTTCCAAATCTGGAATCACTGGAATCATCCCCTCTGGTCTAATCTGGAATGATAGCAGCCGCACACCCAGTGTACGGTGAGCCGTACTTACCCCTAGCCGTTTACATGTCGAAACAGGTATTTCAGAGACACGAGTTCATTCTTTCTAGTCTGGACTCTCTTGCATTTCTTGACTGGTCTCACTTATACGTTCTAGACTGGACTCATTATATTTATTCTTGCTTAACTCACTTTACGTTATTGTTCACACACTTGATCTTAGTTTAGATTTCTTGTATCCTGCAGTCATTACTATTTTGCTTCCGATTTTCATGCATCTTTACCTTTATGCACCAGTTGATATATATATATATATATATATATATATATATATATATATATATATATATATATAGAGAGAGAGAGAGAGAGAGAGAGATAGTTCCGTGTTCATACTTTATTTCCTTTACCTTATGCTACTTGCTACAACTACTTTATAGTTTGTATCATTTAACTGGAACTGCTATTAGAGGTGTACTTGCTCCAATCCTGACTGGATATATTTTTTAGAGGATCCGGAAGATTGGTGTCCGACATTTTATGGACCTTAGCCTGTCGATGGTGCAGACAGGGACCCCCTAGTTCAGGAGTGATTTCCGGGTTGGTAGCTGGGATCACTAGGACCTTAGTTGTATTTATTAGCTTTTGGTACCAAATTTGTCCCCGGCTTTTGGTTAGAGACCTTGTATTGTATTTGATTCTGGATATTATTGTATTATTATTATTGTTGTTACCTTTAGTTGTAGTTGTTGTTTAGACTTTGTAGTTGTTAGACTTCCTTGTTATCTTATTGTGCGTAGATCGTGATTGAGTACTTGTGTTATCTTTATCATATTGTTCCTCCATTTGGAGTTGAGATCTTGACAGGTACTTATATTATTGTGTGAGATTGTTAGATAGATAGTAGACCTAGACAGCGTTCTACCGTCGACGCTGCGGCGTAGGCTGGACGTACCCATGACTCATGCCCAATTTTTCGGGTGTGGGTCATGACAAAGGTAGTTGGGGTGGTGTTAATGGAGGTTGATGGTGATGATGTTATTGATGTAGGTGATGGTGGGAGGAGTTCAGGTGGGTGGCAGTGAAGGGAGGGGGCTCGGTCAAGGTGGGTTCGATGGGTGGAGGGAGAAGAAGCGGTAGTAGGGAAGTCAGGGATGGGTCGAGGTGGTGGTAGAGTGGTCGGGTGAAGGAAGAAGAAGCTGGGGTGACCAAAGATGATGTCAACGATGGTGGTGGTGGTGGTGGTGGTGGTGTTGTTGATGGCCATGGCAAGGTCAAGGTGCTGGTGCAGCGGGTGGTCAGGAGGGCGGGATGAATGTCGGGTGGCCGGAGTGATTGGCAGCGGGTAAAGCTCGGCGTCGGGTGACCCGAGTGATGGGCAACGAGTGGTAGAGATGACAGTAGTTGGCGAAGGAGAAGGTTGTCGTGGCTGCGGGAAGGCTTCGAGGGGGAGGCTGCAGTAGCTCGCCGGAGGAGGGGCTCGGCCGGTCGGGTGGTGGTGAAGAACAAGGAGTGGAGAGGAATAAGAAGAAGAAGAAGAAGAGAAAGGGAGGAGAGATTTCGGCTGTGGGCTTGATGTAGGAGGAGGGAGGAGAGAGAAAGTGGGGGGTTTCCCAAGTTTAGGGATTAGGGCCGGTTGGTATGTGTGCATGAAGAGACATTATATAGGAAAGGGTGATGGGGAGTGTGTGGTGAGGATGGTTCCTAATTCAAATGGATGGCTTGGATTTTTTATGAAAAAAATGTGTTCATTTAAAGGGGAGAGTGGGGTTGGGTTGAACCGGTTAAGGGTGAGGGTGAGCCTTCTTCATTGGCTCGGACCAATGAGGTGATGACACCTATTATACTATTTGTAAATAAGCCCCTTAATTTTGGATATTTGCACAAACACATAAAATGATGGAAAAATGGTGTGAGAAATGGTGTTTGGTATTTTGTAGGGTGAGGGGGTGTTGCATGTTTTGCATGGGCTTAATGAATGAGGGTTTGGGTTAAATTGGGGTTAAGATGGGATTAGTCAAAGTTGGTATCCCTAATTTAATTAAAATAAAAATTTCATGTGCTCTTAAATTAAATGGGGGCACATGGGGTCTCAATTTAGAGTGACACAAAGGTCATAAAAGGTGTAGGCTTGGTGTCAATCTTGGACTATTTAATTGGTTCGGCTAAACGGGTTGAGTTTGTGTCTCAAAATTGATGGCAACGATACAGGTACGAGATACAGGATTAAGTAATAGATTTCGGATGCAGGAAGTTGTGCAATTAAATTAGAGCACAAGGGATTGTGATTTTGAGTGGCAGAAAAGTCCAGAGCCTAAGTTGGCTTGTCAAGTCTAGAATGCAATAATTTGTTGGAAATTATGGGCTAATGTTGGGCTCCGAATATTTTAACGACGGTAGGGTGCACCAAGGATTTAATTAAAGAATCAGACATCAGCAACCTTAATTCTAAACCTCAAATACCTGATGTTAAACCAAAATTTTCTGATCCAAAACCAGTCTATCTATAAACATAAATGAGAGGGTTTACACACTATACCAGTCGGGGGCGGGGAGTATTTAGTGTAGATATGTGATCATTTTCTGGAGTTCTTATTTTTCTTGAATAGTGTTAATCATTCACCGCATGTATGTTTAGCCAGGCCATGGTTCTTAAGCAGTACCTAAGCCAATCACATATTGTCACTAGTACTTACTCACTTAGATAGTTGTATTTCTTTTTTATTATATGATGTTCGTATCTCTTGTATGTATTTCTTGCATTTCTTTATTTTAGTATCTCCCTCCCATGCTCTGTTTCTTCTGTTGATGCTCTTTATTTACTGTTACATAGTTTTTATCATTTATTGGACCTAATTTTAGAGATATACTTTGCTTATTTTTTGACTGGATATATTTTTCCCAGATGACACCGAGGAGTGGTATCCCACTCAATACGGGCCTCAGGTCATAATTGGCTTAGAGCCCGAGACTTTGGCTCAAGAGGGACTCATCTCGGTTGAGACAGATGACCCATTACCTATAGCTCAGTAGATAGGTTATTATACTGGATTTGTCTCTAGCTTTTGATATTAGTATTTCTTTAATATATTTGATGACTCATTGGATATTATTTTGTCTTGTGAGTTGTATTTTGACTCTTGAGTTTCTTATACCATACTCGTGCGTTGTTCTATCTTATAGATCTGTGATTGAGTATTTATATTTTATTAGTGGCATTATATGTCTTTATGATCATTATTGCTAGATAGCATAGTTTATCCCAAGCAGCATTCTATCGCCAATGCTGCAACATAGGCTAGACGTACCCATGTACTTGTGCCTCGATCATGTGGGTGCGGGTCGTGACACAGCCAAAGAGAGCGCCTTCAATATTTTCTTGAAGAAGGAAAGAGCAGAAGAAATGATCCCCTCTCTCCTCCCTAAGTTGCCTATTTATAGGCTCCAAAAGTCGCATAGAGAGATCGAGGCAATGAACCAAGTAGTTATGAGGATGAATTCGATACCTCGATTTTCGTAATCTACTTTGATCTCCTTAGAAATTGTTGCCTCGAGCCTCGCGTCAAGAGACGGCTTAGAATCCTAATAGATCCACCCAAAGATCAAACCAAATATTGGCATTTAATGCAGAATTGACAACCTGGCAGAGTTGTCTATGCGTCAGCCTAAGCATGCGACAAGCAAACTGACTCAGCTAGAAAGAAGCGGACGGCCTATGATTTCTCCATCTATGCTTCTTGTTCAAAAAATTATAAACTTGTCCAAGTTTGAAAACTTTGAAGGGGGTCTAATAGAAGCATAAAAAATCTTAAAGACCCTATACGCCTCAGTGTCCATGCATCAAAGAAATAAAATGCTCAAAGTGACGCATAACGCCTTGGATGTATTCTAACTTCGATCAAATAAGAGCATTTATGACTCTGACAGCCAAAAATCACTCTAACTGCCTCAACGTCGCCGCTGTCAGTACTGACGTCCTCGTTATAATTACTTTTTTTAGTTTGCAGTTGTGCAGCACCACTTGTACAGACGACAAGCCCTATGCGTCAAGCTTACTATGCGTCAAGCTCACTACGGACCAAGGTCCCCATGCGTCTATGGGCCTACGCATTCCAGACTCCATATGTTACATGAGTCTCTGGCCCTATGTGTTCCAGACTCCATGTGTCCCATGAGTCTTTGCCCTTATGTGTTCCATACTCTATGCGCTCCAAGCGTCCAACGTGACAGTACTCTTTGAGCCAAGATCTTTTTGTTACAACTGGGAGATTTTCTACCACTAAGTGCGGGTCACGTGTCAAGATGACCAAGTCACGCATACCAAGAAAAAAAACCAACCAGATTTTTTGTAACAACTGTCACGCCCCGTTTCCCAAAGTATGGAAACCTTTGGGCAATGATACATCTCCATGCTATACACCTATATAATATTATTGTATCATATTTGCGATTCTCGCCTGTAGGTTCTAGGATAAGTACAGGATAGTAAAGGTACATTCCAAAATATTTATATAATATACATATACTGCTTATCATCTTATATTTATATTAATAAGTCTTCTTCCAAGACCATAATTTACATAGATCAGCTGCAAAATAAGATATATTGTCTTCAAAAGCTAACTCCCTTACTCGTCCATCTCACTGACATCATATAGAGGGACTATTTCTGCCTCATTTCCTAGTGAACAAAACTAGGTCGTCAGAACGACAAACAAGCCCTTATATCAAAGAACGGTTAAAATAAAAAATAAGATATTACAAATTTCAAGGATAAGTCATATCAAAAGATAAAGAATAACTGACATGGAAAACTATAATACTTGTTGCTGATTAATGGTGTAAACTTGAAATATGAGGCTTCGTATTCCTAATAAAACCTATTCTACAAGGTGTCAAATACACAAACGGAAGCACAAATCGCAATACAAAATTTCTATATGCAAATGTAATTTAGAGAACGCCTTTGGATCACAATCTATACCTATTGTCTCAACAATAATCCCTTATACCCGGGATCAGGTTATTAATGTCCATAATCTCCCTTGGATTAATGGAAACTTGTCACTATCACATTCGAAAAATAGGGATATTTTTGACTTTTTATATATTATTAATATTGTGTGTAGTTATTTTAAATAATTGCATGATATGTGTATTTATATTATATTATATTATATTATATTATATTATATTATATTATATTATATTATATTATATTATATTATATTATATTATATTATATTATATTATATTATATTATATTATATTATATTATATTATATACAGTGTTCTAATGTTTGAGTTAGTAGACTAGACCTAGAAGCCTACTAGATGGACTCCTAACCGAAATATAGGATTATGATTTTAATTTTTATTATTTAGGATTAAATTATTTGAGGTTGTAATTAATTACTGTGATTGTTACACCCTACCGTTGTTGCAATATTCGGAGCCCAACTTTAGCCCATAATTTCCAACAAGTTGTTGCATTCTAGACTTGACATGCCAACTTAGGGGCTTGACTTTTTCGTCACTCAAAATCATAATCCTTTGTGCTCTAATTTAATTGCACAACTTTTCGTGTCCGAAATCCATTATTTAATCCTGTGTCGCGCACCTGTGTCATTGCCATCATTTTTGAGATACCAACTCAACCCGTTTAGCTGGACCAATTAAAGGGTCCAAGACTGACACCAAGCCTACACTTTTCATGACCTTTGTATAACTCATGAAAATGCTCTCTTGTGCTTCATTTTAGTCGCATAATATTCGTCGCAGGCGTTTATTATTTAATTCTATATAAATTCAACTTTGTATCCTTGTATATTCCAATCGAAATTGGAGACACAATCTTGATCCATTTTTTGCAACCAATATTATGATAATATTCTATTCTGAGCCTTCTATGCCCATGACAGTTGTGTCCCAACTAATTTTAGCCCCATATACTTTCAATTAATTTTAGAACACCTCTTAATTTTATTTTTAATTAAATTGGGGATACCAACTTTGACTAATCCCATCTTAACCCCAATTTAACCCAATACCCCCTTTAATTAAGCCCATACAAAATACACCACACTCCCTCACCCTACAAAACACCAAACACCAAATCCCCCACCAATTTTTGATCATTTCATGTGTTTTTACAAATATCCAAATTTAAGGGGCTTAATTACAAATATTGCACTAGGTTTCATCACCTCATTGGTTCACACCAAATGAAGAAGGCCTCAACTCATTAACTAGTTGTAAACCCCCTGATTTTTCAGGAATTTTAAAATCAATTTTCACATTTTTTAGAATTTTTTGGGATTTTTAATTAAATAAAACTAAGGTATTTTGAAATTAAATATTTTTTAAATGATGTTAATCAATATTAAATATTATAAAAATAATATTTTTAGGTGTAAAATAAAAATTTAGACATAGGATAATTTTCTTGGAATTTATTGGACCCCGAAAACATTTTTAAAGCCCTAAAAACTAATTATTTATTAAACCAAAATAAACCCTAGAATAAACCCGGTTTATTTCCAATTGAACCGACCATAACCGGACCGGACCCGATCTAGTTGAACCGGGCCCAAACCTTAGCGGGTCGGATCTGGGCCCGTTAGCCGACCCGACCCGCTTCGACCCGACCCGACCCATCAGAAACCCTAACCCGACCCCGACGAATCCCTTCGTCTCCCCACCGCCGGCCGACCCGACGTGGTCCTCCGGCTTCCCCGCGACCGCTCCCCAGCGCCGCTCTGGCACCCCCGTAACCGTCGCCGTCGTCTCTTCCCTCCTCGCCGAGTCGCCTTCCCCAACGGCCCCTCATCCCTATAAAACCTCCGACCTCCGCCGTCGAAATCCACGGTCGGTCACCCCCTTCACTGCAGCCTCAGCCCCGCGACCACCTGCTTCCCCTTCGTCCCCGACGACCTCGACCTTCCCTCTGTCTCCTCCGCCTCTACCAGCCTCTATGACGCTGCCCTGATCTCCGGCCGACCTCGCCGGAAACAGCAGCAGCGGCCCGCTTGACACGAGCCGGCCGAGAAGATCCCGAACAGTCGTCGTGCCCGCCACCAATGCCATCCTCGGACAGCTCCGCCTAAGCCTGACCCTCCTCTGGCGAAGCCCCAGCCGCAGCACAGCGTCAGAACCCAAACCCTAGCCACATCGTTGTGTCGTGTCGCCTCGCGGATACGAGAAATCCTAGTTCTGCGTAGCCCTGTTCAGGTAGCCTTTTCTCTCTCCTAGCTACCCCATTTCTTGTTCCGTCTGTTGTGACACGAACCCTGCGTGACCCTCTCGATACCCATGCAACCGGCTCGGTGTGTCGCGTCCTATGGTGATCGTGAACTGCGATCCAAAATCAGGAAAATATTCGTCCTATTTTTTCTCGGAACTGAGTGTGCCCCGCCAAACGGGACAACTTGGTCATGTGCGAACTTTACCGAAAGGTGCGCGCCGTTAATACGGACGTGTGAGATTTTGCGAAAGTTGATTTGGATGTGCGTGCACACCGAAATCAACGTGTATCCGTCGACAATGCCCCGTATCGGCCCTGTTCTGGAACTCATTGTAACTTCGTGTACACACGTCGGATCGAAACGAAACTTGCGCCATTTGACTCGTAGCAATACGCTGGTCCTATGACCCAAGTTTGGTTCAATTCTGAGAACGTTAGAAAAATCGCATATTGTGGGTTATTTTTTGATCGGCTCATCGAAATCCAGTTCTGGATGTTCCGTTGGGTTCGTATCATCGTTCTGGATTTGTTGACACTAAGTTTGACGAATTTGGAGAATATTGTCTCTGACACGTTTTTCGGTGCGAAGCGGGCCACATGTGGACCTCGCTTTGACCAGAAACTGTCATTTTGGCCTTTGTGTCCAAATTGGATTCAAGGACAGGCATTTCTAGCTATTTAATATTTTTTGAATCTGATGGTGATATTTATTTCAGCAACCGGAGGAGTACCTGCAAATTCCGCTGATACTAGAGCTACAGTTGGAGTCAGAACCCCAGGTAAGTGTACCTTGCCAAAACTTGCAGTACCTCCTTCATATTGTTGTTTTGATTTATTCATATGTTGTGCATGCTTAACCTAGGACCATGTGACATTACTTAGCGTCCGAATAATATTCGGGTGTCAACACTGTACGCAGGGTTGGGTAACGTCACCTAGAGATGTATATCGAGACCCTATACATTCTCGTGCTTGCATTATCAAGTACGTTATACCTCAGGACACCTGACACTATTTATGAGACAGAATCTTCCTGAGATATTCATGGTGATTCTGTATAGGTTACATGATTCATGACATAGATATTGCATGCTTAGATCTTATTATGACTTGTTGCATTAGACTTGATCTTGCGTGTCATGGACATGAGACGTGTGATTACATGGGGTGGGGAGAGACACACAGGCTACAGGCTGATTTTATATATATATGGTGCCATAGGCCCACTACATAGTAAACTACATAGTAAATTACATAGTATATCTACTACAGGCTCCCAGACACAGAGCTTGTCGTAGTCTCAGCCTAAGTCTAGTGATGCTCTCACTTGCATATTACTTAGCTGGTTATGTAGTTTACCCTATTGATTCATTTATTGCTGTGCTGCATTTATTTTGGCATGAGTTATTTTATACCTTGTTATGTCCCCTGAGGACCTGGATCCAGATTATGTCCCCAGGATTAGCAGACGAGATCTATCCCGAGGTATACGGGACCGGAGCATTAGCAGGAGCAGAAGCAGGAACAGGGGAATACATTAGAGCAGAACCAGGAACCGAGGATGAGGTGATTGTCGAGGATTTCTCCTGAGTATATGTTTCTTCTATACTCAATCTTTGATGCTATTTATATTCTTATTTAATGAACAATTGTATCAGACTTGTTATCGAGTTGTTCCCCAATTTATTTACTTGTGACTTGATGATGATTATAATTTCCTTTTGTGGATGTTGAGGTATTCATTTTGTGGATGAGATTAGTATATCCTTATTATTGTACTACAGCTTAAGTACATCCTGATGGGTCCATTAAATTGGGTTAGCCCATCGGTGTGAGCTGCTGGCCATTGCCACGTGGCTAGTCCCTCGATATTTTGGGACTGGGCGTGACACTAGTCAACCTCATTTCCCCTCTCCTTTGTGTGTACACAAAAATCCTCTATATTTAATCTGAGCCACCCATTCAAAATGGGACTCATCATCACCACACACTCTATATCACCCTCCCCTATATAATATCTCTTCATGCACACATTTCCCCAAGCAGGCCCTAATCCCCAAACTTGGGAAACCCCCCACTTTCTCTCTTCTCCCTCCTCACAAACCCAACCGTAGCCTCTTCCTTTTCCATTTCTTCCTTTCTTCTTCCTTCTTCTTCTTCCTCTTCACCTCTTTTTCATTTATTGGTTCAAACCTCCCTGCTCCGGCCAACCATCCGGCCACTCCTTCTTCTTCGACTCCATCCCTCGCGGCTCCACCCACTGCCAGACCGGCCAGCCCTCTACTCCGGCGAGCTGCTGTACCCACGAGCCAGCTGCCACCCTGCACTCTATCTCAACTTCGGCCAACCTTCCCATGACAGCCACGACCGCCACCCCACTTCCCTGCATCTCCACGGCCGAGCCTCCCCCCTCAACTTCGACTTCAGTCGACCTTCCCCGCCTCTATCTCCCCCCAAACCCGAGCCCTGCCTCACCGAACCCCTCCCTCATCGACTACCCCGACCACTATCTCCCCGGCTGCTACTGCCACGTCCCTCCACGACGAGAGTCGTTGCAACTCCGGTGATCTTCCATCGACCATCAACCCGCAGCAACACCCTCACCACCACCATTGAGCTGCCACCGACCAGTGACCCGCTGCAATCACCCGGACCACCGCTTCATCCTTCCCCTCCTGCCAGACCCGACCTGTCCCTCCTCCTCCTCGCAAAGCGTCTCCTCTTCCCGACCTCCCTGCTCCTCCATCCCCGTCGCTCGCCTGAATGCCTCCACTTCGGCTGAGCCCCTCTACTCAACGTCGACTAGACCACGACCTTCTTCTCCGACTGCAACCCAACGTCGACTATAACCACTCCACCACCATCTCAACCTGTCTACTGCTCTTTCCTCCTCCGGCCAAGCTACCCCGGCCACTTCGTCTCCTCCAGTCGACTACGACCTGCTCTCCTCCCCTCTTCTCGGTCTTCCTCCCCCGCCTGAACTTCTCTCACCACCACCCCGTACCACCAGCACTACCCCCCGTACCACCAGCACCACCACCCCTGTACCACCAGCACCACCACCCCACACCACCAGCACCATCACTCATCATCATCGTCGTCGTCATCGTCACCATCATCGTCATCTTCGTCATCATCATCGTCGTCGTCATCGTCGTCATCAACATCGTGGACACCGTCGTCATCGTCGACCTCGTGCACGTACACAGGTTCGCGTTCTTCCCCTTGCGTACCGTACGCGTATACGTATTTTAAGGGTGTATGTATTAGTATGTATTAGTGTATGTATGTAGTATATATATTTAGTATTTATGATTGGTATATATACACATATACATACATATAGTATATTTCTCAAATTAGTATATATATATACATATATAGGTTATGTTAGTATGTATGTATTGGTATATATATATACATATATATATGTATATAGTATATGTATTCAATTGGTATATATATATATATATATATATATATATATATATATATATATATATATATATATATATATATATATATATATATATTAATCACTTGGTGTATGTATATATATATATTCAGTATATGTATTCTTTGGTATACATATAATTATTGGTTGTTATATATATACAAATATATGGTATGTATATATATTATATATTATAAGTAATTAAATATATTGTTAATTATGACTGCAATATGTACATGCTATATGACCCCTAGGTATAGCTGCGGATATCCCGTAGTTGCACATGACCTTGTAACCCTGAGTATTAGTGATCAGACTGCCTTATGTACATTGACGTACTGGCAAGACTGTATCATTGGCTGTCTATTTTGCACAGCAATTACAGATGCGACACCCATGCAATCATACGCACACTTGACCCTAGTTGACCAGTGTCATACCTAGCGTAGCCCTGAGGTTATCGTGTTTTGATCATGTGTGTTAGTGTAATGTATGATGCAATATTGTATTATATTATATATGTATAGGACTATTGGATCGTCTTGCGAGACTTCAGGAGCAGGACATTGGTATTGCCAGCTAAGGACCCCAGGCGAGTACATTCTCTGATAGTTTCTTATTTATGATATCCTCTATGTTCATTGTATCTAGTATAAATCCATATTTCTTGACACGGTGGTTACACGGATTGGTATATTTGGATCTCGTCATGAGATGTTATTCCTTGTATATGGTGTATCGTGTACAAGTCTTGTTTCATTGTTTATCTTGTGCATGTACAGACAATGATTCTCGGGGAGACTTGCTACCTTCCTAGAGAATCCCGTGCCATAGCGTACCATGATTGGATCTACTATACCAGTCGGGGGTGGGGAGTATTTTAGTGTAGATATGTGATCATAACCTTCATGTACAAGTCTCGTTCACATGTTAGTGTTGGTCATACACAACACGTATGATTAGCCAGGCCCGTACTCGTGTACAAGTTCCCAAGCCGATCACATGTTAAAGCTAGTACTCACACACTTAGTCATAGTATTCTTGTTCATTGACATATTGTTCCTTCCCGCATTTATTTATAGTATTTCCTTTATTGTATATCTTTCGTACATATATATACATCTTGTATATTTTCATCTATTTACTGCTACATAGTTTATATCATTGATGTGAACTGCTGTTAGAGATGTACTTTGCTCCATCCTGACTGGAAATATTTTTCCAGACTACGCCTTAGAGGACTGGTGTCCGACATTTTATGGACCACAGGGAGAGTAGCTGCAAACTTGGACCTTGTAGCCAGGTGTGATTCTGGGAGGTCTAGTTGGGATCACTAGTTATTTAGTTATTTACTTTTAGCAGATTTTGGTACCGGATTTGTCTTCGACATATTTTGTTGAGACTTGGATATTATTATTGAATTAGATTATTCTATTTTAGACTGGTGTTGCACTTTGATTTATTTATTTCTTCGATATCTTATTATGTTGTAGTTATGTGATTGAGTATATTGTTCATATTATATTGTGATATTCGTGTCTCCTTATGGAGTTGGATACTCGTATGAGATTGTTTAGATAGTATTTTGACCTAGACAGCGTTCTACCGCCGATGCTACGGCGTAGGCTAGACGTACACACGCACTTGTGCCCCTATTCCGGGTGCGGGTCGTGACAAGTTTTTAGTGGTGGCCCATGCAGGTCAGACTTCGCAAGTTGTGTGATATCGTGGTAGTGCGACAACTTAGTTGTACTACTGCGTGCCTGCGATAGGATCTAGGATATATCATACTAGGATGAGAGCGGATACTCAATCACAACTAGAAATATTTCTAATATATCTGTCTTATTATCCTTATTCCTTCTGAATATTGCTTCCTTTAGAATTTTACTGTCCTTCCTTGATGATATCATATTTATTGCCTAAATTTATTCTTTTTGGCCTATCTTCAGGATGCCGCCGAAGACAAGATCTATGAGGGTGGGAGCATCAGCTTTAGAGGGGTCTGCCACCTCTCTACCTAACGGACAGACATCTAGAGTTCCTCCTCTCCCACATGATTAGAGGATTGCCCCAGCTATGACAGACAACCTTCCACCTCCACCGACTCCGATTTTTGGAGGTGTGCCCATTGACGGGACACATATGTTTACTTTGATCCAGGGCATGGTAGATGCCCAGAGAGTGACGGCAGATGCTCAGCGAGTTCAAGCTGAGGCTCAGAGGGTGCAAGCCGAGGCGCACTAGGCACAAACAGAGCTGATGAGAGAGCATGGAGAACGTTCATCAGGTGGCTCTATAGGCAGTTGAGAGAGTTGCCCAGCAGTATCCTGGTCAGCAGAAATAGCAGAGACCAGACACCATAGTTGATTTTAAAAGGATGATACCTCGAGAGTTCAAAGGCACCGAAGGGATACTCTACACAGACGACTGGCTAGAGGATATAGAGAGAAACTTACGTTTGGCGCAGATTTCGAAGATTTTTCAGATCGAGGCCGCTGGAAGTCAGATGTTTGATATCGCGCTGACGTGGTATTGTACGGAACCAAGACTCACTGACGAAGGACTTACTTGGGAGACCTTCAAGGAGATTTTCAAGAAGAATTTCTTTCCCGACGTGGCCCTGTGAGCTTTGGAGAGTCAGTTTCATGATTTGGTCCAAGGAACCATGTCGGTCGACTATTACGCTGCAGAGTTCTGCCGATTGAGCCATTTTGCATCATCTATGATTCGGGCCCCAGGAGACAGGACCCGGAAATTTAGAAAGGGGCTGACGAGAGAGATTAGGTCGCGTACTTCTGGTCGTCGTACCGCTACTTTGGGGATATCTTGATGGATGCCCAGATTGTAGAAGAGGATCTGGATCTCAGGCCTAAGAGGAGTCATAATATTTCTGGAGATATGAGTGGTAGCGCAGGACCGACCAAGCGTCCCCATATTCAGCAGCAGTCGAGGACGTTTCAGTATAACCACCAGCAGTACCAGGCACCAGTTCGTGTTCAGCATGATCAACAGACTTGTCATTTCTGTAAGAAGCCAGGTCACCTTTGGGAGAGCTATATATTGAGGCTAGGACTTTGTTTGCCCTGGGGCGATGCAGGACACCGAATGAGGGATTATCCTCTAGTTTATTATCTTCCCGGACAGCACACAGCTCCAAATTTTAGAGATCCAGTTAGGCCACATGTGGAACCGCAGATTGCTCAACACCCACGGAGGGAGCCACCCCAGCAGGGCAGAGCATTTTTTATGACGGTCGAGGAGATCGATACTGCAGGTGATGTGTTAACAGGTTCTGTTCTTTCCTTCTGTTCCTTTTCCCGTCTTTTGATTGATTGATTTCTTAGTACCATAGTTTAAACCAATGATTATCTTGCTAGAATGTAGTTAGTAGTATACCCTGACAGAGACTGCAATACCATGACAAAATAGACCATAACCATGCATGTTTCCTCTAGATTGTATGTTGTATGACTGTAGGTAGAATTTTCTTAGACCATGATTATTGGTGTTGACCGTAGTGAAGATAAATGAAGAGGTTATGACTTGACAAAGAGAGACAATGTGCCTTAAATTTTGAGGATAAGCATTAATTTAAATAAAGAGTTGAGAATTCAATATGGCAGAATTGACGATTTTGTTAAATTATTAATTTTTATGAAGATTGTGGTATGATTGAAGGTCATTAACATTTGAGGAATTTAAGAGGGTTATCATTATATTTATTGGACTGCAAGTTATGAACTTATATTTGAATATTGTATTGAAGATTTCATAAGTATTACATAGTTGAGTATTATGTAGAAAAAAATGAGGAATAAGATCACTAATGGATTAGTGTCGAATTCAAAATTTTGGGATGAGGATTTAAATTTATGAATACGCATCGATTGGATTAAAATTAGAGGAGTAAGATGATTAATGGATTAGTATTTTTAGATAAGATTTCTTAATTTTATAAATGTGCATTGAGTGAATTTAAATTAGAGGATTGGATATTAAATTTTGAGTATTTAGATATAAACTTAAAATTTTGGAGGAGATTGTGATAAGAATGGAATTTGATTTTTAATTTTAAAGATTTGTAGGAATATGATACTTATAGAATTTTGAAAGTTTTATGAAATAACAATATGGATTTACTTTATGATTATATGGCTTGATGAATTTAAATTTTGATGGAAAATAATATAACGAATAAATACAACTGTTGAGGATCTTAAATTTCGAAGACGAAATTCTTTTAAGGAGGGTAGACTTGTCACTACCATATTCTAAAAATAAAAATATTTTGACTTTTTATATATTATTAATATTGTGTGTATTTATTTTAAATAATTGCATGATATGTGTATTTATGTTATATTATATTATATACAGTGTTCTAATGTTTGAGTTAGTAGACTAGACCTAGAAGTCCACTAGATGGACCCCTGACCGAAATATAGGATTATAATTTTAATTTGTATTATTTAGGATTAAATTATTTGAGGTTGTAATTAATTACTGTGATTGTTATACCCTACCGTTGTTGCAATATTTAGAGCCCAACATTAGCCCATAATTTCCAATAAGTTGTTGCATTCTAGACTTGCACGCCAACTTTGGCGCTGGACTTTTCCGTCACTCAAAATCATAATCCTTTGTGCGCTAATTTAATTGCATAACTTTCCGTGTCTGAAATCCATTATTTAATCATGTATCGCGCACCTGTGTCGTTGCCATCATTTTTGAGACACCAACTCAACCCGTTTAGCCAGACCAATTAAAGGGTCCAAGACTGACACCAAGCCTACACCTTTCATGACCTTTGTGTAACTCATGAAAATGCTCTCTTGTGCTTCATTTTAGTCGCACAATATTCGTCGCAGACGTTTATTATTTAATTCTATATAAATTCAACTTTGTATCCTTGTGCGTTCCAATCAAAATTGGAGACACAATCTCGATCCATTTTGTGCAACCCGAATTATGATAATATTCTATTCTGAGCCTTCTATGCCCATGACAGTTGTGTCCCAACTAATTTTAGCCCTATGTACTTTCAATTAATTTTAGAACACTACTTATATTTATTTTTAATTAAATTGGGGATACCAACTTTGACTAATCCCATCCTAACCCCAATTTAACCCAATACCCCATTTAATTAAGCCCATACAAAATACACAACACTCCTTCACCCTACAAAACACCAAACACCAAATCTTCCACCAATTTTTTATCATTTCATGTGTTTGTGCAAATACCCAAATTTAACGGGCTTAATTGCAAATGTTGCACAAGGTGTCATCACCTCATTGGTTCACACCAAATGAAGAAGCCCTCAACTCATTGACTAGTCAACCTCATTTTCCCTCTCCTTTGTGTGTACATAAAAATCCTCCATGTTTAATCTGAGCCACCCATTCAAAATGGGACTCATCATCACCACACACTCTATATCACCCTCCCCTATAAAATATCTCTTCATGCACACATTTCCCCAAGCAGGCCCTAATCCCCAAACTTGGAAAACCCCCCACTTTCTCTCTCCTCCCTCCTCACAAATCCAACCGTAGCTTCTTCCTTTTCCATTTCTTCCTTTCTTCTTCCTTCTTCGTCTTCCACTTCACCTCTTTTTCATTTATTGGTTCAAACCTTCCTGCTCCGGCCAACCATCCGGCCACTCCTCCTTCTTCAACTCCATCCCCCGCGGCTCCACCCACTACCAGCTCGGCCGACCCTATATTTTGACGAGCTGTTGTACCCACGAGCCAGCTGCCACCCCGCGCTCCATCTTAACTTCGGCCAACCTTCCCACGACAGCCACGACCACCACCCCGCTTCCCTGCATCTCCACGGCCGAGCCTCCCCCCAACTTCGACTTTAGTCGACCTTCCCCGCCTCTATCTTCCCTCAGACCCGATCCCTGCCTCACCGGACCCCTCCCTCGTCGACTACCCCGACCACTATCTCCCCGGCTGCTACTGCCACGTCCCTCCACGATGAGAGCCGCTGCAACTCCGGCGAGCTTCCATCGACCATCAACCCGCAGCAACACCCTCACCACCTCCATTGAGCTGCCACCGACCAGTGACCCGCTGCAATCACCCGCACCACCGCTTCATCCTTCCCCTCCGGCCAGACCAGACCTGTCCCTCCTCCTCCTCACCAAGCGTCTCCTCTTCCCGACCTCCCTGCTCCTCCATCCCCGCTGTCACCCCCACTTTTTGGATTAAGGGTATTTTAGTCTTTTCGTAATTAAGGAGTAAATGATTTCATGATAATTAATTTTATCTGATAATTATAATTTCTAACTGATTTTTGGAACACCCTTTCAATTATTTTGATTAATCAATAAATTTAATTTGTGCCAATTCCCTTTTTGTTGGATACTTTTTATGCAAGCGTATTAAGGTGACCATCCCATTGATTCGTCGGACCTTGCCCGAGTGCCGGAACCCAACCATCCCATTGATCCGCCGGACCTTGCCCGAGCGCCGGAACCCGACCATCCCATTGATCCGCCGGATCCTGCCCCGAGCGCCGGACGCCACCCAAGCGCTGCGCCGCTGTCCCAAGCGCTGCGCATTGACCCGAGTGCTGGATCCCGCACCGACCGAGCGCCTGGATCCCGCGCTGACTGATCGACGCTGCCGTGCCGACCGACTGAACGACGCTCCCGCACCGACTGACTGGACGATGCACTACTGACCGAGAGTCGACGACGCGCTGCTGACCGGAGTTCGACGACGCGCTGCTGACCGGAGTTCGACGACAGACCCGCACTCGATCGGCCTTCCCTGTTTGTGACCTTTGCCCCGTAGTCATCATCTTGTGTCCGCACGCAGGTTCGACATAAGCCTATACTCGACTACTTAAACATCTGTAGATCATGAGTTAGTATGTGTAGGTATCAATACATGCTAGTATGTATACACATGGTATAAGCCTTACTAGTATATCTAAACGATGTATAATTATATGGTAACGGTAACTAGTGAATACTTATGTACATACATACGAAACATATAATTCTCAATCATAATAACACTTCCCTGATAATATATGTGTGTGTATTGTATGGATTGAATAGTATAAACGTATGAATACCTATTAATTGTGTAACTAAGTGGTACCATGAGATACGTTAGCCGTAGTATGTGCTATATAATATATGCACTAGATGTCTTGAATGTGACCACGGATACTCCGTAGATACATCTACCTGTGACCATGTAGCATGATAGTAGACTGCCATATGTACACTGACGTACTAGCATGACCGTACCATTGACTGTCTGTACGCACAGCGACTACAGACGTAAACCCTAGTATAGCCCTTGATCATTGTGTTGATTGCGTATTAGTGTAATGTCTGATGCAGTATTGTGTTTATGCTATATCTATAGGACTGTTGGATCACTCAGACGGTAACCTGGAACCCGGATATTGGTATCGCCAGCTAAGGACCACAGGCGAGTACATTCTCTGACAGTTTTCATTATGTTGATTATCTTTATAATTCTTGTTGTATAGCGTACATGAGACACTGTTATTTACACGAGTTAGCATCATTGAGACCTGTCACGAGGAGTCGTGATGGGAATCCATCGTGCTAGCTGGGGAAAATGGGGAAATATTAGTAGTTATGTGATCATACCCTTACATGCAGCATTAGCTCACCCACATCTCACGTCGGTGCAGCCGTACCCTTACATGCCTCATCGCTGTTACATTCCGGTTAGCCTGACCTGTTGGGGATGATCGCTAATCCATGTAATGAGTCATATAACCCAAGCCGATCACATGATATGCTGACGTTTCACACACTTAGTTAGATGATTCTTGACATGTATCTTGATAGACTGATCTTGTATTTTCTACATGTTCTAGTTCTTGTTATTACATATACTGACATACCAGTTCTTTGTACTTGCGTACACTTGTAGATCTATTCCTTGCCAGATGCTATTGATGATGATGTTCCAGTATCTTTATTCCAGCATTCTTTATTTCAGTATTCTTATTGCCAGTTATTTCATATCTGTCTTGTATTTCTTTATACTGTTTTATAGTTTTTGTCAATATATGTGGAACTGCTGTTAGAGGTGTATTTTCGTTCAATCCTGACTGGATATTTTTTTTCTAGAGAACCTTGAGGACTTTTGTACTACACACTACGGACCAGGTATAGAAGCAGACTGTATACCAGAGATCATAGAAGAGACTATGCTTCTAGATGAGACTTTACCTACAGCTTTTTAGATAGTGTTTATTTTATGCTGGAGACTTATGGAGGTTATTTCAGTTTATGTTTAGTCTTATGTTTAATTGGAGACTTGTGTTGGACAGTTAGACTATGAGTATCTTTTGTTGGAACATGGTGTTTAACTATGTCATTTTCTTTTATCTTTTATCGTGCCTTATAGTCATTGTGATTGAGTTATATTGAGAGATTTTGGAGATGTATATCATTGACAGGTATTTAGTTAGTAGTGTTATTGAGACCAGACAGTGTTCTACCGCCGATGCTGCGGCGTAGGCTGGACGTACCCACGCTCTCGTTCCCCTACACTGGGTGCGGGTCGTGACACATTTTTAGTGGTGGCCCATGCGGGTCTAGTTTTGCAAGTTATGCGATATCGTGGTAGTACGATAACTTATTTGTACTGCTCCGAGCCTGTGTTAGGATATAGAAAATAGGATCTTGGATGAGAGTATGCTCAATCACACTAGGAAATTCTAAACTTCTTATTATCATTCTAATGGATTATTTCCTTTAGCACTTTTAGTGTCCTTCCTTGATAATATCACATCTATCACCTTAATTGATTCTTTGATCTGTATTCAGGATATCGCCGAATACTAGATCCATGAGAATGGGAGCAGCCAATTCAGATAGGACTGCCACCCCTCAACCTGACGAACAGATACCTGGAGATTCTCCTACATCTCCTGTTCGTGTGGGAGTGTCTGCAACTAAAGGGATTCCTCCTCCACCTATACAGAGGATTGCCCCAGCTATGACAGACGACCTTCCACCACCACCGACACCAATTCCTGGAGGAGTGTCCGCTGACGGGGCACAGATGTTCGCACTGATACAGGGCATGCTAGAGGCCCAGAGAGTAACAGCAGAAGCTCAGCGTGTTCAAGCTGAAGCTCAAAGAATGCAAGCAGAAGCACACCAGGCGCAGACCGAACTGATGAGGGAGAGCATGGAGAATGCTAATCAGATGACTCTCCAGGCCGTGGAGAGAGTAGCACGACAACCGCAACACCAAGGTCAACAACAACAGAGGCCCGGTACCATAGTGGACTTTAAGAGGATGATGCCTCGAGAGTTCAAAGGCATAAAAGGAATACTATATACTGACGAATGGTTAGAAAACATAGAGAGGAATTTGCGCTTATCACAGATTCCGGAGATTCTTCAGATAGAGGCCGCTGGCAGCCAGATGTTTGATATCGCACTGACGTGGTATCGTACAGAGCCGAGACTCGCCGCTGAAGGACTTACTTGGGAGAACTTTAAAGAACTCTTCAAAAAGAAATTCTTGCCTGACGTAGCCTTGGGAGCATTAGAAAGTCAGTTCCATGACTTAGTCCAAGGAAGCATGTCAGTCGACGAATATGCTGCAGAGTTTTGTCGATTAAGTCGATTTGCACCATCGATGATTCGAGACCCAGGAGACAGAGCTCGGAGATTCAGGAAGGGATTAAATAGGGAGATCAAGTCTCATACTTCGGGATGACGTACTGCTATATTTGAGGGTATTCTGATGGATGCTCAGATTGCCGAAGACGACTTGGACCTCAGGCCCAAGAGAGGACACGATATTTCTGGAGCAACAGGAGGTAACACAGGACCAGCCAAGTGCCCACACTTTCAACAACAACATAGGCCGTACCAGTAACAGCATCAGCAACAACACCAACCGCAACCCCAGCAGCAACACCAGCAACAGGCACCAGTTCGAGGACATGCTCAACAACCGCAACCACAGAGGCATAATCAACTCGCTACTCCATGTTCGTATTGCAGAAAGATGGGACATACAAGAGACATCTGCAAAAAAAGGTTGGGCACTTGCTTATCATGTGGATCAGCAGCACATCAGCTGAGGGACTGCCCGACTATTCAGAATCGCCAAGGAGGAGGAGCTGCTCAGAGAGGACCAGCCAGAGCACCTATCGTACCAGGAGGCCAGCAGAGAGGACCTTCACTTCCATCGCAGCAGGAGAGGTTTGCGCAGCAGCAGCAGCAGCAACAGAGAGGAGCACCACAAGGACGAGCTTACGCCATGACCACTGAGGAGGTCGAGCCGGCTGGAGACGTGATTTCAGGTTCAGTTTTACTCGATTCTATTCCAGCACTTGCATTATTTGATTCTGGCGCTTCCCATAGTTTCGTATCTGTATCTTATGCCGTTAAGCATCATTTAGAAACGGAACCATTAGATAGGACTTGCAAGATCACGACAGGAGGTGGTATTATCCTAGTCCGTGATTATTGCAAGGATCGGAGAGTGTCATTGGAAGACCGAGAGTTGAGCGTGAGTTTACTCGTTATGCCACTTCCGGAATACGATATTGTACTCGGAATGGACTGGCTGAGTAAACACCATGCTTCCATAGATTGTCACGGAGGAAGAGTAGTATTTCGACCACCAGGAGAGCCAGAGTTCGAGATTGCCAGAGGAGCAGAGGAGCGGAGCAGAGGCACTTTTTGCGGAGCCAGAGTGGAAGAAGAAGAGTTACCGCATCCACTTATAGCAGAATTCCTGGATGTATTTCCAGAGGAGTTGCTAGGTTTGCTACCAGACAGAGATGTTGAATTTTCTATAGACTTGATACCAGGAGCGGAGCCTATTTCGCAACATGTCTATAGAGTTAACAACAATGAATTGGTAGAGCTAAATAAACAAGTTGAGGAGCTGCAAGACAAAGGTTTTATTAGATCCAGTTCATCGCCATGGGGAGCACCGGTATTATTTGTACCAAAGAAGGATGGCACGGTACGTATGTGTATCGATTATAGAGCCTTGAATAACCTCACTATTAAAAATAAATATCCGTTGCCGAGGATAGATGATCTTTTTGATTAATTGAGCGGAGCGAAGGTGTTTTCAAAAATAGACTTGAGGTCAGGCTATCACCAGGTGAAAGTGAAGAAAGAAGACATACCGAAGACCGCCTTTCGAACCAGATATGGCCAGTTTGAATTTTCAGTAATGCCGTTTGGTTTAACCAATGCACCAGCAGTATTTATGAACTTGATGAACAAGGTGTTCCACCAGTACCTTGACAAGTTCGTAGTGGTGTTTATTGACGACATTCTAGTATATTCAAGAACCCCAGAAGAGCATGAAGAGCACCTAAGAATAGTCTTAGAAACTCTCAGGAGAGAAAAATTATACGGGAAGCTTTCAAAGTGTGAGTTCTTTCTTGAAGAAGTTAAATTTCTTGGACACATGGTGACGGGTAACAGAATTTTAGTTAACCCAAAGAAGATAGAGGCAGTGAAGTCATGGACTACCCCCAGTACGGTAGCTGAAATCAGGAGCTTTCTCGGACTAGCAGGATACTACAGAAGAATCGTACAAGACTTCTCCAAGATTGCAGAGCCAATGACTAGGCTGACCAAGAAGGATGTAGAATTTGTCTGGACAGAAGAATGCCAAGCCGCATTTGATAAGCTGAAGAGGAGATTGACGACAGCGCCAGTTTTGACGTTGCCATCAGGGACAGGCGGATTCACTATCTACAGTGATGCTTCAGGAAAAGGGTTGGGATGCGTTCTCCAACAACACGGGAAAGTAATTGCCTATGCTTCAAGACAATTACGCCCTCATGAAAAGAACTATCCCACTCACGATCTGGAGTTAGCAGCAGTTATCTTTGCCCTAAAGCTGTGGAAGCACTATCTATACAGAGAGCGTGTGGAGATCTTCACAGACCACAAGAGCTTAAAGTACGTGTTTACACAGAAGGAGCTGAATATGAGACAGAGAAGGTGGTTAGAATTGATGAAAGACTTTGATATCTCATTACAGTATCATCCAGGGAAAGCCAACGTAGTCGCGGATGCTTTGAGCAGGTACCCAATGGCTATGTGTTTGACTACGGATAGACACTTATTAGCTGATCTTGAGAGCTTAGAAATTGAGGTATTAGTTCCAGGAGCTGAGATTCAGATGTGGGGACTGCAGATTCAATCAGAACTGATGGACAGAATTAGAGCTGCACAGTATGATGATGAGACTCTAAGGAGTATTAGAGCACAAGTTCAGGCAGGATTGATAGAAGATTTTACTATTACGGATGATGGATACTTACGACATGGCACGAGGATGTGTGTGCCAAGTGGAGAGCTGCACGAAGAAGTTTTACAGGAGGCACACCGCTCTCAGTACTCGATGCATCCCGGAGCCAACAAGATGTATCAAGATTTGAGGAAGCATATATGGTGGTATGGTATGACGCGCGAAGTAGCACGCTTCGTATCCCGATGTTTAGTGTGCCAACAGGCGAAAGCAGATCGACAGATGCCAGGGGGATTGCTTCAACCTTTACCCATTCCAGAATGGAAGTGGGAGCACGTGACCATGGACTTCGTTTCGGGACTTCCTCGTTCTCCAGGAGGAAAAGACGCAATTTGGGTCATCGTGGATAGGTTGACCAAATCAGCCCATTTCTTACCTTTTAAAGTGGGTACTTCAACGGAGAAGCTAGCAGAGATGTACGTACAGCAGATTGTCAGATTACATGGAGTTTCTGTGAGTATTGTCTCAGATCGGGATAGTCGTTTCACTTCCCATTTTTGGAGGAGCCTGCAGTCTAGCTTGGGCACTCAGCTCAAGTTCAGTACCGCATATCACCCTCAGACGGACGGGCAGTCTGAAAGGACTATTCAGACTCTTGAAGACATGCTACGCACTTGCGTATTGGATCTCGGAGGTTCTTGGGAGGATCATCTACACTTGGTAGAGTTTGCTTACAACAACAGCTACCAGGCCAGCATTGAGATGTCACCATTCGAAGCTTTATATGGACGAAGGTGTCGCACACCTTTATCTTGGGATGATGTTGGAGAAAGAGCCTTATTAGGACTAGAAATGGTCGTTGATACAGCAGAAAAGGTGAAACTTATCAGAGACAGACTGTGAGTGGCGCAGGACAGACAGCGGCATTGGGCCGATAGCCACCGTAGACCCCTAGAGTTTCAGGTATTGTTTAATTGTTTTGTTTGTTTGATTGCTTTATTTGTTTAGATTGCGTGTTAAGATCGTTGTTCTAGGTTGGCAATTTGGTGTTCTTACGGATTTTCCCGACATGAGGAACGATTCGTTTTGGCGGAGGAGGAAAGCTTAGTCCAAGATACATCGGGCCCTTCAGTGTTCTTGCAAGGGTCGGTGCAGTGGCCTATAGACTAGACTTGCCGCCTGCTCTAGATGGAGTGCATAACGTGTTCCACGTGTCGCAGTTGAGACGGTACATGGCAGATCCTAGTCACGTATTATATCACTCGGAGATCGAAGTTGGACCGACACTCAGCTATCCTGAACAACCTGTGGAGATCTTGGATCGTAGAGAAAAGATATTGCGGAACCAGAATATTCCTTTGGTTCGTATCGCATGGAGAAATCACTCTCCAGGAGAATCAACTTGGAAGAGAGAGGACGAAATGCGCGAGCGGTATCCATATCTCTTCGAGACTTGAGGTATAATTCATGAATTGATTGCTTGCTCTTATGCTAGTTATTTTAATTTCGGGGACGAAATTCTTTTAAGGAGGGTAGACTTGTCACCCCCATTTTTTGGATTAAGGGTATTTTAGTCTTTTCGTAATTAAGGAGTAAATGATTTCATGATAATTAATTTTATCTGATAATTATAATTTCTAACTGACTTTTGGAACACCCTTTCAATTATTTTGATTAATCAATAAATTCAATTTGTGCCAATTCCCTTTTTGTTGGACACTTTTCATGCAAGCGTATTAAGGTGACCATCCCATTGATCCGCCGGACCTTGCCCGAGCGTCGGAACCCGACCATCCCATTGACCCGCCGGACCTTGCCCGAGCGCCGAAACCCGACTATCCTATTGATCCGCCGGACCCTGCCCCGAGCGCCGGACGCCACCCAAGCGCTGCGCCGCTGTCCCAAGCGCTGCGCGTTGCCCCGAGTGCTGGATCCCGCACCGACCGAGCGCCTGGATCCCGCGCTGACTGATCGACGCTGCCGCGCCTACCGACTGAACGACGCTCCCGCACCGACTGACTGGACGACGCACTGCTGACCGAGAGTCGACGATGCGCTGCTGACCGGAGTTCGACGACGCGCAGCTGACCGGAGCTCGACGACAGACCCGCACTCGACCGGCCTTCCCTGTTCGTGACCTTCGTGTAATCACCTGAATTTTTAAGAATTTTAAAATTTATTTTCTGGAATTAATTAGCAATATTCGGTAATTTTTAAACCAATAAATTAAAGCTGTCTGATTTAAAATGAATTTTTAAAATGATATTAGATAATATTAAAATGTGATGAAAATTATATTTTCCAGTGTAAAATTAAAAACCGAGCATGGGGTATTTTTCCGGGAATTTATTGGACCCCGGATGAATTTTTAATGCATTAAAAACTATTGTATAAATTATCTGATTAAATAAACCAATTAACCAAACCGACCCTGAACCGGACCGGACCGGTCGGTCTGACTGGACCGAACCGCTTCCCTAGTGGGTCGGATCCGGGTCAGATCCGACCCGCTAAGGATCCAAACCCACCCGCACTCTTTCTTCCCCAACGGCTAAGAACCGACCCTTGACCTCCGCCGCCGCCGCTTGGCCTCCGCCGCCGCCGCTTGGCCTCCACCGCAGCCCAGACTCCCCGGTTCACCTCCCCAGTAACCGACGGCGGTCTCCCTTCGAATTCCGGCCAACGACTGGCCCTAGATCTCCCAATCCAGCCTATATAAACCTACCTAGGGCTGCCGGAAATCCCCTTGACATCCACCCTCTCCGGCGACCATTACACCCGCTGACACCGCCTACCTCCAGGAGAAACCCAGCGCCACCGCACGACCAGTCCGCCGCTCCGCCACTCCACTCGAAGACCCTACGCCCGACGCCTTTCCTCCGCCCCTGACCTCACCTCCAGCGCGACAACGCTCCGCCTCGGCCGCAGCTCCCTTCGGCTCACACCCGACGACCTGACTCCGGTGTCTCCAACCACAGGTGACGCAGCCCAGACACCCGGACACGTCCGCCCATCCCAGTCCGGCCGCCTCGGCCTCAATCCTGCTGTTGAACCAGAGCCCCAACTTCTCCTCCGTCCAGTCGACGTCCGGCCGCCTCAGGCGCTGTAACGACCACTCAGACTCGTCGCCGACCTCCCCAGACCAGTTCCGACAGACCCTCGGCTGTCCAGCGAGCCACCAGCAACGCGGACACGACCCAGGACGCGAGTTCAAGCCTGGACACGACCGGACACAAGGCAGGACACAGTAAACCCTAGAGTTCAGGACACAATTTGGACACGTAAGACTCGGATTTTCAGCCTTCTTTCAGGTATTCACAACTTCCTACTCGTAGCTCTGTTTCATGTTCCGTAAGTTTCTTTGCAAAGCCTGTTAGACCCTCTCGGTGCCCAGACAAACTGCTCGGGGCATCGCGCCCTGTGGTGATCGCACACCGCGATCCAAAAACAGGAAAAACTAAGTCCTGTTTCACCCCGGAATCGAGTACGCCCCGCCAAACGGGACGACTTGGTCACGTACGGTCTTCGCCGACACGTCAGCAACGGTGATACGGACGTGCGGGCTTTCGCAGAAGCTGATTCGGAAGTGCGTGCACACCAGAATCAGTGCGTATCCGCGGACATCGTCCCGTATCCGTATTTTCTAAATCTCACTGTAACTTAGTGTATACACGTCGGATTGAGACGAAACCTGCACCATCGGACTCGTAGCAATACGCTGGTCCTGTGGGTCAAGTTTTGTTTGATTCTGAGAATGTTGGAAAATCGCGTGTCGTGGGCCCCACAGGCTCCACCTGACGGGCGATTTTGAGAACGGCTCATCGGAATCCAACTCTGGAAGTTCCGTTGGGTTCGTATCAACGTTCCTGACTTGTTGACACTAAGTTGGACTGATTTGGAGACCTTTGACCCTGACCCGGTTTTCGGTACAAAGCGGCCCACACATGGACCCGCTTTGGCCTAGAAATGTTGTTTTTGCCCTTGTGTCCAAACTGGACTTAAGGACAGGCGTTTCTAACTAATTTCTATGTTCTGAGACTGTTGGTAATGTTTATTTCAGCTTTTGGAGGAGTTATTGCTGAACCCACTGTTACTAGGACCGCTATCGGTATTCCAATCTCAGGCAAGTGTACCTTGCCATAAATTGCAGTTTATTAGTTTATTTAGTTCTTTTGCTTTATTTCCTGGAATATTGTACATGTTATAACCTAGGAACGTCTGACGTACTTTGTGTCCGATCACAGTCGGGTGCCAACCCCGTACGCGGAGTTGAGTATGTCATTTAGTGATGGATATTCGAGACCCTTTATATTCTTGTGCTTGTTTATCAAGTACACTATAACCTAGGACACCTGACACCATACATTGGCAGAATCTTCCTGACATATTCAAGGTGATTCTGTATAGGATACAGGATGGACATAGTTATATATATTCTTAGTTTATGACTGTTGCATTAGATCTGATCTCACGTGACATGGACATGAGACGTGTGGTTACATTGGGTGGGGAGAGACACACAGGCTACAGGCTGTTCTATACATATATACTACTATTGTGAGGTTGTAGACTCTCGAGCAGAGCTAGACCACTACTAGATATTGCTGCTACCCGGCTCCCCGACACAGAGCTTGTAGCAGTCTCAGCCTGGGTACTAGTGTTGCTCTCAGTTGTATTTTCACTTAGATGGTTATGTAGTTACCCTGCTTATTTCATTTACTATTTCACTGCATTTATTTCTGGCTTGTATTATTTGTACCTTGCTATGTCCCCTGAGGACCTGGAATGGATGATGTCCCCAGGTTTAGCAGAAGAGCATTATCCCGAGGTTTACGGGACAGGAGCTGAAGCTGTACCAGGAGCTGTTGCTGAGGGAGAACATAACATAGAAGCAGAGGTGATGGCAGAGGATTTTACTTGAGATTATGTTATTTGTACTCTTCATATACTTTATTTTGGACTCTTTTGTTCTGGTCGGATGAACCAGTGTTTTAGACTCTTGTCGGGTTGTTCCCCGACATACTCTGCTGAGACTGGACATGATGTACTTTCTTTTATTTGCTGTTGTTCTTATTATTCTGTGATGGATGAGATTAGTTTTTGATATGATGTTGTAGACCTATATCACAGCTTAAGTATGCTTGATGGATCCATTAAATTGGGATGTCCATCAATGTGTACTGCTGGCCATTGCCACGTGTCTAGTCCCACGACATTTTGGGACTGGGGCGTGACATGGTTTTTGTGGTGGCCCATGCAGGTCCTCGACAAATTGTTTGGTTTCAACTTAGGGACCAAATAAACCTGTAAAAGGATAGGATAGACTATAGAATCTCATCCATTTGTTGAACGTTTTTGAAACTCTATATCGCATTCGAATTAAGTACTTGATTTTGCATCCTGCTTGACTCTACTAAACGTTCTCATAAAGTTTATTTTGCATGCAGAAAAATGGATCCAAGGAGTGGAGATGAAATTCCTTTTACACCACAAGATGCTGTGGTTACCTATGGAGATGGAGTTACACCAGAGAACCGGGGACAATCCTCTCAAAGTGGACAAGCTGAACAGCATAACTCAAGGTTCAGGCGTGATGATATCCCACCACCGCCTCAATTCACTCCACCTATGCCTGCATTCCCACCAGGGCAAACAATGGACGGGCAGCAGATGTTCCAGATGTTTTATGCCATGATGCAAGCTCAACAACAAGTTCAACAGGAGGCGCAGCGTCAGGAGGCAGAGAACTTGAGAAACAGCCTAGTAAATGCATTGGAGCAGGCAAACCCGCAAGCTAGGCGACCAGCGATGGGATCTATCACTGATTTCCGTCAACTCAAGCCCCGTACCTTTTCGGGCAAGGAAGGACCAACTGAAGTGCATGAATGGCTCACTAATACACAGCATCAGTTGGAAGCAGCTGAACTTCCGCGGGAGAGATGGATGACTGCTGTCCGAATGCAACTGACGGACAACGCACACCACTGGTGGCTAGCTGAAGAGAGGAGGCTCGGACATGACCGAGTCACTTGGGAGGAGTTCTCCAGACTCTTCCAAGAGATGTATATCCCAGCCGTTGCTAGATCAGAACTCCGAGATAAGTTCAACCGTCTCATCCAGGGCAACATGACAGTGGAGGAGTATAATGCCGAATTCATTCGCTTGAGTCGTTTCGCCCCTTCTTTAATTCCTACCGAAGAAGAGAAGGCGGAAAAATTCTTTGACGGACTCAGGTTCGAACTTCAGAGGTTGATTGGATCTGTTGCCCCTACATCGTACAATGACGTCCTTGCTGCGGCACGACGCATGGAGCGCGTCACCAGGAGGGAGTCAAGTCTGAAGCGGCCATTTACCTCAGTACCATCCAAAGCAGCACAAGGAGATTCTGCAAAGCGACTCCAAAGGAATCTACCGCAGAGGGCAGCACCAAGAACTCTACCTACTTGTCATTTCTGCGGCAAGTTAGGTCACATTGAAAAGGAGTGCAGACGCAAATTGGGACTGTGCCTGGTTTGCGGATCCAACCAGCATCTATCCAGGGACTGCACAGTACGTCGAGAGGGAGCACCACGACCAGCTCTACCTGCACCAAGGCCAGATTATCCAGCAGTAGGAGCACAGCAGACGGGAGTTGGAGGAGTCAGACCACCAGCTCCAGGAGGATATCAGCCAAGACCTCCATTGCCACCCCAAGCAGCACTATTCCAACAGGCTCGTCAGCAGAGGGGACCAGCACAGGGACGAGGTCAGGCTTTTGCATTGGCTGTTCAGGAAGAAGCTATTGCTGGAGAAGTTATAGCAGGTACCATTTTAGTAGCTTCATTACCTGCTGTAGCTTTATTTGATTCTGGGGCATCGCACTCATTTATAGCTGCTAGCTTCGTAGCCACACATAGAGTAGCTACTGCACCCCTTCCGAAGACTAAGAGAATTCTTACGGGAGGTGGAATTATACCTGTTAGTGATATCTGTAGATCATGCTCAGTAGTAGTCTGCGGAAGAGAGATGCGAGCCCAATTTCTGATCTTTTCTATGCCTGACTATGATGTGGTACTTGGTATGGACTGGTTAAGTCAGTATCATGCTACTCTTGATTGTCGGCTTGGAAAAGTTATATTCAGACCACCTGGACACTCAGAGTTTGAATTTCTTCGAGGAGCTGTAGAACAAGGTGTTCAGCCAACTCTTAGGGCATTAACTGTAGAAGGGGAGTCAAGTTACCCAAGAGTTATATCAGAGTTTGTAGATGTATTTCCCGATGATCTTCCAGGTCTACCACCTGATCGGGAAATAGAATTCACTATAGACTTAACTCCAGGAGCAGAACCTATCACTTCAACAGTTTATAGACTAGCACCTAAGGAGTTAGTAGAGTTGAAGAAGCAAGTTGATGAACTTCTGGAGAAAGGTTTTATCCGGCCTAGTGTTTCACCTTGGGGAGCACCTATCCTGTTTGTACCTAAGAAGGATGGAACAGTTCGCCTGTGCATTGATTACAGGGCGTTAAACGCTGTGACCATTAAGAACCGGTATCCCTTGCCTCGTATTGATGACTTGTTTGATCAATTGAGTGGAGCTAGGATATTTTCAAAGATTGACCTAAGATCCGGTTATCACCAGATTAGGGTGAGAAAGGAAGATATCCCGAAGACAGCCTTTAGAACCAAGTATGGACACTATAAGTTCTTAGTAATGCCGTTTGGTTTAACCAACGCGCCTGCTGTGTTCATGAGCTTGATGAACCGAGTTTTCCACCAATACTTGGATAAATTTGTTGTGGTGTTTATTGATGACATTCTGGTATATTCCAAAAGTCACGAAGAGCACGAAGAACATCTCAGAATCGTGCTAGAGACATTGAGGCAGGAGAAGCTTTATGCTAAGCTCAGTAAATGTGAGTTTTGCATGGATAAGGTGCCATTCTTAGGGCATATTATCTCAGGAGAAGGGCTGTCAGTTGATCCAGAGAAGGTTGCTGCTATTGAGACTTGGCCTACACCAACATCAGTTGCTGAAGTGAGGAGTTTTCTAGGACTTGCTGGATATTACAGAAGGTTCGTAGAAAATTTCTCAAGGATTGCAGAGCCAATGACGAAGTTGACACGGAAAGATCAGGACTTTGCATGGACAGAAGAATGTCAGTTGGCCTTTGAAGAACTGAAGAGGCGTTTAACAACAGCACCAGTCTTGACTCTTCCTTCAGGGTCAGGCGGTTTTGTTGTATATAGCGATGCGTCAGGTAGTGGCCTAGGATGTGTTTTGATGCAGCATGGCAAAGTTATTGCTTATGCGTCGAGACAGCTGAAGGTCCATGAGAAGAACTATCCAACGCATGATTTGGAGCTAGCTGCTGTAATATTTGCACTTAAGATCTGGAGACATTATCTTTATGGAGAGAAGGTGGAAATCTTCACTGATCACAAAAGTCTGAAGTATGTATATACCCAGAAGGAGCTTAACATGAGGCAAAGACGCTGGCTTGAGTTGATGGTGGATTTTGATATAGACCTTCAGTACCACCCAGGGAAGGCGAATGTGGTAGCAGACGCACTTAGCAGGAAGCCTACGGCGTATTTCTTGACAATGCAGCCGGAACTATTGAAAGATCTACAGGAGCTCCAGATAGAGGTTATTCTACCAAGACAGAGTGGCTTGCTAGCTAATCTGGAAGTGAAGTCATCGCTTGTGGAAAGGATTAAAGAAGCTTTGCTCACGGATGCAAGATTTCGAAGACTCAAGGAGAAGACAGAAGCAGGCATGCAGACGGGACTTCGCATACATGAGGATGGAACATTAAGGTGCGGAGATCGTCTATATGTTCCAAATGGAGAACTAAGACAGGAGCTAATGACTGAAGCACATAGCTCCATATACTCTGTTCATCCAGGAGGAACGAAGATGTATCGAGATCTAAGGCAGTATTATTGGTGGCATGGAATGAAGAGAGAGATTGCCAGATTTGTAGCAAAATGCTTAGTCTGCCAACAAGTGAAAGCCGAACATCAGAGGACTGCTGGAATGCTGCAGCCGCTTCCCATACCAGAATGGAAGTGGGAACATATCACCATGGACTTCGTCACAGGATTCCCAAGGAGCCCCAGTGGAAAAGATGCGGTATGGGTTATCGTGGATCGACTCACTAAGTCGGCACACTTCTTGCCCTTTAGAGTTGGACAGTCCACGGAGATACTAGCCGACATGTATATGAGACAAATAGTAAGGTTGCATGGAGTGCCGGTTAGTATTGTATCAGATCGAGACTCGAGATTTACCTCTCACTTCTGGAGAAGCATGCAAGAGAGTCTTGGCACCAGACTAAAATTCAGCACTGCCTATCATCCCCAAACAGATGGTCAATCAGAACGTACAATCCAGATCTTGGAGGATATGCTGCGATCCTGTATGTTAGACTTTGGAGGGTCTTGGGAAGATCATTTGCATTTGGTAGAGTTCTCATATAACAACAGTTACCAGGCAAGTATCAAGATGGCACCTTTCGAGGCGTTATACGGTAGGAAGTGCAGATCGCCAATATGCTGGAGTGACGTCGGAGAGCGTCAGATATTGGGGCCAGAGTTGGTGATGCAAACTGTGGAGAAGGTTAAACAAATTCAGAATCATCTTCGGGCAGCTCAGGACAGACAGAAGCATTGGGCTGATACACACCGACGTCCATTAGAGTTCAAGGAGGGAGAACATGTGTTTCTGAGGATTTCACCTACTCGAGGAACCATCCGCTTTGGGAGCAGAGGCAAATTGAGTCCAAGGTACATTGGGCCCTTCGATATCCTGGAGCGCATTGGTGAGGTGGCCTATCGTCTTGCATTACCTCCATCTTTAGAGGGAGTGCATGATGTGTTCCATGTCTCACAGTTGAGAAGATATGTGACTGACCCAAGTCATATAGTGGATCATTCCGAGATCGCAGTAGGCCCAAGCCTGAGGTACGAAGAACAACCAGTGGGTATACTTGGCACCAGTGAGAAGACACTGAGAGGGCATACAATTAAACTGGTTCGTGTGGCTTGGAAGCAACACTCTCCTGGTGAATCTACTTGGGAGAGAGAAGATATCATGCGCCAGAAATACCCCCATTTATTCGAGGATGCAGGTATAATTTAAAGTAATTATTGTAATTCCTGTAGTTCTGTTCTTTTAGTAGTATAATCTTTAAATTGCGAGGACGCAATTTTCTTAAGGGGGGTAGATTGTAATCACCTGAATTTTTAAGAATTTTAAAATTTATTTTCTGGAATTAATTAGCAATATTCGGTAATTTTTAAACCAATAAATTAAAGCTGTCTGATTTAAAATGAATTTTTAAAATGATATTAGATAATATTAAAATGTGATGAAAATTATATTTTCTAGTGTAAAATTAAAAACCGAGCATGGGGTATTTTTCCGGGAATTTATTGGACCCCGGATGAATTTTTAATGCATTAAAAACTATTGTATAAATTATCTGATTAAATAAACCAATTAACCAAACCGACCCTGAACCGGACCGGACCGGTCGGTCTGACTGGACCGAACCGCTTCCCTAGTGGGTCGGATCCGGGTCAGATCCGACCCGCTAAGGATCCAAACCCACCCGCACTCTTTCTTCCCCAACGGCTAAGAACCGACCCTTGACCTCCGCCGCCGCCGCTTGGCCTCCGCCGCCGCCGCTTGGCCTCCACCGCAGCCCAGACTCCCCGGTTCACCTCCCCAGTAACCGACGGCGGTCTCCCTTCGAATTCCGGCCAACGACTGGCCCTAGATCTCCCAATCCAGCCTATATAAACCTACCTAGGGCTGCCGGAAATCCCCTTGACATCCACCCTCTCCGGCGACCATTACACCCGCTGACACCGCCTACCTCCAGGAGAAACCCAGCGCCACCGCACGACCAGTCCGCCGCTCCGCCACTCCACTCGAAGACCCTACGCCCGACGCCTTTCCTCCGCCCCTGACCTCACCTCCAGCGCGACAACGCTCCGCCTCGGCCGCAGCTCCCTTCGGCTCACACCCGACGACCTGACTCCGGTGTCTCCAACCACAGGTGACGCAGCCCAGACACCCGGACACGTCCGCCCATCCCAGTCCGGCCGCCTCGGCCTCAATCCTGCTGTTGAACCAGAGCCCCAACTTCTCCTCCGTCCAGTCGACGTCCGGCCGCCTCAGGCGCTGTAACGACCACTCAGACTCGTCGCCGACCTCCCCAGACCAGTTCCGACAGACCCTCGGCTGTCCAGCGAGCCACCAGCAACGCGGACACGACCCAGGACGCGAGTTCAAGCCTGGACACGACCGGACACAAGGCAGGACACAGTAAACCCTAGAGTTCAGGACACAATTTGGACACGTAAGACTCGGATTTTCAGCCTTCTTTCAGGTATTCACAACTTCCTACTCGTAGCTCTGTTTCATGTTCCGTAAGTTTCTTTGCAAAGCCTGTTAGACCCTCTCGGTGCCCAGACAAACTGCTCGGGGCATCGCGTCCTGTGGTGATCGCACACCGCGATCCAAAAACAGGAAAAACTAAGTCCTGTTTCACCCCGGAATCGAGTACGCCCCGCCAAACGGGACGACTTGGTCACGTACGGTCTTCGCCGACACGTCAGCAACGGTGATACGGACGTGCGGGCTTTCGCAGAAGCTGATTCGGAAGTGCGTGCACACCAGAATCAGTGCGTATCCGCGGACATCGTCCCGTATCCGTATTTTCTAAATCTCACTGTAACTTAGTGTATACACGTCGGATTGAGACGAAACCTGCACCATCGGACTCGTAGCAATACGCTGGTCCTGTGGGTCAAGTTTTGTTTGATTCTGAGAATGTTGGAAAATCGCGTGTCGTGGGCCCCACAGGCTCCACCTGACGGGCGATTTTGAGAACGGCTCATCGGAATCCAACTCTGGAAGTTCCGTTGGGTTCGTATCAACGTTCCTGACTTGTTGACACTAAGTTGGACTGATTTGGAGACCTTTGACCCTGACCCGGTTTTCGGTACAAAGCGGCCCACACATGGACCCGCTTTGGCCTAGAAATGTTGTTTTTGCCCTTGTCTCCAAACTGGACTTAAGGACAGGCGTTTCTAACTAATTTCTATGTTCTGAGACTGTTGGTAATGTTTATTTCAGCTTTTGGAGGAGTTATTGCTGAACCCACTGTTACTAGGACCGCTATCGGTATTCCAATCTCAGGCAAGTGTACCTTGCCATAAATTGCAGTTTATTAGTTTATTTAGTTCTTTTGCTTTATTTCCTGGAATATTGTACATGTTATAACCTAGGAACGTCTGACGTACTTTGTGTCCGATCACAGTCGGGTGCCAACCCCGTACGCGGAGTTGAGTATGTCATTTAGTGATGGATATTCGAGACCCTTTATATTCTTGTGCTTGTTTATCAAGTACACTATAACCTAGGACACCTGACACCATACATTGGCAGAATCTTCCTGACATATTCAAGGTGATTCTGTATAGGATACAGGATGGACATAGTTATATATATTCTTAGTTTATGACTGTTGCATTAGATCTGATCTCACGTAACATGGACATGAGACGTGTGGTTACATTGGGTGGGGAGAGACACACAGGCTACAGGCTGTTCTATACATATATACTACTATTGTGAGGTTGTAGACTCTCGAGCAGAGCTAGACCACTACTAGATATTGCTGCTACCCGGCTCCCCGACACAGAGCTTGTAGCAGTCTCAGCCTGGGTACTAGTGTTGCTCTCAGTTGTATTTTCACTTAGATGGTTATGTAGTTACCCTGCTTATTTCATTTACTATTTCACTGCATTTATTTCTGGCTTGTATTATTTGTACCTTGCTATGTCCCCTGAGGACCTGGAATGGATGATGTCCCCAGGTTTAGCAGAAGAGCATTATTCCGAGGTTTACGGGACAGGAGCTGAAGCTGTACCAGGAGCTGTTGCTGAGGGAGAACATAACATAGAAGCAGAGGTGATGGCAGAGGATTTTACTTGAGATTATGTTATTTGTACTCTTCATATACTTTATTTTGGACTCTTTTGTTCTGGTCGGATGAACCAGTGTTTTAGACTCTTGTCGGGTTGTTCCCCGACATACTCTGCTGAGACTGGACATGATGTACTTTCTTTTATTTGCTGTTGTTCTTATTATTCTGTGATGGATGAGATTAGTTTTTGATATGATGTTGTAGACCTATATCACAGCTTAAGTATGCTTGATGGATCCATTAAATTGGGATGTCCATCAATGTGTACTGCTGGCCATTGCCACGTGTCTAGTCCCACGACATTTTGGGACTGGGGCGTGACACTTCGCCCCGTAGTCATCGTCTTGTGTCCGCACGCAGGTTCGATATAAGCCTATACTTGACTACTTAAACATTCGTAGATCATGAGTTAGTATGCATAGGTATCAATACATGCTAGTATGTATACACATGGTATAAGCCTTACTAGTATATCTAAACGATGTATAATTATATGGTAACGGTAACTAGTAAATACTTATGTACATACATACGAAACATATAATTCTCAATCATAATAACACTTCCCTGATAATATATGTGTGTGTATTGTATGGATTGAATAGTATAAACGTATGAATACCTATTAATTGTGTAACTAAGTGGTACCATGAGATACGTTAGCCGTAGAATGTGCTATGTAATATATGCACTAGATGTCTTGAATGTGACCACGGATACCCCGTAGATACATCTACCTGTGACCATGTAGCATGATAGTAGACTGCCATATGTACACTGACGTACAAGCAGGACCGTACCATTGACTGTCTGTACGCACAGCGACTACAGACGTAAACCCTAGTATAGCCCTTGATCATTGTGTTGATTGCATATTAGTGTAATGTCTGATGCAGTATTGTGTTTATGTTATATCTATAGGACTGTTGAATCACTCAGACGGTAACCTGGAACCCGGATATTGGTATCGCCAGCTAAGGACCACAGGCGAGTACATTCTCTGACAGTTTCTATTATGTTGATTATCTCTATAATTCTTGTTGTATAGCGTACATGACTCTGATACTGTTATTTATACGAGTTAGCATCATTGAGACCTGTCACGAGGAGTCGTGATGGGAATCCATCGTGCTAGCTGGGGAAAATAGGGAAATATTAGTAGTTATGTGATCATACCCTTACATGCAGCATTAGCTCACCCACATCTCACGTCGGTGCAGCCATACCCTTACATGCCTCATCGCTGTTATATTCCGGTTAGCCTGACCTGTTGGGGATGATCGCTAATCCATGTAATGAGTCATATAACCCAAGCCGATCACATAATATGCTGATGTTTTACACACTTAGTTAGATGATTCTTGACATGTATCTTGATAGACTGATCTTGTATTTTCCACATATTCTAGTTGTTGTTATTACATACACTGACATACCAGTTCTTTATACTTGCGTACACTTGTAGATCTATTCCTTGCCAGATGCTATTGATGATGATGTTCCAGTATCTTTATTCCAGCATTCTTTATTTCAGTATTCTTATTGCCAGTTATTTCATATCTGTCTTGTATTTCTTTACACTGTTTTATAGTTTTTGTCAATATATGTGGAACTGCTGTTAGAGGTGTATTTTCGTTCAATCCTGACTGGATATTTTTTTTCCAGAGAACCTTGAGGACTTCTGTACTACACACTACGGACCAGGTATAGAAGCAGACTGTGTACCAGAGATCATAGAAGAGACTATGCTTCTAGATGAGACTTTGCCTATAGCTTTTTAGATAGTGTTTATTTTATGCTGGAGACTTATGGAGGTTATTTTAGTTTATGTTTAGTCTTATGTTTAATTGGAGACTTTTGTTGGACAGTTAGACTGTGAGTATCTTTTGTTGGAACATGGTGTTTAACTATGTCATTTTCTTTTATCTTTTATCGTGCCTTATAATCATTGTGATTGAGTTATATTGAGAGATTTTGGAGATGTATATCATTAACAGGTGTTTAGTTAGTAGTGTTATTGAGACCAGACAGCGTTCTACCGCCGATGCTGCGGCGTAGGCTGGACGTACCCACGCTCTTGTGCCCCTACACTGGGTGCGGGTCGTGACACCGCCGCTCGCCTGAACGCCTCCACCTCGGCCGAGCCCCTCCACTCAACGTCGACTCGACCACGACCTCCCCACGACCTTCTTCTCCGACTATAACCCAACGTCGACTGCAACCACTCCACCACCATCTCGACCGGTCCACTGCTCTTCCCTCCTCCGGCCAAGCTATCCCGGCTACTTCTTCTCCTCCAGTCGACCATGACCTGCTCTTCTCCCCTCTTCTCGGTCTTCCTCCCCCATCTGAACTCCTCTCACCACTACCCCATACCACGAGCACCACCCCCCGTACCACCACCCCAAACCACTAGCACCATCACTCATCATCAATGTCGTCGTCATCGTCGCCATCGTCGTCATCTTCGTCATCATCATCGTCGTCATCAACATCGTGGACACCGTCGTCATCGCCGACCTCGTGCACGTACACAGGTTCGCGTTCTTCCCCTTGCGTACACGTACGCGTATACGTATTTTCAGGGTGTATGTATTAGTATGTATTAGTGTATGTATGTAGTATATATATTTAGTATGTATGATTGGTATATATACATATATATATATATATAGTATATTTCTCAAATTAGTATATATATACTTATATAGTATATGTTAGTATGTACGTATTGGTAAATATATATATATATATACATGTATATAGTATATGTATTCAATTGGTATATATATATATATATATATATATATATATATATATATATATATATATATATATGTGTGTGTGTGTGTGTGTGTGTGTGTGTGTGTGTGTGTGTGTGTGTGTGTATGTATGTATATTAATCACTTGGTGTATGTATATATATATTCAGTATATGTATTCTTTGGTATACAAATAATTATTGGTTGTTATATATATACAAATATATGGTATGTATATATATATTATATATTATAAGTAATTAAATATATTATTAATTATGACTGTAATATGTACATGTTGTATGACCCCTAGGTATAATTGCGGATATTCCGTAGTTGCACATGACCTTGTAACCCTGAGTATTAGTGATCAGACTGCCTTATATACATTGACGTACTGGAAAGACCGTATCATTGACTTTCTGTTTTACACAGCAATTACAGACGCGACACCCGTGCAATCAGACGGACACTTGACCCTAGTTGACCAGTGTCATACCTAGTATAGCCCTGAGTTCATTATGTTTTGATCGGGTGTGTTAGTGTAATGTCTGATGCAATATTGTATTATATTATATGTGTATAGGACTATTGGATCATCCTGCGAGACTTCAGGAGCAGGACATTGGTATTGCCAGCTAAGGACCCCAGGCGAGTACATTCTTTGATAGTTTCTTATTTATGATATCCTCTATGTTCATTGTATCTAGTGTAAATATCCATATTTCTTGACACGATGGTTACACGGATTGGTATATCTGGATCTCGTCATGAGATGTTATTCCTTGTATATGGTGTATCGTGTACAAGTCTTGTTTCATTGTTTATCTTGTGCACGTACAGACACTGATTCTCGGGGAGACTTGCTACCTTCCTAGGGAATCACATGCCATAGCGTACCATGGTTGGATCTACTATACCAGTCGGGGGTGGGGTGTATTTTAGTGTAGATATGTGATTATACCCTTCATGTACAAGTCTCGTTCACATGTTAGTGTTGGTCATACACCGCACGTATGATTAGCCAGGCCCGTACTCGTGTACAAGTTCCCAAGCCGATCACATGTTAAAGCTAGTACTCACACACTTAGTCATAGTATTCTTGTTCATTGATATATTGTTCCTTCCCGCATTTATTTATAGTATTTCCAGTATATCCTTTATTGTATATCTCTAGTACATGTATATGCATCTTGTATATTTTCATCTATTTACTGCTACATAGTTTATATCATTGATGTAGAACTGCGGTTAGAGATGTACTTTGCTCCATCTTGACTGGAAATATTTTTTCCAGATTGCGCCTTAGAGTAATGGTGTCTGACATTTTATGGACCACAGGGAGAGTAGCTGCAGACTTGGACCTTGTAGCCAGGTGTGATTCCGGAAGGTCTAGCCGGGATCACTAGTTATTTAGTTGTTTACTTTTAGCAGATTTTGGTGCCGGATTTGTCTCCGGCATATTTTGTTGAGACTTGGATATTATTGTTGAATTAGATTATTCTATTTTAGACTTTTGTTGCACTTTGATTTATTTATTTCTTCGATATCTTATCGTGTTGTAGTTATGTGATTGAGTATATTGTTCATATTATATTATGATATTCGTGTCTCCTTATGGAGTTGGATACTCGTGTGAGATTGTTTAGATAGTGTTTTGACCTAGACAGCGTTCTACCGTCGTTGCTGCGGCGTAGGCTGGACGTACCCACGCACGCGTGCCCCTATTACGGGTGTGGGTCATGACAAAACTTGTTATACGTCCATAATCTCCCTTGGATTAATGGAAACTTACTTTAATGTCCATATTCTTCCTTGGATTAATGGAAACTTATGTTAATGTCGATAATCCCCCTTGAATTAATGGAAACTTACTTTAATGTCCATAATCTCCCTTGGATTAATGGAAACTTATCTATATATCCATAATCTCCCTTGGAATAATGAAAACTTACTTTATAGAAATTAATATTGCAAAGAGTTCGACGGTGTGATTCAAATGTTCTCTTCCACGCCAATGCATATCTACAGAATCATAATCATTCCTATCAAACATAGAAATTTAGGTTGAATTATTGGTCCTGATTTGTATCTCATTTCGTGTGTCAGAGATTACACGTTTTGCGAGGACACCGTTTTGCAAGTCATTCCGTCCTTATGGAAACAATATTCATCCAATCATATATATATATATATATATATATATATATATATATATATATATATATATATATATATATATATATATATATATATATATATATTGTGTGCTCATGGCATCATACTTAACGGTGCTATTCCATTTGGTAGAAATTTTTCCAAAACCATAGAAATTATATTCCTTACCTTGGAATAAATTTAATTATGATTTTTATTGTTCTTTTGTGTACGTGCAAACTTTGTCCTATGCGCCCTAAAATTTAGAACTCTGAATTCTAAGATTTTTAGATTTTGAGTCTAAGTTAAAAATTCCTAAATAACTTTAAGTAGAGAATAACCAATAAATTAGATTTTTCAAAAATAGTTATCTCTAAAAAATTTCAAAATTTTTGGCAGAGTCTCCTTTGTATTCTGGACTCAATTTGATATATGGACTCAGAGCAACCCTCCTTAAAATTCTCCGGGTTCATCGACCCCTTCGGTGGAGCAACTCTCAACACCGGATAAATACGCAGTTAAGATTATGAAAAGATAAAATAATCTTTAAAAAAAACTTGACTTTTACCTTTGCCGACAAGCTCTTTGTCTTAGCTATTGCTATCATTATTTAAAAAAATGCTATGTTCATTTCCCAAGGCAACACAAGTGTTAGAACATGAAGATAGCAACCAATTTTCCATATAACTCACACACATAATAGAAGAAATTCACAATTCAAAATAATTTTAGGATATCAATCTAGTATAAATAGGCATCAAAGTCTCAAAACTTCTATCTCAAACTTAAAGTATATCTTAACTTACATTCGGATATAGTGCCTATGAATATGATTTAATGAAATACCAATCTCTCCTAATATCCAAACCAAGTTTTATTTATTTTAGCCGAAAGCTAAATGATTTTCTTACTAGTAAGTGTTCCAAAAAAAATCACATCTCAACTTATAATATATGAGATGTTTGTAGTCATATGAACTAATTATGGTGATTTATTGGTTTTTCTCTAAGATATCAACTACTTAAAAACGTAGTTTAAAAATCGATACCAAAATTACTCAATTAATCGAATTTTATAGATACTCTTTCTAACTAATATTTTGAGTTAATTTATACAAATTAAACATAATAATATAATTTGGACATAATTTAATTATATATAAAATATAAAAAAAATGTGAATTTCCTTAATAGCTTCCAAATTTTAAGCTAGGCCAAATATAGTACAACCCCCACACAAGGTTCCAAGGCTATATTACGTAACATAATTCACATAGAAGCATGATTTTCTACTATAATTTGTTTGGTACAAAAAATATATTAGAGAACATAATGGTGTGATATACATTTTATATTATATGCAAGTATCTATTCAAATTGTATTTATATTTAACCAAGTTGTATATATGAGTAGTAACATATATCAAGAACTCTAACATTTAATTCGACAATCATTGTGTAATTCTACCGGTTTTCACATTATATACCAAAAACAAGTAGGAATACTATATAATTTGAAACCTTCATAATTTTTTTTCTTTTTTTAAATATATATATCACCATGGCTTGACATTCACGCATAAAAATTTATATATCTCCATATTTTTGTTTAACACCTAGGTACATATCAAATTACTTATAGATACTATCATATCAAGGTTCCAATTTTAAAACTTCTAAAAGAAAACCCCTTAAAAACATGTACTTATTTATGTAACATACATATTCATAAATTCATAAGTCAAGTTTCATCCATTCCCACATTCAAAACTTACATACCTAGTTGAAATACCAAAATAAGCATAACTATCACAAGTACAACCTTTCAAGCTCAAATCTATGTAAGAGGCTTTTTATCAAACAAGTTATGCACATGTATTTAAATTAAGGGATTTTGGAGGATGGAGACAAGAAAAGGGCTTGCCTTATTTTCAGTGCTTTGATTTGGAAGAAATTCTTGATATTCCTTAATCCCTTCCAAATTATTCCCTAAAATTTTAGAATATAGAACACATATACATAGGATCTTAGTATAGGTTTCCAAATTGAAACCAATTGGAAGAGAATTGGAAAGAAAAAATATACCTAGGTTTAAAAGGATATGTAGAGGGATAGTAGGAGGAGAAGGTCGACCAGGGGGGTGGTGGCCGACGGCCGACAGCCGGCACAACAGCAGCCACGACAGAGCAGCAAAGCCGCAGCAAAGTGAGAGTAGCAGCAGCTGCAACGAGTAAAAGAGAGGGAGAAAGAGAGAGAGTGTGTGATGGAGAGGAGAGTGGGAAGAGAACCGAACCCCCCTTTTTCCTTTTATTACTAGTTTTTCTCCCATTTCCTATATAACCACAAACACACTCATTGTGTTTTGGGGATGAGGCACTCCTTCTTCATTCATCCAAGTGACACTTTGATTGGTAGGTGATCATAAAAAATTTGTAATTACACAAAATTTTGATGGTTCAAAATAAAAATATTTAGGGTATATATGATTATAGGATTTATCCAAGGGCTGAATTAAAATTAAATAAATAAGAGTTTTAATTAGATTATTATATATATATATATATATAATAGATTATGACAATAGCTGATTCCAACAAAGACTTCACGTGGCGACACGGTCATTGCATGCGCCCACTGTTGCAACTGTATCCTGTTAAGGATTAACACGTGGAAGCTCTAACTCCTATGAGTGCATAACATATGCGTACACGTAGCTCGTCAGCGGGACGGCTATTAATAGTAGGTTAGCATATCCACAGCAGGCAGACGGTGAGCTACGCACGCACATGCACATGAGAGAGAAAACAGAAGAGAGCATTCTCATTCCCTCGTTAGACAGTTAACGGAGTAAAGGAGTCACTGCAATACTCGATCTCCATCATCACTCTCCAGAATCAAAAAAAATTATACTTAGACTTTCTTTTTAGGATTTCCTTGTACTTCTTCTGTTTGTTGTTAAACTAAGTTCCTTCAACTTCACACTTAATGGCAAACAGTAGGCAGCACTATAAATAGGTCGGTGACCTCATGTTATAGAGGTGTGATACCACCAAGAGGTAAAGATGTAAATCCTCGACTACGCGAGCCATGATACATCAATATAACACCACAAGGAAGCACAATACTTTATGCTTGATAGTTTGGCTCTACAAAGAGGTTGGGACCTCATGCTACAGAGGAATGCAACCAAGATGAGGTATAGCCTCGGCTTTGGGCCATGTCATAGCGGCGTAGCACCGCAAGGAAGCACAAGGTTTCATGCCATGACTCTTTAAAAGAACTCACTTAGAGTGTATGGAAATATATACATGACGTCTCTTGAGAAAAAACTTATAGACGCCCAAAATATATATACCGAAACCAGTCGTGCACATGGCCTTTAATGTGCAACTAGAAGCACAGTTGATGTCATTGTGTGAGTAGAAAGAATTGTAGCTATACTGCAGAATTCAAGGCTTAGTCCATTCTTGTATCATACTGTTGTTTGACCCATGCGGGAAGATTCAAGTCGAAGCGACAACTATCCTAATGCATGATGGACAGTCACTGTAGAGAACGCTCAACCCATATATTAAGATATATGGGGGATTGCTGGTATTATTGCCTTTGGACTAGAAGAATAGTTTCACATTGGCTACACCACCAAGTGGGTATCTCAATATAATACATTGCTTGTGTTGAGGTGTTCACATGGGGTCTGGTGGGGCACATGTAGGTGTCATGTGGGCGTATTTTCTTGGCAGAAAAAATGATTAACACCTCAAAGAAAGCATTTATACTTTTTGTTATTCTCATGGGAAAATTCTCTAAGGAGCAAAGCCCCAAAGGGGCTTAGCGACTCATATTCGGACTCGGACTCAAGGCCGCAAAGTGGTGCTTTGTTGCCACACTTTGCACTTAGCACGTCAGCATCGACGCATGGCACTTATTCGCATTTGATGCGTTCATTCACTCATTTATGCGTGAATTGCATGCGCTATTAATAGCGTGGTTGCATGCGTTGGTGCATGGCGGGCGCATATGTAGGGTGCTGCATGGGCGCATGCGCGGGCGATGCGCAGTTATGAGAATACTATGTACGGGCTATGTGCAGCTATGAGAATTTACGTATATGCATGCATAAGCTACTACACTGCTATGCGCATGCGCGTTGGAGCCGCTGCGCTGCTGGCTTATGCACGCAAGAGCAGTTGTTGGGCTACTGCATACATTCGCAGATAGCGCATTTGGCACATAATCCCATTGATTGCGAGATTTGATCTTTTATGGAAAGATTGGGTTATTAATTCAGATCCAATTTTTATAAGATTTAAATTTAATTCATCCATATCTTTTCATAATCTGTTGGCGGCTAGAATGAGGGTTAGCATTTCTGCCCTCCTCTATAAATACTCTATTCGTAACCCTTTTGAGAACTTACTTCAAAAAATTGGGACAAAAAGAGAGTTGATGCTGCTACCGCTTTTGGAGTCCTGAGAGTTCGTGCGAGTCCAGAAATGAGGTGACAAGCGAGCGTTCTATAAGTTCTTCGTAAATTTGTTGGTTCCTGGAAGTAGATCATGGTGGGGCAAATCTTGCGTTGATCAATGGTGATCTTCATCACCCCAGCAAGCGTAGATCCATCTTCTCCTTTCTCTTATCTCTTTGTAATCTATTTTGTCCGTTTGCAACTGTGATTGCAAGAAAGAACGAGAAGTTTCTCCTTTTGGGTTGTAATATTCATAAGTTATAATCGAAATATATTGGATATAGTTCTTCGTTGGAATCGAAGTATATTAGAGAGAAAACTCTTGTGTGAACTCTTAATCTGGACTACAACTTCAGGTTCTACCAACTTTTATTAAGCCTCGGGACTAACAATATATTATAGATTTTCTATGCATATGCTGGATTGTGATTCTTCGATTGATTGTGCATGCTTTATCTTATTAAAATTATGAGGATAAATTTTTCTTGGGGGTAGAGTTCTAAACCCTATTTATTGGTATCTATATTTTACATGGGTACTTAGTATATATATTTTTTTTTATCTAGTATTCATGTTCTTGATCTTATCTAACATCGATATCTTAATTTTTTTTTATTTAAATGATTTTTGTAGATTGTGGATGTCGTGTCTTGAGTATCGCACGAGAGAATCATTCTTAGGATATTCGGGAGGATAGCTAATAAGATGAACAGACTTATGCAACAATTTATGTTTTATGGAGTTTCTTGATGTCTTGAACCAACCCACAAACTACAATAAACTTGTTGAGACTTAAGGTGATGATGTGACTAGGACCACACGTAGATCGATGACCATAAAATTTACATTATTAGTTAATATCAAAGAGTGAGACATGCAGCTTGTAGCATTCGTCGAAAACCCCTAACTGGAGAAATATAGTAAAAATTTTAATTATTTGATTTAGAAAATTTCTAAGAGTTACTGACTACTTTTGAAATAGGTTAATAAAGTGTAATTGAATCAGGGTTATAAAAATAAAGTTCCTAAGATAGCAACTAATAACAAGAACCCATAACTTAGATATGGTAATCTAGAATCTTAGAGTAGCCCAAATAGTGATTGCTAGGCTTTAGGATTTACAAGATATTTGGAATTTAATAGGAATATTTTATCCCTAGAAAATTAATAATCGTCAAACTGTAGAAATTATTGCAGAAATGACTTCATAACGACACCAAAGTTTTACCATATCGTCTTTCGGGCCTAATATAAATCCCATAATTTGATAGAATTTTATAGCTTAATTTATTAGTTTTAATAATTATAAAATTAAAATTTTGAATTTATAATTAATTAGAATAATTTTTTAGATAACTTCTGTAATTTTCTACATGAACCCATGACCTTATTTTAGCCTTAAACTTCATATTTTAGGATTATGTTAGCCTAACATAATTTCCAGTAAACTTTCAAATATTTTTATTAGGATTAATTAAAGCTAATAAAACTATTTATAAAGGTTTTTGTACATAAAGAAAAATAAAAAACTAAATTAACCCAGTCCTAATCTAGCCTAGACCCCAACCAAGATCATGGCCCACTTGGCAATCATCACAATAGTGGTAGGCGGGTCCCTGCTTGCTCTGAACCACACACCCGCTGGACAAGAGGGCCCATGTGTGAGTGAACCGTGGGCGTAGGGTGGCCTACCTGGCGGTGTCCGTACCCAACCGACCAACTGGCTGCATGTCTCAATGAGAATCATTGGCTTCAACCAAAATTATTCTAGACTGCTAGATGTTGGGTTATATATATATATATATATATAAGAAATTTAGGTTTAGGGTTTTTGTTTTGAGATATTTCAAGGGAGATTTTTTGGCCGAGTTCTAGTAGCCTACACCCAACTTCAATTGAGGATTTGTCCTAGCTCCAAAAATCAAAATCTACCCAAATTATTTATGTAAGTTTCCTCTACCTATATTCTATTTTAATCTATTTTTGGAGGATTTTAGGTGGTTAACAAGTAATTTCTAAAAGTCGAGATGTAACAGTTTTTTTGAACATAGAGTAGTTCGTAATGTTTATATCATAACTTCTTTCCATGGATGATTTTTTCTCTTCTATAAATTTTCTATGAACCTTAACTTAATATACTACAAAATATAAAAATTTCATGAATTAATTAAATGAATTTTATTTTTTTGTGAATTAATTCAATGATTTGTTATTTTCTAAAAAAAAATCAAAATATGGCTTATTTTATTTTTGGAATTCTGTTTAATTTATGCACAACTTGTAGTGTTATAATTGGAAAACCAAATATTCTTTATGAAAATTTTCCTAAACCAATCCATATATGTCCATAACTATTTAAGTTCATTATTTTATAAATTATTAATAATTTGTTATGATTTTATAATAGGCTTGTTGTAAATTTAGGCAATTTTAATGTGCGAATTATAAATCGTAAACCCAAATTATGAATGTGTTATTTTAATTTTTCTAGACTTAGCATAGAGTGGATTTATTATCCACATAATTTCTTATTTTATTGAGAATGTTTCTTAATTACTAAAAATTGTATAAGCCAACAACTTAATAGGACCCGGCAATAACAAACGAACTTAAAACAATCGTAACTCCTAGTGATGAATTCAAATTATTATTTCGAGGATACAAATGCATCTCTATCATCGTAATACACAACTATAACATGTAATGCCCCGCTCCGTGCGGCACAATGGGCTAGCTTGTTGGCTCAAAGGGCTTGGCTAGATTTGGATTCATACGAAAGAATCATATAGAGATCTTGGTATTCAAGATTGAATTCTATTCTTCATGGTAGGTGGTTTTGATCATTCTCTCTTTTACCTTCGCACTTAAGAAAATGATACTGCTCGTCTTGTTTCTATGCCATGAGATAGTTAATGTTAACTAAAAAGAACCCAAATAAATATAAGAGAGTAATCTCATTTTTGTTAATTACTGCGATAGGACTTGCGTAATATAGTTCTGTTGACTTTATTATCAAATATAATATCATAGTGTTGCTTTAACAAGTTAATTATTGTACTATGGTTCAAATATAAAAATATGTATCAAAATATCTGGGACCGTTGGGTCGCCAAGGTAGTATTCCTGGACTGGGATGTTAGTAAATATAGAAAATCTCTGGAATGAGAAGCATGGAGGTGTGAGCAATGGCTCGAGGAATGTGATAGTGGAATGTATTGGATCAGTATTTTAGTTTTATGTATACTGTATATATTTTTATAATTAAAATGTTCACATATTTGTTTAGTAATTGGATAACTTGTACACAATATTTGGGTTCCTCGAACAATTGTCGAGGTACCAAAATCGTGTCGGCCTAGGAAATCGGATAATAATTGCTACACATAGGTATTTTAGGACCTTCGATGGGGATATCTACCCTTATGGGAAAGGATCATCGTCTTACCTTGAGTAGTCCATGATGGCTTGTGGTGCCAGTGGCCATTATGTAGTTAGGTTGAGTGCTAACACTAATTTACTTGCAGGCCCATCGGGTTTGGTTGTAGGGATGAATACACGATATATTTTATTTTAGGAGACTAACTATTAATGTAGGGACACATTTATGGAAGATATACATTACGAATTGATAACTGAAACAAATCAACAATATTGATTTTATTATTGGATGATGTAAAAGGCCATACAACTACGATATATATATATATATATATATATATATATATATATATATATATATATATATATATATATATATATATATATATATATAACATTTTTATATATGGATAGGAGTAGGGGAAATATGTATTATAGGAGAGGAGATCTAATCCTAAATCTAATTAATATATAATTCTAAATTTAATTATTTTGTCATGCCCCAGAACCAGAATACTGGAGAGCGGGGGTGTGACTCAGCCAACCTCGCACTATAGAATACGTGAATACTCCGCAATACGATATGGTTGTATAAGATAAGGGGGCGCATGCTACAATCAAGTCTCCTAGGGTCATGAACTTCTATATTCTCAACCATTCAAGAAAGTAGCAGTAATATAGAATATCTCAGAATAAGCAATAAGGCATCCCAAATGTCACATCTGACTGTTTTAGAGAATCCATCAATGTTAATTATTATGCCAGATATGAGATCAAAATATACATGACAGTGATTCAACTGCAGTCTTAATATATTACAGTCATGTAGGAAACTAGTGTCTAGACTTTCCGACCAACATATGTCGGTCGGCTAAACGCCCCAAAGAATATAATTTACAGTAACGAGCAGTGAAACAAGAAACTCATTCGTGACCCTCAGCAATCATCCTTCTGGTGCATGCCATCAATGAGGGTAAGGTAAGCTTGATCCTCAGGTGCTGGCTCTAAACCTGGCCATTCAAAACCAGTAGGTTAGACCCCAAATAACAAGTACCAAAAGAAACACGAAGTAAAGAAACAAAACCAGATCAATAGCATGCAATGCATGAGCCAACAATCAATGCCATATGTTCCATCCATGACACGATACGACACCCCTTCACCAAACAAGGACAAGAAGTGCCATATCATATCAAGATAGAATACGTCCCTTGACTATGGTCAAGCTAAAAGATTATGTGTCGTAGTTTCATTCCAGAACCTATCATATCATAACAATGCAACCCAAAAAAACAAGGACACGGGTTAAACTATCATGCCACAACAGTCCATGTTCCTAGTTCCACTCAACAGAAGGCACCATACACAATCATGATATAGTATAAAGATACAATAACATAGCTTTAGTCTATGGGTTATCGTAACACAACAACGTAACCCAACAACCAAACAAGGACATGGGTTGAACTTTCATGCCACAACAATCCATTTCACTAACCACAAACAGATGAAGCGGCCAAGCATATACTACGGCTTAATATGTGATCTCTGGGTTATCCCAGTAATGCAATATATAAGTATACTCAAATAACGACATAATCGAGCAGGATGACTGAACCAATATTATACGAGCAAGAATGTATGTATGATGCACCAGTCCCTTGCAAGGGTACTGAGCTAATTATGATCAGTAACGGTTCCAAACTTCCGATAGGGAAGATACTGGCTCGGTATTATAATTAAATTAGATAATGCACTCCACTAGTATGGATGATATATAATATCTGTGGTGCCCAGCCTTTACTCCTAGTTAATTTATGATGGTTCAACATTTACGATCTCGAGATACCATTTTCTCCAATGTTCTACAAATTGAATTGCCTAGTTAACCCTAGGTTATTTGGAATCTCATGTCGTGGTCACATGAATATTCCTCCTTAGATGTCATAATTTAAGTACGGGCACTCTTGACACGAATCCATATTATCATTCGAGAGTTCAAACCTAGATTCATCTAAGTACGATGCAACAATCAATACTATCTAGCCATGGCTATAGTCTCTGTCCAACTACTAAATTCGTGCCTAGAAATATTTGTTTATATCATGTATCAGAAGTGTGTGGCACGACAGATCACTAAATATATATCAAGTATCACTCTTGGTGCGTCAAGGTGTATCAGCACGTATACAATAGTCATGGCAGGAACAAGATATAATTTCAAGTATTATGGATAAGTCATTCAGGCTAGCATTCGAGTTCTGGTCACTTGCTCAAGTAGTCTACTCAAGTACTTATAAATTTATCAAATCATTATATCGTTAGATGAAAAGAAGGGTAGTACGAGGACTACTCGAGATCAGATCCATAATCCTTAAATCAAACAAGGACCGGGATTGCAGATCTTCACCCGAGTTGAACTATGCCCCTTATTATATCGAGCGTATAATAATGTGATCAAGGGGACATGTAATCTAACCATTAATTTCAAGTGCCACCTATCTAGGTTAGGCTAAAATATGTGAAAGGGGACATACATCAATCCCTAACAATTATCCATTAAAAGCCCAAGACAAGGAAACCTTAAATCACACAAAAGTGGCGTACAAAATATGCTCAAAGGCAAAAGGATACTTGGCATACAAAACCAAGGAAATAGGTTTGTCGTACAACATCCAATCAGGGTAGGATTTGGCGTATAATAGCCAACAGAGAAACTAGGCGTGCTTGAAACAAGTACGCGAGCTTAAGTAGGGTTCGGCATGTTTTAAGACAAAAAGCATGTTGGCAGAGACTTGGCATACTCTAGCACAAAGAACACTAAGTAGCAAAGGTAGCGTACTATGACTAGTACGTTCATCCAGGGAGCTTGGCATATTTTAAAACAAAATACGTAAGCAGCAAGGCTGGCGTACAATCAGAGAGTCAGAGTTGTTGGTGTACAAAGCATATACACTTATCCAATATACTGACCCGCCAACTGATGCACAAGTTAAAACGACAAAACATAAATTTCAACGCGGGCTCGACAGTCGAGAAGCAAGTTAACCAATAAAGGTAGCGAGAAAAGTGTAACAAAAGTACACCGGCTTCGTAAAGTGAAAACCAAGGAAAAGCATGCCAACTTAGAAAAGTTGGTAATAGTACGCCAATCAACCAATTGGTTAAGTGAAAATGACTGGCATACTTTTCCTTGATGGAAGAGTAACTTGATAGAGCATGCACGAAAGTACGCAGACAGAGTTTCCTCTGAAAAGTAGGCCACTGACTCAAAAAGTAAGTTAACATATTTTTGCTAGGAGTTGAATACAGTACGATAGTACACGTAAAAATTGGGACAGTAAGTACACCCAAGGGAATATTGTGCGTATTTCTACGCCAAGGCAGTTCTCTTGCGTACTCTCGTAGAGACTGTTCTTCTTCTCTGGTCAGCCACTTTGGTAGACGTACTTTGTCAAATTCTCCGCACTGAACTAACTGGACTCAAACTCAAGTATGAACAAGACAAAGATAAGTAAAATATGATGCTCTACAATATGAGCTAACTAGTTTTTATAGACACAAGGTTTTGGGAGATCATTCCCTAAGAAACAACCAAGTGAACCCATAGACCAAGAACGTAGGCCCATGCAATTTCAACCATCAAAATCAAGGACAACAAGTATTAAAGATGAAGGGGTGCTCAGTCCCAACAATTTGAGCCAATAATAAACAGGAACTAATATGAATTAAAACATGCATAATCCATAGTTCTTTACTTGTGCAAGGTGTATTTGCCTAACTGGTAAAGATAAAGAACAAGAAATAAAATAAATAGTGAGAGAGAAAAGAGAGGTATATATATCGACAAAGGAGTTGGTCCATTGTACGCCGTAGGATCCAAAGGATCAATCATGGTCGCACAGCAAGCCTACTATAGCCAAAATATCTAACCAAATCTCCTCAAGGGTTAGTGTACTTTGCGATGGGAAAGCAAGCCACTGCAATACGCGTTTTGGAAGAGTATGCATACTTCACATAATACGTCGGGGTACGCCTACAATTAGAATACACATATTCTACTTGTACGCAGGGAATGGGGTTTGAAATCTCTGCCCACCTTAGAATAATTTCGTCATCGAAATTCAAGTCTAAGGCTAGCTAGAGATACCAAGGCAAGGAACATACAAACTACAAGCAACCTATACATACATAAGCTAGTTACACTATCACATATAATGAAGAAAAGCAATATTACTCTACATGGTGACGAACGATCATGTAATGAAAAATGCAAAGGCATAATAAGAAATATACCTTACGGGTCGAATAGTTGCGGGTACTGAGACATAATATCATTCTCGCACTCCCACCTCGATCCCCCCAAAGAGTTATGGCTCCAAGCAACACGGACAAGATGGATAGTCCTGCTCTTGAGTACTTTCTCCCTTTGGTCCAAAATAGACACGGGTTATTCCTCGTAAGTCAAGGCGGTTCCAACGAGTAACTCAGAATGGTCGAGAACATGGCTCAAATCTGGGACATACCTATGAAACTAAGACACATGAAATACATCATGCACTTTATGAAGCATAGGCGGAAGGGCAAGACGATAAGCAACATCTTCTACCCTCTCGAGAATATCAAACGGTCCAACATATCGCGGACTAAGCTTCCCACGTACTCCGAATCTAATGATTCCACGGGTAGGCAAAATTCCCAAAAATACGTGGTCACCGACAAAAAACTTTAACGGCCTACAATGCTAATCTGTCCATTGACGGTGACGATCTTGTGCAACCCGAAGCTGCTCTCTAATCTGCTTAACTACTTCTACTATCTTCGTGGTTATCTCAGGCCCCAACATTTTATGTTCACCAATGTCGTCCCATGTAAAAGGTGACCTGCACTTCCTTCTGTATAATGCCTCGAAAGAAGCCATTTGTATGCTGGCCTGATAACTATTGTTGTACGAGAATTCGACCAAATGGAGATGATCTTCCCAAGTTCCTCACAAGTCCAATGTACAAGCTTGCAACATATCTTCCAAAGTCTGGATAGTTTTCTCTGACTACCCATCCATCTGGGGATGGTACGCGGTACTGAATCTCAATTTAGTACCCAAGTGCTCGTGCAAGCTTTGCTAGAAACATGATATAAATCAAGTATCCTGATATGACACTATACTTGTCAGGCTTCGTGTTGTCTCACTATCTATTGCATGTACATCTCAGCTAACTGCTCTATAGATTGCCCTACTCAAAAGGGATAAAAATGTACTACTTTTTTGAGTCAATCTACTATCGTCCATACTATATCATGTCCAGTAGGGGATCTAAGTAAACCGGTTACGAAATCCATGTAATGTTCTCCCACTTCCACTCCAGAATAGGCAGGGGTTGTAACAATCCTGCTGGTCTCTTTTGCTCCGTCTTTACTTGCTAACTCACGAGACATCGTGAAACGAATCAAGCGACCTCTCTTTTCCTTCCCTTCCACCAGAAATGCTGCTTGATATCATGAAACATCTTCGTACCTCGAGGATGAATACAATATTGGGAATTGTGTTCCTCGGTCATTACCTCTTGTCTGATATGTACACTTGGCACACAAAGATGGTTCCCAAAACTAAGTGTTTCATCTATATGAATCCTTAATTTCTTCCTGTCATGACCCATCCCCGAATAATCGGGCATGGGCCATGGGTACGTCCAGCCTATGTCGTAGCATCGATAGTAGAGCGTTGTCTAGGTCTACTATACTATCTAACAATAATGATTCACAATATATAGTATAATCTTTATATCAATATGGACACTCAATCACAATAATCTAAAGAATGAATGAATAAGAAGATAATTCAGATAACACTCTAAATAAATAAAACTAGATATGATCTGGAAAATAAATACTAGCCTATATCTCTACAAATGTTACCTCAAGTCCATAGTGTAAGAGTAGTCTTGTTTATAGCATCACTCTGAAATTTCCAGATGGAGAGCATAACAATCACTAAAAAAATATTATCCAGTCAGGAATGGAGCGAAGTACACCTCTAACAGCAGTTTCAATAAATGATAAAGACTATGTAATAGTAAATAAAGAGAAATAAAAGATAAAAAGAATAAGAGCAAGAAATACACAAGATATGGAAATGTTGTAAATAATACAAGAGAAATGAGCATCATATACAAGAGTTAGAAAATACAACTAACTAAGTGAGTGAGTACTAGCTTCGACATGTGATCGGCTTAGAAACTTATATAGAAATCATGGTCTAGCTAATCATACGAGAGGTGTATGATTAACACTAACAAGGTACTTGTACATGAATATTTGTACAGGGTGGATAGATCACATATCTAACTAACACTCCCCAATCTCCGATTGGTATAGTGGATCAAACCATGACACATTATGATACCGGATTCGCAGAGAAGGGGGGCAACCTTCTCAGGAATCAGTATCTATATATATACAGGAATCACAGGGCATGTTCAAGAATGACAGGGCATGTACATGGTCCAACAAAAAATAATTTCTCATGACGGGATCCAAAAAATATAAATCCGTGTAACCACATGTCAAGAAGTAAAGGATATCTACACTAGGTACAAGAAACGTAGAAGAAATCATAAATAAAAAACTATCAGAGAATATACTTGCATCTTGTCCTGAGCAAATGGTACGACTCGGTGTCCGAGCTGGTGTCACACAACCTTATATATGAATATCATGTCAATTGGGTGTAATAAATAATAAATAAGTAAAAATGAGTCAAATATAATTTTTAGGCCATTTCTAGGTCACATTAGTCCAACTATGTCAAACTAGGTCTAAACAGTCAAACTGGGTCAACTCTAAGTCAAACTTGGTCAAACTAGTCATTTCTAGGCATTACTAGGTCATACCTAGTTTCTAGGGTCAATACCTTGAAGGTATTAGCTATACTAACTAATATTACTAAGATATATATATATATATATATATATATATATATATATATATATATATATATATATATATATACATATAGTCTTACCTATTATATAATATTACCTTAGTATAGGTTATAACCTTAACCTATACTTAATACCTCATTGTCAATACTTGCTAATAACTAAAGATAATACTAATACCTTAACCTAGGTAATACCTTAGTATACTAACCCAAATATCCTATCCATGTTTTGTATCTCAAAGATACCTTAATATATACCTAGACTAATATCACAACCTTAACTAACTATTAGTAATATCCTTGTATCTTAGTACTAATCTCTAGTACTTAATACCTTAGTAATACTTTCCCTCAACAAACTCACTAATCCTCACCAATTTTGTATCCCATACCAATAACCATCTCATTATCTACCCTACTAACTAATACCCAAATCCTGACATTCGCAATCCCTCAAAACTGTTGCTGCTACTAGCTAAAATCGATACCCCTCTTCTTACTGATACTGTTGTGGTTCCTTATCATATCTTCTTTTACCTCTTGATCTGCAACAGTAACTTAGACTGCACCACCAACCTTAGCCCAACCACAAATATCCCAAGTGGCAGCTGACTTGCCTACCCGCCTGCTATCAACTGAAAACCACCACTGCACCCCCATCACTCAACCTGCACACTCTCCCCATGCATGTAACTTCTTCACTTGTCCAGGCCAAACAGTTGCTGCAATCTGATTCTAAGTGCAGTCCTTGCACTCCAAGGTAAACCCCAACCTCTTTGTCAATTGGAACCCCAAATTCCCAGTTCTAATACCAAGAGTTCCCTCTAGTTGTTATTGCTTTTAGGCATCTACCCGAGCTTGTTTGCAGTCACTTGCAAGTGATTGTGCAACTAGCCAACCTAGTCAGTTCACACAGTACACTGAAACTAATTTCCTCCTTATCCAACTATCCCTTGCTGTACATCTGACATTGTATTACAGTACAATATGCACTGTCAGTTTTCCCCTTGTGTTCAGTCCAACTAAACACAAGCTCGAACTACTACTGCTTCCTCTTGTTCTCATTAACCTGATGCATACTCCAGGTATTCAGGATAGCTGAATCCTCATTGCTTGGATGCAAGCAACTTGAAGTTGCTGCCACTGTTGCTATTAAACTAACCAATACACCACTGCACCCTCTCCCCCTTGCCAAAGCTGCTGCTTCTTGCTATCAGAGCAGTGCACACTCATGTAAATTTGGCACACACTCAACCTTTAACTTACACAGACACCTATTTACAGCTACACACACATACAATCACTATTATCTCCTCCTACCATCAGTGCAATCATGCCTCCTTGGTATGGTTCTTTGAGTATCAGTTAGAACTTATGCAAGGGTAACAATAACAAGATAGATCCTCATATCTGATATGATCTAATATGTATATATCCATTGATACTATAAGTAACATCCTCCCACTAGCTATTGGTCATTTTGTCAAGCACCTTGAGTACAAGATCAAAATACTCCCAATATGTCATAATATATCCTCACCCAAAATACCAAATTCTATAATATCTAACTAACACCAATTACACATATCAATTACATAGATATATAACTAATATAATGAGTTACAATGGACATCAGAAATAAATTTACACTATCATGCACAAGTCACCCAAAATAGATTCTCGTATCATAGTATATCACAAAGCATCATGATACGGCATAATCGTATCCAATTTTGGACACGTAGCTGGCCTCACACACTCAATCTAAGTCCAATTAGACCTAATTGACCTAATGACAAACACTTGGTGCACTAATCTCAAAATTCTCCAAAATTATGCACAAATCTTAATGTAGAAGTCACAATAGGGACCAAATAAACCTAGTTCTTCTTCTTATGGTTAGCCCTAAGCCATGGAAGGGTTCCTAATGCTCAAATGCATGAATTAGAATTTAAATTTAAAGAAAAATCAGAATTATACCTATTAGGAGATGGATTCCCAATAAATTTCTCAAATGGACACAATTATGACACAAGCTCCTAGTCAATTCCTTCTTCTCTAAGTGCTTCTTGCAATTCAAGCTACAATGCTACTTAGATTATGAAAATGGAAGGGAATGAGAGTGATATGAGATGAAATTGGTAGAGGGATGAAATAAATTAGGGAAGAACACAATTGGGGATCTAGAATGAAAGTAAATTATGAAGAAGAAAGAGAATTTGTCCCTTTAATAATGGCCAACCCTATGCTTCCCCTCCAAGCAACACACAAAGTCCAATATGCCCTCATTACTTAGTCATGAGGGATATTTAATTAAGGGGTTAAACATTGAAGCTTCTAATCTAATGAAAGCTTAATCTAATCTTCTAATTAATGAAGAGGGATGAGTCTAAAGAGCCTAGTCCAAATGTCTAGTCTAATTAGGTCCACTAGTGTCAAGTTCAGCTAAATAGGCTAGTTTACTAACCAATAAATAAATAACATAATATATAATATAAACACTAACTATAACTAATATGAAATGACAAAAAAAAAACCTATTTAGAAAAGTGGTAGTGACACTTCCTAAGACCTGACTCACATTCTGTCCTGAGTTTCTGAACCTGAGAATCTGCTGTTTGAGCTACCTTAATCCTTTCCACTAAATTTTATTATATCTAGAGGCTGGATAACATACCCATGTCTTGAGGTAACACTATCTTGATGCCCATCTCTCGAAGATCTTCTAGAATATATTTCTAAGTTGTCAAGACAAATGTGTTGCCTCTTCTGCTGAGAGCATTTGCCACTACATTAGCCTTGCCTGGGTGATACTGAAGTGTTACATCATAATCACCAAATAATTTTTCTACCTTCTCTACCTCATGTTCAAATCCTTTTGAGTAAATATATACTTTAAACTCTTGTGATCTGTGAATATCTTCACCTGATTACCATATAGATAAATGCCTCCACAACTTGAGTGCAAATACTACTACTGCCAATTCTAAGTCATGGGTCGGGTATTTTTTCTCGTGATCTCGTAGCTAACAAGATGAATAAGCTATTACTCTTCCATGCTGCATTTGTACACACCCAAGCCCTTTTCCCAATGCATCATAATAAACTGTGAATCCTCCTGACCCTACTGGAAGTGTAAGGATCGGTGCTGATATAAACTTGTTTTTCAACTTCTCGAATGATGCTTGGCACTCTACCGACCAAACAAACTTTACATCCTTATGGGTCAAACGATTCATTGGTGTTGATATTCGCATAAAATTCATCATGAATCTTCGATAATATCCTACCAATTCCAAGAAACTTCGAACATCTGCTACTATTTTTGGGACTGGCCAATTCTCAACTGCTTTAATTTTCTTGGTATCTATTGATACTCCTGCTCCTAAAATAATGCGCCCCAGGAATGACACATGATCCAACCAAAATTCACACTTGTCAAGCTTAGCATATAATTGGTGCTCCTTTAGAACTTGCAAAACCTTTCGGAGATGTTTTTCATGTTCTTCTTCACCGTTGGAGTAAACAAAAATGTCATATATAAATACTACTATGAATTGATCTAGGTATGGCATAAAGAAACGATTCATCAGATCTATGAATATGGTTGGTACATTGGTCAATCCGAATGGCATAACTAAGAATTCGTAATGCCCATATCGAGATCAAAATGTTGTCTTCAGTATATCTTGCTTCTGAACTCTTACTTGATAATATCTTGACCAAAGTTCTATCTTAGAAAATATACTTGCTCCACTCAATTGGTAAAACAAGTCATTAATCCTAGGCAACGGATACTTGTTCTTTACTGTTACTGTATTCAATTGTCTATGGTCAATACACAACCGTGTCGACCCATCTTTCTTCTTTACTAGAACCACTGGTGCTACCCATGTCGATCCAATATTTTATATAAAATATTTTGCCTTCAGTTCCTCCATATTTTGGTACAACTGATTGAGTTCTGTCGGTGACATCTGATAAACATTGTTGGAAAAGGGTTCTGCTCCTGGTTTTAACTCTATGCAGAACTCTACTTCCCTTACTAGGAGTAACCCTAGGAGCTCTCCTGGGAATACGTCAAGGAATTCTCTAATTATCTAGGAATCTGGTCTTCAATTTTTGTTACTACTGTAATACCACCTCTCTGCTGGTCATTTACCGTTCTATTGAAGATAAACTCTTCCTTGCATGGGATATTAAACAACACTCGACCCCTATGGCAATCTATCATTGCATGACTGTCTCTCAACCAGTCCATGCCTAAAATGATATCAAAGTTACCCATAGGAAACTCGATCAACCTTGAAGGTAATAAATGCCTGCACACTACGATTGGACACGCTAAAAATATGCTACCCACTCCTACGAGCCCAATACCAGTGAGTATATTCAACCTCTCTGGCAATGTCTCGAACTCCAATCTAATACGTGTTGCGAATCGTACAGATACAAATGAATGAGATGCTCATGAATCAAATAATGTTATGGCAGAAAAAGTTGTAACGAGAATATTACCTACCACCATGTTTCCTGATGCTAAGGTTTCCTCCAAGGATAGAGTAAAATCTTGGCCTTGGCCTTGCTGGGCTCCTTGTTGCTGCCTCCCCTGGTTAAGCAGTTGTGGCCTCTGTTACCCATACTGCAGATTCTTTTGTTGGTTGTACTTCTGGGTTTACATGGGCAACAGACGCTGAGCTAATGGCCTGATTACCAATACGGGTGTCACGACCTGCACCCGATGTAGGGGCACAAGTACGTGAACAACGCCCAGCCTACATCATAATAATGACGTAGAATGTTGTGTATGTCAACATTACTATCTAAATATCTCACACAATATATAAGGTACCTGTCAATGATATCTCAACTCTAAATGGAGGACACTATGATGATATAATGATAATAAATACCCAATCATAATATAAAACTAAAGAAAGATAAATGCACGATATGGAATAGAAGAAGTGATATACAAAGTCACAATACAACACAAGTCTAAGTCCAAAAGTCTAACCTCAATACAATGGTCTCAATATAATATTTGTTATAATGTCTAACTGTCAAATACAATAACATAAATGAGGACAGCTAAGTTTCTCCGACTGTTGGCATAACTCAATATACTCTACGGTGCAATCTCACCGGCCTTGCCATCCTGTGGCCCGTAACATATGTGATATATCTCCTCTGAACAATTATCTAAAAAATATATTCAATCAGGATGGAGCGAGCACACCTCTAACAGCAGTTCTGGTTAATTGATAATGACTATAAACTGTAAATAGTGACTGTAATACAAGAAAGGAATACAATGAACATATATCGTAGTATAGTAGAAAAGATGGACATGTAATCTAGAGCAATAGGGAAATATCAATACACTAGGAAATAGAATAAGATAAGAACTGATACTATACTATGTATTTTGCAATAACATACCAATATGTGTTTAACCAATGGTCAATAATCAATAAGCAATGTCCATAATAACACGATCATAATAGTATGGCTCAATCCCTTAGGATTGGCTATCCATAATAATACAATAGTACGGCACAATCCCTTAGTATTGGCTATCCACAATAATGCAAGAACAATAGTACGGCAGAATCCCTTAGGATTAACTATCCACAATAATGCAATAGTACGGCTCAATCTAATAGGATTGGCTATCCATAATAAAATAATAGTACGGCCCAATCCCTTAGGATTGGCTATCCATAATAATACAATAATACGGTTCAATCCCATAGGATTGGTTATCCACAATAATATGATCACAATAGTACGGCATAATTCTTTAGGATTGGCTATCCACAATAATGCAAGCACGATTGTACGATACAATCCCTTAGGATTGGCTATCCACAATAATAATGATTTCTAAATCAAGTCACGTTACTATACCAGAAACACAATATGAAGAACATGGTGATCAAAGTGTACAATGAATGTGAGAACCATAGATATATCAGAACTAAAATCTATACAATAAGCCTGTGTAACCATCGTGTCGAGAATCAGGTAAATTATTACTAAATACTTGTATTATAGTAATTATCGAATAATAGAAACTATAAGAGAATTGCTCGTCTGAGGTCCAGAGCAATGGATATCAACCAGTTTTCGTCTTGGTGTCTCAAGACCTAAATATGAACATCAAATCAAAATAGTGTTTTAAAATTTTAAATATGCTATACTAGTTTAAAACTAGGTCTCTAAGTCATTTCTAGGTTAGATTATGTCAAACTAGGTCTTTACCCTCATTTTAGGTCCAAACCTAGCTTCTAGGGTGGTTACAAAAGTAAACTAGTTGGTACTAGGTCGTACCTAGATTTCTAAGTCAATACCCTATTGATATTAGTAATACTATCTACTATTAGTATCTATATAGCTTATTTATTATCATATCATATGTATCTTATTAATACTCTACTACTAACTAATATCTTACTTATATTAACACTCACCTATATCTCACTTATATTAACACTCACCTATATCTCCCTTGGTATCTACGCTAATTACTCACACTACATGACACCTCTCACATACGCATTCAACACATACACATGATATACCAATGGCTCACTGTCAAACAATCCCACATCAACTTACCTTCACCAGATCAATACTTCCTTGCCCCTTGATGTTAACCCCCACACCCTCACAATAGCTCACTGTCAATACCCAATTCTATAAAATAGGTTTTTTTTTTTGGTAAATTGTGAATTGTATTTAATTAATTAATTTATATTTATTTAGTGATTGTATTATTTTTTAATGATTGTTTTAGGGTTTTGGCTAGCCTGGACCCATATTAGACCCTAGTGGACTCATGTCCGACCCGACCAACACCCTTGTGAGGATTATTTTGGGGCTTAGAAATATTTATTATATTTTTAGTGGATTAGTGGGAGAGATTTGGAGTTAGTTTGAGTGCTTTTGAAACCCGGAACCCAAACCCAAGTGTATGGAGGGCATTTTGGAATTTTGGACATGTAAACCCCCTTTAATTTAGCTTAGCCGGCCCCTACCTACCCACACCCACCCGAGAACCAGCAGCAAGCAGCCCCCTCTTCTTCATTTCTTCTTCTTCTTCACTTCTTCTTCTTCTCCACTTCTTCTTTCTTCTCCCCAAGTAAGTGTTCTTCATTTTTCTTCCTTCTTTCTTCCATTTCTTCTTCTTTATGTGAACCCTAACCTTGCATTTTCTCTAACCTAGGTGTGTGGAGCCTAGATTTAGTATGGACGCTAGATTTGGTGGCTTGGAACTTGAGGGAGGATTTCAAGTAGATCGGAGACTTTGGCCTTGGGATTTCAACTCCCAAGAGGTAACCCTAACTTTCCCCTTGTTAATTACTCTTGTGTAGTGTAATTAGTGGTTTAGAACCTTCCTAGACCCTAAGCCTACCCGTGGGAGAAAGTTGGAACTAGTTTGGTTGAGTTTAGAGACTTTGACACTAGGTTTTGTGTCAATTTTGGGTGGAATCCGAATTTGGCCCAATTTTGGGTGATGCCCTAGGTTAGACGGACCTAGGTAGACGTTGTCGGGTGTCTTGAGGGTGAGAGCATGTCTCAGTTCGGACACGGGAAGTCGTGTCGCGGAGAAACGGGCATTTCGGGCGAATTTGGGGTTTTCGTCATCGCCGATTCTAAGTGCGTGCGCGTTTTCGCCACGGGCCTAGAATCGACGCAGTAGTACTTTTTCTAGGATCTAGGTATCGTTTAGAACCTGTGGGTAAATTTTGGGCCGATTCCGAGTTGGTTTGGTGTGCGTTTCAGGAGGTTTTCCGAACCGCACACCGCGTGTTCGTCGAAATGACCGAACAGCCATTTCGACTTGGTTTCCTAGTTTCGGGCTTGTGCGCGCATTGGGTTAGCATCGGAGAGTGTGTTCTAGAGTTCTCGGATTATATTTTATATATTTATAGGTGTTTGTGCATGTCGGGGTCGTTGGGCGTGAGTGGGGCGTGTTGGTTGTGTGTTGTGGTTGAGTTGTGTTTAGTGTCTATATATATATATATGTATGTGTGTCTATATATGTCTATATATATATATATATATATATATATATATATATATGTGTGTGTATTTATATATATGTGCTTGTGTATGTATATGTCTATGTGTATATATATATGTATATGTATAAGTGTGCTTGTGTATGTATATGTCTATGTATATATATATATATATATATATATATATATATATATATATATATATATATATATATATATATATATATATATATATATATATATATATATGTATAAATGTGTATGTGTATATATATATATATATCTTAGAGTGAGTGTGTTGATATGTATTTATAGATATTAGTATGTGTGTGTATATATATATATATATATATATATATATATATATATATATATATATATATATATGTATGATTATATATATATAGTGATATATATATGTATATAGGAGTGTGTGTGTGTGTGTGTGTGTGTGTGTGTGTGTGTGATTATGAGAAGGGGGGGAGTCAGCAGCACAGCAGCAGCAAAGGCAGCTGCAGCAGCAGCCTCTTCAAGTAGCAGCAGCAGCAGCACAAGCAAGAGCAGCAGCAGCATTCGCAGTTGCTAGGTAGTAGAGAGATAGATCTATATATCTATATGAATAGATTATTAGATAAGTTAGTTTATTAGATAGCTAGATAGATGGATTGATAGTTAGATAGGTAAATAGATAGATAGTTACTTAGATAGATAGCTAGTTAGATAAATATGTAGCTAGATAGATACGTAGATAACTAGATAGGTAGATAGATAGTTATATCTATCTAAGATATAGATATATATATACCTATAGCTATACATATCTATGGATATCTAGATAGTTATATATATATATTTATGAGTTGGGTAAGGTATATATGGGTATATGTATATGTGTGTGGATATCTATATATATATGAACATAGGTACTTAGATATGTATAGATATGATAGATATATATATTTTTAGCCTAGATTATAGCTAGATATATATATATTTACATACTTAGATAGCTACTAGATAACTAGTTAGAGGGGTTTGAGAGCGGTATCTCAATACCTTGAGATATCCAAGGTATTGAGTTTCGAGCGGGGTATTTGAGCATTAGCCTAGGAATAGTATTGGAGTGGTTTTTATATGCTTATATATATATATATATATTTACGCGTGCTAGCATAGGTTTTAGCGGGTTTAGGCAGGGTGCGTGGCCTAGGGCGAGGTATCGGATACCGAGGGTATCCCGCTATCTCGATGAGGCGAGTTTGTGAGTTTTCTAGCTTAATGAGCTCGGTTTGACCTAAAATTTCAGGGACACCCTAGTTTAACCTAGCTTTGACCATAATTGTCCCCGTTGACCGTAAAAGTCAACGTTTGACCTAGTTTTGACCTAGAGTTGACTTTTTGGACCCTGGGTTGACTTTTTGACCCGAATTTCACCGGTTTGACCCGTTCGACCTAGAATAGCCCTAAAAGCCTGTTTTTAATTATTTTATATCAGTTTAAATCCTTACAACCCAGTTTAATTCTGTTTTTTGTAATAGGTTCTCACGATACCGGTCCGGATCTCGATCCTCATCAGTTGCTCAGGACATCAGGCGAGTACCTACCTATGATAGTTTCTATTTCATGATAGCATTTATATCACCTATTCTAGGACTGTGATACTTGATTCTGACACATTGTTACACGAGCAGGTACTAGTGGATCCCGTCATGAGATGCTATCCCCCTTACCGTGTTCAGCGGGTACTCTATCACGTGTATTTCATCATGTGCTTCGGGTATTGATTCTCATGTGCTATCATGTGCTTCTTGTGCTCTCACCTTCGTGTGCGCGAGCTATTATCATGTACGTAGCGTGTTGTGGTTGGATCCAAGAGTATTAGTGTGGGAGGGGAGTAGGAGTTGGTTATGTGATCAAAGCCAAACAGTATTCATGTGTATGTCGGTTATGCAAATCACGCATAACGGAGTTATCGTAGTATTTTTTATGTGCAACCTAAGCCGATCACATAACGAACTTGTGCTCAAGGCACTTAGCTAGTATTCATGTTTTCTCACCTGTAGTTACTTTTCCACTACTTGTATTGTTCTCCAGTTTATATTGCAGCTACTTATTGTGCTCCAGCATATATTTATTTCATGTGCATCTTGTATACTTTTTTATTGCTCATCATATACACCTTACCATGTATTTGGAGTTGCTTTCAGAGTTATGTACTTCGCTCCAGTCCTGACTGGGCATATTTTTTCCAGAGGATCCTGAGGACTATTGCCCGACGTTCTACGGGCCGGGTGTTGACGAGGGTTGTGACCCCGAGATCGAGGAGGAGTGCACCGAGGAGACGCCTATAGCGCCCTAGTTAGCTAGGTGGGTTTCCTGGGTTGTTCCCAGTGGTTTATTTTGGATGATTGTACTTATTCTTTTGTTGCTGTGAGATGTTGTAGACTATTATGGCCTTGGGCTGTATTTTTGGATATTGTCTTGCTCTCTTTGGTTCTGTTTCTTTGTTCATATCATATCGTGCTTTATTTCTTCCCCTAGTTATTGTGATTGAGAGTTCATATATATATTGCGTGGTTGCCCTCCTTTTTGGAGAGGTCATGGCAGATTTTTTGTGAGATATATAGATAGTTGGTTGACCTAGAACGGACCTTTCAGCGTTCTACCGCCGATTCTGCGGCGTAGGCTGGACGTACCCACGGCTCATGACCGATTTTTGGGTGCGGGTCATGACACATTTTTGGTGGTGGCCCATGCAGGTCTAGTTTTTAGGTTTATCTGTAATAGGATATAGGCTGAGAGAGAGTGTGCTCAATCACAACTAGGACCCTTCCTGATTTCTCTTGCTATCTTAATTTTTCTGAAATTATTTTCTTTTGCAATATTACTGTCCTTCTTTGATGATATCGTTTCTTGCACTGTATTGACTTCTTTTGGTCTGTGTTCAGGATGCCTCCGAAGACTAGATCTTAGCGCACCGTCCCAGCAACTGCCACCGAGAGGTCTGCCACCTCTCGTCCTGCTCGACTTCCGGCAGCTGCTGCCGCTCCACTCGCCACTCCTGCAGTTGAGGGAGCGTCTGTTTCTCTCGGAGATCCCCTTACTCCCATTGATCCGAGAGTCACCCAGTTGTTCTGGTGGTACCTCCTCCACCACCGCCTGCACCAGTGGATGCCACGCAGTTGTTCGCATTCTGCCGAGAGATGATGGACGCGCAGCACCGTCAGGTGGATATTATAAGGATGGGCATTGAGAATGCTCGTCAGGTGGCTATGACAGCGGTCGACAGAGTGGCTCAGATCCAGCCACAGCCAGAGCAGGCTCAGTATCCGAGGTCGGGTACTATTATCGACTTCCAGAGGATGCGGCCCAAGGAGTTCCGCGGTACAGAGGGGATCCTGTACGCCGACGACTGGATCGAGCATATAGAGGGCATCTTCATGCTGGCGATGATCCCAGCCAGCATGCAGATCGAGGCAGCGGGCAGCCAGATGATCGACCTTGCCCTTACTTGGTACCGCACGGATACACGGATAGCAGTTTCGGGACTGACTTGGGAGGCTTTCAAGAAGCTTTTCAAGGAGAAGTTCTTCCAGGATGTGGCTCTCAGTGCTTTAGAGAGTCAGTTTGAGGCGCTCGTCCAGGGGAGTATGCTAGTGGATGAGTATGCATCAGAGTTCTGCCGTCTGGGCAGATTTGTTGAGGGGTTGTCTGAGGCAGCGAAGGCGCTGAAGTTCTGCAAGGGTTTGGTCATGGCGGTCAAGTCCTTGACTAGGAGCGACCGCGAGGAGACCTTCGAGCAGATTATCAGCGATGCACAGAGAGCTGAGGATGACTTGGAGCTGAAGACTAAGCGCAGCAGAGATGCTTCGGGAGCAGGCAGCAGTGCAGGCCCAGCCAAGAGGCCATTCCAGCAGACCCAGCAGCACCAGGGTCAGGGTCGTACGCCCTTCCGGCAGGCGCCCCAGCAGCAGAGACAGGGACAGCAGCAGGGCCAGAGGCAGCCCATCATTTGCCCTTTCTGTAGGAAGCCAGGGCACGGATAGGACATATGCAGAAAGAGGCTGGGTAGATATTTATTGTGTGGAGCAGCAGATCACCAGCTGAAGGATTGTCCTTCAGCGCTTGTCCGTACAGCTCAGGACGGAGGAGCCGCTCAGAGGGCACCAGCCAGAGCACCTGCAGCGCAGCAGAGAGGAAAGCCTTTGCAGACTCAGCAGCAGAGGTTTGTCCAGCACCAACAGCAGCACCGAGGAGGACAGTAGGGGCAAGCTTTTGCCCTGACCGTAGACGAGGCCGAGCCCGTTGGTGATGTGATCTCAGGTTCTGTTCTTCTTGATTCTATTCCAGTACTTGCTTTATTTGATTCTGGTACTTCCAATAGCTTTGTGTCTGTATCTTTTGCTGTTAGACACCATCTTGTTGCTGAACCTTTAGCTAGACTCTGCAAGATCACGACCGGGGGGGCATCATCTTAGTCAGTGATGTCTGCAGAGACCAGAGAGTTACCTTGGGAGGCCGGAAGTTGAGTGTGTGCCAACTCGTAATGCCACTTCCGAGCTACGATATTGTACTCGGGATGGATTGGTTGAGTATGCATTATGCTAGTATAGATTATCGTGGAGGCAGAGTTTTATTTAGTCCGTCGGGTGAGCCAGAGTTTCAGTTTGCCAGAGGAGCAGCGGAGCAGACCGAGGGAGTCTTCTGCGGAGCCCTGGTGGTAGAGCCGAGGTTGCTACATCCACTGATAGAGGAGTACATGGATGTCTTTCTGGAGGAGTTGCCAGGGTTACCTCCGGACAGAGATGTGGAGTTTTCTATAGACTTGGTGCCAGGCGCGGAGCCGATATCCCAGCACGTCTATAGAGTCAGCAACAGTGAGCTGATAGAGTTGAAGAAGCAGGTGGATGAGCTTCAGGACAAGGGATTTATCAGATCTAGTTCTTCTCCGTGGGGTGCTCCGGTACTTTTTGTGCCGAAGAAGGATGGGTCGATACGGATGTGTATCGACTACAGGGCTCTGAACAACCTCACAATCAAGAACAAGTATCCGGTACCGCGTATTGATGATCTTTTTGACCAGTTGAGCAGAGCGAGGGTATTTTCCAGGATTGATCTGAGGACAGGCTACCACCAGGTGAAGGTCAGGAAGGAGGATATTCCGAAGACAGCTTTTCGGACCAGATATGGACAGTATGAGTTCATGGTGATGCCGTTTGGGTTGACTAATGCCCCGGCAGTATTCATGAATCTGATGAACAAGGTGTTCCATCAGCATCTGGACAGGTTTGTGGTGGTGTTTATAGATGACATCTTGGTGTATTCGAAGACCCCAGAGGAGCACGAGGAGCATCTGAGGATAGTGCTGGAGACTCTCAGGAAGGAGAAGCTTTATGGAAAGCTTTCGAAGTGCGAGTTCTTCCTTGACAAGGTTAAATTCCTTGGTCATGTGGTGACTGGAGAGGGTATCTCGGTGGATCCGAGAAAGATCATGGCAGTTGAGGCATGGAGTTCTCCGAGTTCAGTAGCCGAGGTCAGCAGTTTCCTGGGACTGGCAGGTTACTACAGGAGATTTGTTCAAGATTTTTCCCGGATTGCAGAGCCATTGTCCAGGCTGACCCGGAAGGACGTGGAGTTTGTTTGGTCAGAGGAGTGCCAGGTTGCCTTTGATGAGCTAAAGAGGAGGTTGACGACAGCTCCAGTGTTGACGTTACCATCAGGTTCTGGAGGTTTCACTATCTATAGTGATGCATCGGGGAAGGGACTGGGTTGTGTGTTGCAGCAGAATGGGAGGGTGATTGCCTATGCTTCTAGGCAATTACAATCTCATGAGAAGAACTACCCTACCCACGATTTGGAGTTGGCAGCGGTCATTTTTGCTCTGAAGTTGTGGAAATACTATTTATACGGAGAGCGTGTGGAGATCTTCACAGACCACAAGACCTTGAAGTATGTGTTTACCCAAAAAGAGCTGAACATGAGGCAGAGGAGATGGTTGGAGTTGATGAAAGACTTCGACATATTGTTGCAGTACCATCCAGGGAAGGCGAACGTAGTTGCGGATGCGTTGAGCAGGTATCCGGTAGCTATGTGCCTGACTACAGATCGTTATCTTCTGGCAGATCTAGAGAGCTTGGGCATTGAGATGATAGTGCCTGGAGTTAAGATACAGATGTGGGGACTGCAGATTCAGTCAGAGTTAGTAGACCGGATTAGGGCTACACAGTTTGAGGATGAGTCCCTGAGGAGCATCAGGGCGCAGGATCAGATGGGTTTGTCAGATGACTTCACCATTGCTGATGATGGTTCATTGCGGCACGGTACCAGATTGTGTGTGCCGAGTGGGTCGTTGCGCGAGGAGGTTCTCCAGGAGACGCATCGATCCCAGTATTCTATACATCCAGGCGCCAACAAGATATATAGAGATTTGAGAGAACATGTATGGTGGTACGGGATGAAGCAGGAGGTAGCACGCTTCGTATCCCGATGCTTAGTGTGCCAGCAGGTGAAGGCGGAGAGGAAGAGGCCAGGAGGTTTGCTCCAGCCGTTACCTATTCCGGAGTGGAAATGGGAGCATATGACCATGGATTTTGTTTCTGGACTTCCCCGTTCTCCAGGCGGAAAGGATGCGATTTGGGTCATCGTGGACAGGTTGACCAAATCGGCCCACTTTCTACCATTCAAAGTGGGTACGTCTACAGAGAGACTAGCAGAGATGTATGTGTGCCAGATAGTCAAACTGCATGGAGTTCCTGTGAGCATAGTATCAAATCGGGACATGTCACTACCACATTTTCTAGGAAAGGGTATTTTGGTAATTTCCTATTTAAATAAATATTGTGCATGGTAAATAATTATTTGTTGTATTATTTAATTGTTGTTAGTTATTATTTAATTATTTTAGACTTATTTTAGTGGACCCAACTAGTTTAGTTTGGACCCATGGACCAACATGAATTAATTAGTTAGACTTGGCCCATTTAGAAAGCCCATAGTTAAGGAGATGGATTAAATTAATTAAATGATTAGACTAGAAGCTTCCTTCCTTAATTATTTCTTCATGAGAGGCCCCAAGGGGTACATTGGACATTTTACAATTTCTTGGGGGAGGGGCTATGGCCGGCCTATTAAAGAGGGGGGGAAATTTCTCTCTCCTCTCATCTCATTCCAAATCTAGATCTAGAATTCTCCCACTACCAAATTCCCTCCATTCCCAATCCAATTCCCTACCAAATTCATTTCAAATTCTTCCCAATTCACCATTAGAGAAGGAGGAAGCAAGGATCTAGAAGAAGGAAGCAAGGATCTACAAAGAGGAGCAAGGATCTACAATTTGGAAGCAAGTTCATCTCAATTGGAGGTTTCATTGGGAATCCATCTCCCAATAGGTATAATTCATATTTTCCCATTTAAATAGCTTCTAAATCTGAGATTTAATCATGTAAAATCAACCTATATGTATGTAGTACCCATAGGACTTTGTTTTGTGTTCATAGGAGACCCATGGAGAAAGTTATGGTGCTTTTTGTGTCAATTTTGTTGGAATTCCGAATTTATATTTTGTTGTGTGTGTCAATTGATCCTATAGATCAATTGAACATGAGATTTGTGTTTGAGGCTAGTTTCGTGTCCATATTGGGATACTTGTGGTTCGTATCCCAACTATTTGGTGATACGTGTCATTTGGGGGTTTTCCTCCGACACGGGGCTTTGAACATGTCGTATTTTGACACGGACACATAGATCTACTTTTGACGCTTTGATTTGTTCATAAATATTATTTGTGATTTGTTTGTGTTCTTCGGGGTGCATTTGGTTGTGTGTTGGACTCGTGTCGCATGCGTATCCTAGATCTAGTGGGATACGGTGAGATACTCTCCAATTGTGTGTATTTTTGCATAGATCTAATTAATTGTGGTTCAATTCTTCATTTATAATTAGTATATATATATGGATATTAAATATTTATTTTGTGTATTTATTATAGTAATTATTGTAGCATAGATCTATATTTTGGGTGTGCTAATATAATGTACAATATAATATGTAGCTTTCTTGCATGCAAATATATATGTTACTACTTGTTAAATAATATAATTTATACATAAAATATTTTATAAAATATATTTGTATGTTTAATTGTGTAATTATATTATTTATAATTATTATGTAATTATTTTGATATTAATGTAAATATTTTCGGTGTGCTTCTAGCCATGTAAATTATATGTTCTTTGTTAAATATTTGAAGGTATAAGTTTATGTATATATTAATATATATATGTACATTTTTGTATTAATGGTTTATATATATATATACTATTTTATATATTCTGTTTATATATATATATATATATATATATATATATATATATTGTTTATATATTCTGTTTTTATATATATAATTATATATATACAACTTGTTTTAGTGACAGTGAATTAATGACAGTAAAAAACTGTCATTAATTAGCCGACTAATAGCAGCCGCTGTAGCCTTCGGGCAATTAATGACAAACCTGTCATTAATTGCAGCAGCGGGAAACAGCAGCTTTTCTGCGACGCTTTTCCGCGACAGTTTAACTGTCAGCGAAAACCAAAGCAGTGGCAGTTTATTATTTGGGTTTCGGTGACAGTCCTTCGGTGACAGTCCCGACTGTCACTATTTAAACTGTTTTGATTTAATCCTATTTTATTCACTATTTTTCAATGACGCTTTGACAGATTTAATGTATATATTATATATTATAATTGTATATATATATATGTATATATATATGTGTTTTGTGAGGAATAATAATTGTAATAATATATTATGTTATTTATATAAATGTTGGGTTGTATATATATTATTTTAGGGTATATATTAATTATATTATTAGTATACTTTGTGTGAGTTCTTTTTGAATCTAATTTGATTCCTAAATTATTGTAGTTTATCTCTATATTATTTTATAGATGTCTTGTGAGGTTGACTTTGGGTTTGACCATGTTTGACTTTAGTGGACTTTAGAGTTGACCATAGTTGACTTTTGACTTAGAATTGACTTATTGACCTAGAAATTGCCTAGTTTGACTTGTTCTCTTTCCGGGACCTTGTATTAATATGGTATTCCATATCTAGGTCTTCGAGGCACCGAGTCAGACATTTGTGAGACTGTTCATTGGACTTCAGGCGAGTACATTCTCTGATAGTTTCTCATTTATGATATCCTCTATGTTCGTTGTATCTAGTGTAGATATACATGTTCTCTTGACACTATGGTTACACGGATTGGTATATCCGGATCTCGTCATGAGATGTTATTCCTTGGTATATGGTGTATATGGTGCAAGTATTGTTTCATTGGTTATCTTGTACATGTACAGACATCGATTCTCGGGGAGACTAGCTATCTTCTTGGGGAATCTAGTGCCATAACGTACCGTGGTTAGATCTATTATACCAGTCGGGGTGGAGAGTATTTTAGTGTAGATATGTGATCATACCCTCCTTGTGCATGTCTTGTTCCTTGTGAGTGTTGATCATACACCACACGTATAATCAGCCAGGCCATTATACTCTTGTGCAAGTTCCTAAGTCGATCACATGTTAAAGCTAGTACTCACACACTTAGTCATTAGTATTCTTGTTCTATCAGCATATTGTTCATTATTGTATTTCTTTCCAGTACTTTCTTATTGTCTATACATTTCTTGTATCTATTTATGCATCTTGTTTATCCACAGCTACTTACTATTACATAGTTTTTATCATTATTTGAGAACTGCTGTTAGGGTTGTACTCTGCTCCTTTCCTGACTGGATATATTTTTCCAGATGACACTGAGGAGTACCCTACCTATTATGGACCCCAGGATGTTGTGGGTTTAGATTCTGAGACCCTGGCTCAAGAGGGACTTATCCCAACTGAGACAGTTGACCCTGGAGTTGTAGCTTTATAGTTTTGTAGTATTCTTTTGTACTGGATTTGTCTCCAGCATATTTCTGTATTTTTTTTCAGACTCATTGATGTATTATTTTAGACTCATGAGTTGTATTATGACTATTATATTCTTATCTGATTCGTGTTCATTCTATCTTAGTTCTGTGATTGAGTACACTATCTTTTGGTAGTTCATTATATTAGATAGACTTTCTAGACAGCGTTCTACCGCCGATTCTGCGGCGTAGGCTGGGCGTTGTTTCCGACTAGTACCCTTACCCCGGGTGCGGGTCGTGACACGTTTTTGGTGGTGGCCCATGCAGGTCTAACTTCACAAGTATGTGATGTCGTGGTAGTGCGACAACTTAGTTGTACTACTGCGAGCCTGCGATAGGATATAGGATATAGGCTGAGATACTCAATCACATCTAGGAAAATTCTTTTGATTCAACTATTCTCCTTTGACGTTGATACTTGATCTCTTAAACTGTCCTTTCCTTGATGTCTTACATCTTGTGCCATATTGATTCTCATTCCGTCTTTTTTATAAGACATACTCGGAGATACTTGCGGAGGCACGCAAGGTTGAGCGGGATCTGGGTTTGAAGACCAAGAGAGACCGTGATTCTTTTCTGGGGGCCAACGGCAGTGCAGTATCTGTCAAACGTACTCATTTCCAGTCCAGACCTTTCCAGCAGCCACAGCAGAACCAGACTCCAGCTAGAGCGCCTTTTTATCAGGCACCTCAGCAGCAGAGGCAGTTACAGCAAGCTCTATGCAACTTCTGCAAGAAGCCCGGCCACATCTGGGAAGTTTGCAGAAAGAGGCTAGGAGTTTGTTTGTATTGTGGTACTGAAGGGCATCAATTGAGGGAGTGTCCTCGTCGTGCAGTTCAGGGAGCAGCTCCAGCTCCGAGGGCACAGATGAGACCACCTGCAGCACAACCGAGGGGACCGCTTCCGACACAGCAGCAGCATTTTGTCCAGCATCAGCAGCAGGGAGGTGCTCGGCAGGGACGAGCGTTTGCTATGACAGTCGAAGAGGAGGAACCCACCGGAGATGTCATCGCAGGTTCTATTCTTCTTGATTCCATTCCAGCTTTAGCTTTGTTTGATAGTGGTGCTTCCCATAGTTTTGTATCTATTTCTTTTGCTCTAAAGCATGGTTTGGTAGCTGAGTCTTTGCTTAGGACTTGCAAGATCATGACCGGGGGAGGCATTATCCTGGTTAATGATATTTGCAAAGATCGGAGAGTTACTCTGGAAGGCCGGGAGTTGAGTGCGTGTCTACTTGTAATGTCACTTCCGAGCTACGACATTGTACTCGGGATGGATTGGTTGAGTAGGCACCGTGCTAGCATAGATTGTAGAGGAGGTAGAGTTTTGTTTGGTCCGCCAGGAGAGCCAGAGTTCGAGTTTGCTAGAGGAGCTGCGGAGCAGGAAGAAGGCATTATTTGTGGAGCTATGGTGGAAGACAAGGAGTTGCCACATCCGTTGATAGCAGAATTTTTGGATGTGTTTCCTGAAGAATTGTCAGGATTGCCGCCAGATCGAGATGTTGAATTTTCTATAGACTTGGTGCCAGGTGCAGAATCGATTTTGCAGCATGTCTATAGAGTAAACAACAGCGAGCTGGTCGAGTTGAAGAAGCAGGTGGACGAATTGCAGGATAAGGGGTTTATCAGATCGAGTTCTTCACCATGGGGAGCCCCGGTATTGTTTGTACCGAAGAAGGATGGATCGGTGCGTATGTGCATTGATTACAGGACTTTGAATAATCTCACTATCAAGAATAAGTATCATTTGCCACGGATTGATGATCTGTTTGATCAGTTGAGTGGTGCGAAGGTGTTTTCTAAGATAGATTTGAGATCAGGCTACCATCAGGTGAAGGTGAAGCCGGAGGACATACCGAAGACTGCTTTTAGAACTCGGTATGGTCAGTTCGAGTTTATGGTGATGTCGTTTGGTTTAACTAATGCACCGGCGGTATTTATGAACTTGATGAACAAGGTGTTCCACCAGTACCTTGACAAGTTCGTGGTGGTGTTCATCGACGACATACTCATATACTCGAGGACACCGGAGGAGCATGAGGAGCATTTGAGGATTGTGTTGGATGTGCTGAGGAAGGAGAAGCTGTATGGAAAGTTGTCCAAATGTGAGTTTTTCTTGGACAAGTTGGAATTCTTGGGGCATGTTGTGACTGGTGATGGTATTTCAGTGGATCCGAAGAAGATTTCAGCAGTAGAATCTTGGAAGACTCCGAGTTTGGTAGCAGAGATCAGGAGTTTCTTGGGATTGGCAGGCTACTACAGAAAGTTTGTGCAAGATTTTTCGAGGATTGCCGAGCCGATGACCAGACTCACAAGGAAGGATGTGGAGTTTGTTTGGACAGAAGATTGCCAGGCCACTTTTGAGGAGTTGAAGAAGAGGTTGACGTCTGCTCCTATTTTGACATTGCCATCAGGGTCCGGAGGTTTCACTATTTATAGTGATGCATCGGGAAAGGGTTTAGGTTGTGTTCTTCAGCAGCATGGGAAAGTGATTGCCTATGCATCCAGGCAATTGCGTCCTCATGAAAAGAACTATCCTACCCATGATTTGGAGTTGGCAGCTGTCATATTCGCCCTGAAGTTGTGGAAACATTATTTGTACGGAGAGCGTGTGGAGATCTTCACAGACCACAAAAGCTTGAAGTACGTTTTCACGCAGAAGGAGTTGAACATGAGGCAGCGTCGGTGGTTGGAACTGATGAAGGATTTTGATATCTCTTTGCAATATTATCCTGGGAAGGCCAATGTAGTTGCCGATGCTTTGAGCAGGTATCCGGTAGCTATGTTCTTGACGCAGGATCGATATTTGTTGGAGGACTTGGAGAGCTTGGGCATTGAGGTGATTGTTCCGGGTGGTGCTATACAGATGTGGGGATTGCAGATACATTCAGATTTGATGGATAGGATCAAGGCAGCACAGTATGATGACGTATCTTTGAGAAGTATCAGAGCTCAGGTGAGAGCAGGATTGGAGGATGATTTCACTATTGCAGAGGATGGATCTTTGAGGCATGGAGTTAGATTGTGTGTGCCTAGTGGGAAGTTACGAGAGGAGATATTGCAGGAAGCGCATCGCTCTCAGTATTCTATACATCCAGGTGCTAACAAAATATATCGGGATATGCGAGAGAGTGTGTGGTGGTATGGCATAAAGAGGGAAGTGGCACAGTTTGTATCCAGATGCTTAGTGTGCCAGCAGGTGAAAGCCGAGAGGCAGAGGCCAGGAGGTTTACTTCAGCCATTACCCATTCCAGAGTGGAAGTGGGAACACATTACTATGGATTTTGTGTCCGGACTACCACGATCTCCAGGAGGGAAAGACGCGATTTGGGTCATTGTTGATAGATTGACCAAGTCGGCCCACTTTTTGCCTTTCAAGGTGGGTTTGTCTACGGAGAAGCTGGCAGAGATGTATGTGAGGCAGATCGTTAGGATACATGGAGTTCCCGTCAGCATAGTCTCAGATCGGGATAGTCGTTTCACTTCTCATTTCTAGAGGAGTTTGCAGGAGAGTTTGGGCACTCAGCTCAAGTTCAGTACTGCATATCATCCCCAGACAGATGGGCAGTCAGAGAGGACTATTCAGACTCTCGAGGATATGTTGCGCACTTGTGTACTAGATTTTGGGGGTTCTTGGGAGGACCATCTCCATTTGGTAGAGTTTGCTTACAACAACAGTTACCAGGCCAGTATAGAGATGTCACCTTTTGAAGCTCTATATGGTCGGAGGTGTTGTACTCCTTTGTCTTGGGACGATATTGGAGAGAGAGTTTTGCTTGGGCCAGAGATGGTTGTGGATGCAGCAGAGAAGGTTCAGTTGATCAGAGACAGACTTCGAGTGGCACAGGACAGACAACGGCATTGGGCCGATAGCCATCGGAGACCCTTGGAGTTTGAGGTATAGTTTAGATTTTATTTTGTGTGCTTGTTCTTGGTTGTTTGTTATAGATAAGTTCTTAAGGTGGTATTTTGTTCTAGGTGGGTGGTTTGGTGTTTCTGAGGATTTCTCCGACACGAGACACGATTCGCTTCGGTGGAGGCGGAAAGCTTAGTCCGCGATTCATTGGACCTTTCACTATTCTAGAGAGGGTCGGTGCAGTTGCTTATAGACTAGACTTGCCACCTGCATTGGAGGGAGTGCACAACGTGTTTCATGTGTCGCAGTTGAGACGATACGTGGCAGATCCTAGTCATGTATTGGATCACTCAGAGATAGAGGTGGGCCCTACTCTTAGCTATCCAGAGCAGCCAGTTGGAATTCTGGATCGGAGAGAGAAGGTGCTGAGGAACCAGACTATTCCTTTGGTGCACGTCGCATGGAGGCATCACTCTCCGGGGGAGTCTACCTGGGAGAGAGAGGATGACATGCGAGAGCGTTATCCATATTTGTTTGTACCTTGAGGTATGTTATTTCTAGTTATGTTCTGTTCATTGTTATGTTCTGTTCATTAGTTAGTTGTGATTCTTTAGTTCTGTTCTGTGATTTTCTGGGGGTAGTTTTCGTCTTTGAATTTCGAGGACGAAATTATTTTAAGGAGGGTCGACTTGTCACTACCACATTTTCTAGGAAAGGGTATTTTGGTAATTTCCTATTTAAATAAATATTGTGCATGGTAAATAATTATTTGTTGTATTATTTAATTGTTGTTAGTTATTATTTAATTATTTTAGACTTATTTTAGTGGACCCAACTAGTTTAGTTTGGACCCATGGACCAACATGAATTAATTAGTTAGACTTGGCCCATTTAGAAAGCCCATAGTTAAGGAGATGGATTAAATTAATTAAATGATTAGACTAGAAGCTTCCTTCCTTAATTATTTCTTTATGAGAGGCCCCAAGGGGTACATTGGATATTTTATAATTGCTTGGGGGAGGGGCTATGGCCGGCCTATTAAAGAGGGGGGGAAATTTCTCTCTCCTCTCATCTCATTCCAAATCTAGATCTAGAATTCTCCCACTACCAAATTCCCTCCATTCCCAATCCAATTCCCTACCAAATTCATTCCAAATTCTTTCCAATTCACCATTAGAGAAGGAGGAAGCAAGGATCTAGAAGAAGGAAGCAAGGATCTACAAAGAGGAGCAAGGATCTACAATTTGGAAGCAAGTTCATCTCAATTGGAGGTTTCATTGGGAATCCATCTCCCAATAGGTATAATTCAGATTTTCCCATTTAAATAGCTTCTAAATCTGAGATTTAATCATGTAAAATCAACCTATATGTATGTAGTACCCATAGGACTTTGTTTTGTGTTCATAGGAGACCCATGGAGAAAGTTATGGTACTTTTTGTGTCAATTTTGTTGGAATTCCGAATTTATATTTTGTTGTGTGTGTCAATTGATCCTATAGATCAATTGAACATGAGATTTGTGTTTGAGGCTAGTGTCGTGTCCATATTGGGATACTTGTGGTTCGTATCCCAACTATTTGGTGATACGTGTCATTTGGGAGTTTTCCTCCGACACGGGGCTTTGAACATGTCGTATTTTGACACGGACACATAGATCTACTTTTGACGCTTTGATTTGTTCATAAATATTATTTGTGATTTGTTTGTGTCCTTCGGGGTGTATTTGGTTGTGTGTTGGACTCGTGTCGCATGCGTATCCTAGATCTAGTGGGATACGGTGAGATACTCTCCAATTGTGTGTATTTTTGCATAGATCTAATTAATTGTGGTTCAATTCTTCATTTATAATTAGTATATATATATGGATATTAAATATTTATTTTGTGTATTTATTATAGTAATTATTGTAGCATAGATCTATATTTTGGGTGTGCTAATATAATGTACAATATAATATGTAGCTTTCTTGCATGCAAATATATATGTTACTACTTGTTAAATAATATAATTTATACATAAAATGTTTTATAAAATATATTTGTATGTTTAATTGTGTAATTATATTATTTATAATTATTATGTAATTATTTGGATATTAATGTAAATATTTTAGGTGTGCTTCTAGCCATGTAAATTATATGTTCTTTGTTAAATATTTGAAGGTATAAGTTTATGTGTATATTAATATATATATGTACATTTTTGTATTAATGGTTTATATATATATATATATACTGTTTTATATATATTTTTTATATATATATATATATATTGTTTATATATTCTGTTTTTATATATATAATTATATATATACAACTTGTTTTAGTGACAGTGAATTAATGACAGTAAAAAACTGTCATTAATTAGCCGACTAATAGCAGCCGCTGTAGCCTTCGGGCAATTAATGACAAACCTGTCATTAATTGCAGCAGCGGGAAACAGCAGCTTTTTTGCGATGCTTTTCTGCGACAGTTTAACTGTCAGCGAAAACCAAAGCAGTGGCAGTTTATTATTTGGGTTTCGGTGACAGTCCTTCGGTGACAGTCCCGACTGTCACTATTTAAACTGTTTTGATTTAATCCTATTTTATTCACTATTTTTCAATGACGCTTTGACAGATTTAATGTATATATTATATATTATAATTGTATATATATATATATATATGTATATATATATGTGTTTTGTGAGGAATAATAATTGTAATAATATATTATGTTATTTATATAAATGTTGGGTTGTATATATATTATTTTAGGGTATATATTAATTATATTATTAGTATACTTTGTGTGAGTTCTTTTTGAATCTAATTTGATTCCTAAATTATTGTAGTTTATCTCTATATTATTTTATAGATGTCTTGTGAGGTTGACTTTGGGTTTGACCATGTTTGACTTTAGTGGACTTTAGAGTTGACCATAGTTGACTTTTGACTTAGAATTGACTTATTGACCTAGAAATTGCCTAGTTTGACTTGTTCTCTTTCCGGGACCTTGTATTAATGTGGTATTCCATATCTAGGTCTTCGAGGCACCGAGTCAGACATTTGTGAGACTGTTCATTGGACTTCAGGCGAGTACATTCTCTGATAGTTTCTCATTTATGATATCCTCTATGTTCGTTGTATCTAGTGTAGATATACATGTTCTCTTGACACTATGGTTACACGGATTGGTATATCCGGATCTCGTCATGAGATGTTATTCCTTGGTATATGGTGTATATGGTGCAAGTATTGTTTCATTGGTTATCTTGTACATGTACAGACACCGATTCTCGGGGAGACTAGCTATCTTCTTGGGGAATCTAGTGCCATAACGTACCGTGGTTGGATCTATTATACCAGTCGGGGTGGGGAGTATTTTAGTGTAGATATGTGATCATACCCTCCTTGTGCATGTCTTGTTCCTTGTGAGTGTTGATCATACACCACACGTATAATCAGCCAGGCCATTATACTCTTGTGCAAGTTCCTAAGCCGATCACATGTTAAAGCTAGTACTCACACACTTAGTCATTAGTATTCTTGTTCTATCAGCATATTGTTCATTATTGTATTTCTTTTCAGTACTTCCTTATTGTCTATACATTTCTTGTATCTATTTATACATCTTGTTTATCCACAGCTACTTACTGTTACATAGTTTTTATCATTATTTGAGAACTGCTGTTAGGGTTGTACTCTGCTCCTTTCCTGACTGGATATATTTTTCCAGATGACACTGAGGAGTACCCTACCTATTATGGACCCCAGGATGTTGTGGGTTTAGATTCTGAGACCCTGGCTCAAGAGGGACTTATCCCAACTGAGACAGTTGACCCTGGAGTTGTAGCTTTATAGTTTTGTAGTATTCTTTTGTACTGGATTTGTCTCCAGCATATTTCTGTATTTTTTCTTCAGACTCATTGATGTATTATTTTAGACTCATGAGTTGTATTGTGACTATTCTATTCTTATCTGATTCGTGTTCATTCTATCTTAGTTCTGTGATTGAGTACACTATCTTTTGGTGGTTCATTATATTAGATAGACTTTCTAGACAGCGTTCTACCGCCGATTCTGTGGCGTAGGCTGGGCGTTGTTTCCGACTAGTACCCTTACCCCGGGTGTGGGTCGTGACAGGACAGTCGCTTTACTTCGCATTTCTAGAGGAGTCTGCAGGCTAGCTTGGGCACCCAGCTCAAGTTTAGTAGTGCGTATCACCCACAGACAGATGGTCAGTCAGAGAGGACCATCCAGACACTTGAGGCCATGCTTCGCACTTGTGTTTTGGATTTCAGAGGCTCTTGGGAGGATCACTTGCACTTGGTAGAGTTTGCTTACAACAACAGCTACCAAGCCAGTATCGAGATGTCACCATTCGAGGCATTGTATGGACGGAGGTGTCGCACTCCGTTATCATGGGATGATGTAGGTGAGAGAGCTTTGCTTGGCCCGGAGATGGTGGTTGATGCAGCGGAGAAGGTCAAGCTCATTAGAGATAGACTTCAGGTGGCGCAGGACAGGCAACGGCATTGGGCCGATAGCCACCGGAGACCTTTAGAGTTCGAGGTATAGCTTAGAATCTAGATTTTATTCTTGTGTTTGCTTGTGATTGCTTATTTTAGACTAAGTGCAGAGACCTTGTTTGTGCTAGGTTGGAGATCTGGTGTTCCTGAGGATTTCTTCGACGCGGGGCACTATTCGCTTCGGTGGAGGCGGGAAGCTTAGCCCACGTTTCGTCGGACCCTTCCGTATCCTTGAGAGGGTCGACGCCGTGGCGTATAGGCTTGAGTTGCCGCCTACGCTGGAGGGAGTTCATGATGTGTTCCACGTGTCATAGCTGAGACGGTACGTGGCGGATCCCAGTCACGTATTGGATCACTCGGAGATCGTGGTGGGCCCTACTCTTAGCTATCCAGAGCAGCCGATGGAGATTCTGGATCGGCGGGAGAAGGTATTGAGGAAATAGACTATTCTCTTGGTTCGCGTCGCGTGGAGGCATCACTCTCCAGGTGAGTCGACCTGGGAGAGGGAGGATGAAATGTGCGAGCGATACCCCTATCTCTTCGAGCCCTGAGGTATGGTTATTTTCTTTCCATTCATGTCCTAGTTTCGTCTTTTAATTTTGAGGACAAAATTATTTTAAGGAGGGTAGGCTTGTCACTACCCAATTCTAGAAAATAGGGTTTTTTTTTTGGTAAATTGTGAATTGTATTTAATTAATTATATTTATATTTATTTAGTGATTGTATTATTTTTTTAATGATTGTTTTAGGGTTTTGGCTAGCCTGGACCCATGTCAGACCCTAGTGGACCCATGTCCGACCCGACCAACACCCTTGTAAGGATTATTTTGGGGCTTAGAAATATTTATTATATTTTTAGTGGGTTAGTGGGAGAGATTTGGAGTTAGTTTGAGTGCTTTTGGAACCCGAAACCCAAACCCAAGTGTGTGGAGGGCATTTTGGACTTTTGGACATGTAAACCCCCTTTAATTTAGCTTGGCCGGCCCCTACCTACCCACACCCACCCGAGAACCAGCAGCAAGCAGCCCCCTCTTCTTCATTTCTTCTTCTTCACTTCTTCTTCTTTTCCACTTCTTCTTTCTTCTTCTTTCTTCTCCCCAAGTAAGTGTTCTTTATTTTTCTTCCTTCTTTCTTCCATTCCTTCTTCTTTATGTGAATCCTAACCTTGAATTTTCTCTAACCTAGGTGTGTGGAGCCTAGATTTAGTGTTGAGGCTAGATTTGGTGGCTTGGAGCTTGAGGGAGGTGATTTCAAGTAGATCGAAGACTTTGGCCTTGGGATTTCAACTCCCAAGAGGTAAACTCTAACTTTCCCCTTGCTAATTACTCTTGTGTAGTGTAATTAGTGGTTTAGAACCTTCCTAGACCCTAAGCCTACCCGTGGGAGAAAGTTGAAACTAGTTTGGTTGAGTTTAGAGACTTTGACACTAGGTTTTGTGTCAATTTCGGGTGGAATCCGAATTTGGCCCAATTTTGGGTGATGCCCTAGGTTAGACGGACCTAGGTAGACGTTGTCGGGTGTCTTGAGGGTGAGAGCGTATCTCCGTTCGGACACGGAAAGTCGTGTCGCGGAGAAACGGACGTTTCGGGCGAATTTAGGATTTTCGTCGTCGCCGATTCTAAGTGCGTGCGTGTTTTCACCACGGGCCTAGAATCGACACAGTAGCAATTTTTCTAGGATCTAGGCATCGTTTAGAGCCCGTGAGTAAATTTTGGACCGATTTCGAGTCGGTTTGGTGTGCGTTTCAGGAGATTTTTCGAACCGCACACCGCGTGTTCGTCGAAATGACCGAACGGCCATTTTGACTTGGTTTTCTAGTTTCGGGCTTGTGCGCGCATTGGGTTAGCATCGGGGAGTATATGCTAGAGTTCTTGGGTTATATTTTATATATTTATAGGTGTTTGTACGTGTCGGGATCGTTGGGCGTGAGTGGGGCGTGTTGGTTGTGTGTTGTGGTTGAGTTATGTTTAGTGTCTATATATATATATATATATATATATATATATATATATTTGTATGTGTGTCTATATATGTCTATATATTTTTATATATATGTGTGTATTTATATATATGTGCTTGTGTATGTATATGTCTATGTGTATATATATATGTATATGTATATGTGTGCTTGTGTATGTATATATATATATATATATATATATGTGTGTGTGTGTATAAATGTGTATGTGTATATATATATATATACACACACATACTAATATCTATAAATACATATCAACACACTCACTCTAAGATATATATATATACACACACATACTAATATCTATAAATACATATCAACACACTCACTCTAAGATATATATATATATATATATATATATATATATATATATATAGTGATATATATATGTATATAGGAGTGTGTGTGTGTGTGAGAAGGGGGGGGAGTCAGCAGCCAGCAGCAGCTGCTGCTGCACTGCAGCAACAGCACAGCAGCAGCAAAGGCAGCTGCAGCAGCAGCCTCTTCAAGTAGCAGTAGCACAAGCAAGAGCAGCAGCAGCATTCGCAGTAGCTAGGTAGTAGAGAGATAGATCTATATATCTATATGAATAGATTATTAGATAAGTTAGTTTATTAGATAGCTAGATAGATGGATTGATAGTTAGATAGGTAAATAGATAGATAGTTACTTAGATAGATAGCTAGTTAGATAAATAGGTAGCTAGATAGATACGTAGATAACTAGATAGGTAGATAGATAGTTATATCTATCTAGGATATAGATATATATATACCTATAGCTATACATATCTATAGATATCTAGATAGTTATATATATTTATGAGTTGGGTAAGGTATATATGGGTATATGTGTATGTGTGTGGATATCTATATATATATGAACATAGGTACTTAGATATGTATAGATATGATAGATATATATATATTTTAGCCTAGATTATAGCTAGATATATATATCTACATACTTAGATAGCTACTAGATAACTAGTTAGAGGGGTTTGAGAGCGGTATCTCAATACCTTGAGATACCGAGGTATCTCAATACCTTGAGATATCCAAGGTATTGAGTTTCGAGCGGGGTATTTGAGCATTAGCCTAGGAATAGTATTGGAGTGATTTTTATATGCTTATATATATATATATATATTTACGTGTGCTAGCATAGGTTTTAGCAGATTTAGGCGGGGTGCGTGGCCTAGGGCGAGGTATCGGATACCGAGGGTATCCCGGTATCTCGAGGAGGCGAGTTTGTGAGTTTTCTAGCTTAATGAGCTCGGTTTGACCTAGAATTTCAGGGGCACCCTAGTTTGACCTAGCTTTGACCATAATTGTCCCCGTTGACCGTAAAAGTCAATGTTTGACCTAGTTTTGACCTAGAGTTGACTTTTTGGACCCTGGGTTGACTTTTTGACCCGAATTTTACCGGTTTGACCCGTTCGACCTAGAATAGCCCTAGAAGCCTGTTTTTAATTATTTTATATCAGTTTAAATCCTTAGAACCCAGTTTAATTCTGCTTTTCGTAATAGGTTCTTGCGACACCGGTTCGGATCTCGATCCTCATCAGTTGCTCAGGACATCAGGCGAGTACCTACCTCTGATAGTTTCCATTTCATGATAGCATTTATATCACCTATTCTTGGACTGTGATACTTGATTCTGACACATTGTTACACGAGCTGGTACTAGTAGATCCTGTCATGAGATGTTATCCCCCTTACCGTGTTCAGCGGGTACTCTATCACGTGTATTTCATCATGTGCTTCGGGTATTGATTCTCATGTGCTATCATGTGCTATCATGTGCTTCTTGTGCTCTCGCCTTCGTGTGCGTGAGCTATTATCATGTACGTAGCGTGTTGTGGTTGGATCCAAGAGTATTAGTGGGGGAGGAGAGTAGGAGTTGGTTATGTGATCAAAGCCAAACAGTATTCATGTGTATGTCGGTTATGCAATTCACGTATAACGGAGTTATCGTAGTGTTTTTTATGTGCAACCTAAGCCGATCACATAACGAACTTGTGCTCAAGGAACTTAGCTAGTATTCATGTTTTCTCACCTGCAGTTACTTTTCCACTACTTGTATTGTTCTCCAGTTTATATTGCAGCTACTTATTGTGCTCCAGCATATATTTATTTCCTGTGCATCTTGTATACTTTTCTATTGCTTGTCATATACACCTTACCATGTATTTGGAGTTGCTTTTAGAGTTATGTACTTCGCTCCAGTCCTGACTGGACATATTTTTTCCAGAGGATCCTGAGGACTATTGCCCGACGTTCTACGGGCCGGGTGTTGACGAGGGTTGTGACCCCGAGATCGAGGAGGAGTGCGCCGAGGAGACGCCTATAGTGCCCTAGTTAGCTAGGTGGGTTTCCTGGGTTGTTTCCAGTGGTTTATTTTGGATGATTGTACTTATTCTTTTGTTGTTGTGAGATGTTGTAGACTATTATGGCCTTGGACTGTATTTTTGGATATTGTCTTGCTCTCATTGGTTTTGTTTCTTTGTTCCTATCATATCGTACTTTATTTCTTCCCCTAGTTATTGTGATTGAGAGTTCATATATATATTGCGTGGTTGCCTTCCTTTTTGGAGAGGTCATGGCAGATTTTTTATGAGATATATAGATAGTTGGTTGACCTAGAACGGACCTTACAGCGTTCTACCGCCGATTCTGCGGCGTAGGCTGGACGTACCCACGGCTCATGCCCAATTTTCGGGTGCGGGTCGTGACACTCACACTTCCAGGTTCCTGGCATCACTCCAACTAAGGTGTTGTAATAATCCAACCCAACTTGCTCTGAGCATATTCAACTGATTTCATTACCTGCTATTGCTGACTGCTTACTTAACTCACCACCTCTAGGTCTACTCTCTTCAAACCTTGCAAGGTCCTCGACTCCAGTGCTCACCAAAGCACTATGCCCGAGCTCCAAACTTGCTAACATAGTAGTTGACATCCCCCTTCACATTGTTGCTGTTGTGGCTTGTATTCTCATTGCTACTGATGTTGCTTGTATTGTCTCTTTAACATCAACCAGTATTGCTACTGGTGTTACTTCATCCTGCACTGCCCAGGTATTGCACCCTCCATACTCAGTTAGTTCCCAATATAAGCCCACACTCTCACACATTGAGATGCCCTCACATATACCTAGACACCTAAACACTCACTACACTGCACCCTCATTCACATACTTGCTCGAGCATCCCATGATGATGCTGTGGTTTCAATTATTGCAATTTAGTGTACTAATGCCCTCTTCGTCCTCCAATTCACCTTGCACCCATGCTTTCTTCAACTTCCAACAGAGTCCTCTCATTGATGTAACCTGTCAACTTGATACTAGACTAAACTTCCCATCATCTCCCCCTCCCTCTTATACATGTTGATGTTTAGAATCAGACAGTGCACACAATGCATTGTCTCACTGAACACCCCTTTTCTCACCACCATAACCTGTGCACCAAGTGTGCACAGGCCTGAAACTACTATTTCCAGTGATAGTATACCCCCTTCCAACTGATACAATAAAATCCAAACCTCTACGTCACTCTAATGATGCACAATGAGACACAATAAGACACACCACATAAACAATATATATATACATAATTCATATATATATATATATATATATATATATATATATATATATATATATATATATATATATATACTATCTTATATGTAGGTATATACAATACACAATTGAGAACACCCTCAAATCAAACACTTGGTGTGCACACATCAAGTATCACACAATAGCTCACGATACGCTCGCGATACGCCCTCACGATACCACGATACACTCCCCATGCCCCATGAACACAACCATAATACTAAAGTAGTATATATAATATATATATTATAGTTATTAAGATGCAACATGAAGAATTGGACATGCTAAAACTCCCCACGCATGCAAATACCCCTCCTACGATACCGTATCATGATGTATCGTGATACGCACTCAGCATATCCAATTATCGACACGTACAACCTTTCGAATCATGCAGCCTACTCTAAAATCACTAAATAAATATTTTATCAAACACCTAATGGCCCAATCTCAGTTTTTACCCAATTTGTCCATAAAAGTCAATATAAAATTCATCATTAGGCTTGCTATTAGCTCAAACTTCTTCCTATTGGTAGCCCTAAGACATGGAAGAGTTTCTAATGGTCAAATGCATGAATTATAACCTAAATTGAAGGAAAAATCATAATTATACCTATTGAAAGATGGATTCTTAATGAATTGCTCAAATGGACACGATTCAGACACAAGTTCCTTGTCAATTCCTCCTTCTCTAAGTGATCCTTGCAAATCCAAGCTCCAATGCTTCTTAATTGATAAAAATAGAAGAAAAAGAGAGTAAATTGGGTAGAAATTGGTGGAGAAATAAAGTGAATTGGGGAAGAACAAAATTGGGGATCTAGAATAAGTGAATGAATGAAGTGGAGAGAGAGAGAAAATCCTATTAATATGGCCGGCCCCCCTCTTGCTTCTCCTCCAAGCACTACTCAATACCAAATGTACCCTACCACATAGTCACGAGATTTAATTAGGGAGGGCTATATTAGAAAACTTCTAAACTAATGAGAATTAATTATAATCCTTCTAATTAACTAAGGATTGAGTCTAATTGGGCCTAGTCCAAAGTTGGCTCAATGTGTCATGACTAGTCCTATTGGGTCCACTAGTGTCAAGTCTAAACAAATAGGCTAGTCCAATTTATAAACTAATAATTTTATTAGTCACTATATAACATGCACTTTATATAAAAAAAATAAAAAAATAATACAATATTTATAATAGTACAAAAATGACAAAAGTACCCCTATTCTGGAAATATGATAATTACAATCCTACCCCCCTTAGAAAAATTTTGTCCTCAAAATTTAAAGATGATCGTAACCTCTATGGGTTAAACCCCTAGTCTAATCTAAATCACACAAGAATGCAAATAAAGAAATCACTAATTATTGTCAACATGTATGGGCTTTGCCTCCATTTGTCTTGTTATTACAGTCTCTGATAGGGGTATACTACTAACTATACTAACTAAATAACACAAGCAACTGTAAGGTACTAAGGAAGCAAAAAAAATCAAAGGATAGAAAAGGACCTGAAGGAAGAACAGAACTTGCTAACCCATCACCTGTATCGTAGGCCTCATCGACCATCATCGCAAATGCCTCGCCCTGCCGGGTGGCTACCTCTGTCATTGCTGAGCAATCTGCGGTTCTACATGTGGTCTAACTCCACCTCTCAGATCTGCTGCTGCACTCAAAATTGTACGGGCTAGGGGACAATCCCTCACTCTATGCCCGACAACTCCATAACTCAAATATACTCCAAGTCTTTTCCTGCAGGCCTCCCAAGTATGCCCTGACTTCCTGTAGAAAGCACATGTGGTGATCCGTTGAGTCTGCCTCTGAGGCTGTTGTTGGTCCTGCTGTACTAGAGCTCGAACTGGAGCACGAACCGGTTCCTGAATCTGCTGCTGCTGCTGGATATGGGGACGCTTAGTCGATCCCGCACTGCTTCCAGCTCCTCCGGATACTTCACTCATCCTCTTGGACTTGAGCCCCAAGTCATCCTCTTCCCTCTGGGCATCCGCCAGAATCTCCTCGAATGTCGCAGTATGGTGACCCCTGGTGTACGATTTGATATCCCTGATCAAACCCTTCAGAAACTTCCTTGCTCTTTCTAGGGGGTTCTGCCCCTCCACAAACTGGCCTAATCTGCAGAACTCTGCAGCATACTCATTCATTGTCATACTCCCCTGGACGAGGTCCCGAAATTGGATCTCCAAGGCACTCTGAGCCACATCCAGAAAGAACTTCTCCTTGAAAAGCTCTTTAAAAGCTTCATAAGTCAGTCCTGGCACCGTAATCCTCAGGTCTGTATAGAACCATGTCAAGAAGATGTCAAATATCTGGCTGCCCGCTGCCTCTGCCTTTAGACTCTCCGGGATCTGTGTCAATCACAGGTTCCTTTCTATGTCCTCAATACAATCATCGGCATACAAGATCCCCTCTGTGCCCTTGAAGTCCTTGGGCCACATCCTCTTGAAGTCAATAATGGTACCGGCCTCAGCTGCTGCGGGGCGGGATGAGGCGATACTACCTATGGCTGAACTAGGGCAATCCTCTCTACTGCTGCAAGTGATAGCTGATGGGCTTTTTCGATCCCCTGCCTCATCACGTCCGACTAGAGGTGTTGTGCCTCCGTCTGAGCCCTCTGGGCCTCCGTCATCTCCCAAAAAACGTAAACATCTGTGTGGGATCAACTGGTGCTGGGGGTGGTAGAAACTTCCCTGAAATGGCTGGAACTATCATTTGAACTGGAGGTGGAGTACCCCCAAAAGCTGTTACTGAAGCCCCTACCTGGACCGGTGATGCGACCCTTTGAGTTGAAGAATGCGGTACAGTATTAAATAATGCCCGCGCTGGAAGTTTAGAAGTCACCGATCTCCTAGGATCTGCTCCAGAACGCTACGACCTAGCCTTCGGCGGCATCCCGGAGACAGTTAGAACAAAAGAAGTCAATAAGGCACAAGATATGAACAGTAATATTCATAGGAAGCAGTATTTAGAATGAAAAATATAGCAAGAATTAATAGGGTAGAATTGTTTCCTAGTTGTGATTGAGTTTTCGCTCTCTCATCCTAGTATCCTATATCATATCCTATCGCAGGCTCCCAGTAGTACAACTAAGGCGTTGCACTACCACGATATCGCACTAATTGTGAAGCCGGACCTGCATGGGCCACCACAAAAATGTGTCATGATTCGCACCAGATGTAGGGGCATAAGTACGTGAATAACGCCCAGCCTACATCGTAATAACAACGTAGAATGCTATCTAGGTCAACAATACTATATAAATATCTCACACAATATATATAAGGTACCTGTCAATGATTTTTCAACTCCAAATGGAGGACAATATGATGATATAATGATAATAAATACTCAATCACAATATAAAACTAAAGAAAGATAAAGGCACGATATGGAATAGAAGAAGTGATATACAAAGTCACAATACAATACAAGTCCAAGTCCAAAAGTCTAAGCTCAATACAATGGTCTCAATATAATACATGCCATAATGTCTAACTGTTTAATACAATAATATAAATAAGGATAGTTAAGTCTCCCCGACTGTTGGCACAACTCAACATACTCTACGGTGTAATCTCAATGACCTCGCCATCCTGTGGCCCGTAACAGGTGGGACATATCTCCTCTAACCAATCATCTAAAAAATATATCCAGTCAGGATGGAGCGAGCGCACCTTTAATAGCAGTTTCAGTTAATTGATAATGACTATAAATTGTAAATAGTGAATGATAATAGAAATGAAAAAAAAAAAGATGGATGTCTTTATGTCGTTGTTTTGCTAGAAAAAAAGATGGATGTCTTTATGTCGTTGTTTTGCTATTAAAAATCCTAACTTAAAAAGAAGATTATAACCGTTGTAAAATAATTTAGCCATTATCTTTATGTCGTTGTTTTGCTAGAAAATGTCCATAAGAAGGGCATTTTTTTCTTATAAACGTTCTTAAAATAGACGTTTATGCTATGGTCATTAATATTAACGTTTTATTAATCGTTAAGTAACCGGGGGGAATTTATTAATCAAAATGCTCTAAAATGCCCTTAAAAGGGGCATTTTTGCACAAATGCAATAAAAATGCCCTTTTTAAGGGCGTTTGGATACTTTTTTGCAATTAGCGAAACTACAATGCTCTGGAAGCAATTTCGTAAACTTCTGATTCTTTATACGTAATTTTCTTTTTCTTTTTTTTGTGGGTGGGGGTATGGAGTAATTTTTCGTAAATTTAGAAAAGTATAAGTTGCCACATTATCAAATTGTGGGTCCATACATAGTATCTTTTATTATTTAATAGTATTGTAAGATCCGAACTCGAGTGACTCTTGTGGTTACCAAGAAGACCCTGGCTGGGTGACGGAAGATCAGTGGATCGAGTCACGGGGGCATATTATTTCTTTCATTTATTAATTGTGGTTGTTAGGGGGGGCAGTGGGACCATAAGGCGTGCAATGCAGCGTGCGTAAAAAGTTTCGGTAAAATGTCGGGCCACATCAAAAAGTACTGTAAGATCTTGCATAACTTTAATTTTGAATAAATAATTATTATTGTATTATGTCATTTGTAGAAATATTTAAATAAATAATTATTAGCAAAAATAAAATAAATTAAATTAAATTAAATAATTTGCAATTTATTGAGGGAAATATTTTTATTCCTAAGTTAAGATCTTATCGAATACTAAAAAAAGAATAATTATATTCGTACCTCCAAAATATTTCTCCAAACCACCCCTCCTTATGTTTTAGCTGACTTGGCAGTTAATGTGGCATATGACATAACAAATTTTAAAATTAAAATTAAAATTAAAATTAAAATTATACATAAATATTAACATTAACATTAATATTAATATTAACATTAATTTTTTTGGATAATTAATTTTTTGGGTTAAAATTTAACATTAATTTTTTTGACTAATTAATTTTTTTGGTTAAAATTTGTCTTGTCAGTTGCTATGTTATATGTCATAATATGTTATTTAAGATGTCACGTCAGCTACCACATAAAGAGATGATTCTAAAATATATTTTGGATGTACGATTAGCATTACTCTTAAAAAAAAATATTTTGATTATTTTTCACATCCATTGGGCTAGGTTAATAAGATTCCAAATCTTCAATTCTAAAATAAAAGTTTGTAAAATTATATTTATCATACTTCCACATCAAAATTAATATAACGTACAACATAGAAAAATAAATTTTAAATAGTTATATTAGGTAAGGGTATCCACAGTGAAAAATATTTTAAATGCTAAATTTTGACTTTAGTCAAATTTTATAACACTTGAAAGCTACAATGGACACTTGTTCATACTTGAAAAATACTACAAAGTCAAAAAATACTCCAGATTTGGAGCATATTCTAACTCCTCTACATTAGTTTTCTAAACCCGCCAAAAGTAATCGTTATTTCCTAATAGAGAACAAAAAGGAAAAAAAGGAAAAAGAAGGGAGTAAAATCTTACCAAACAGAAAGTAAAATAAAGAAAAAAAAAAGAAAAAAATTAATTTAGAGTATTTATTTCAAATGTACCATTGTATACCAATTTCAAGTAGATAATCTAAAAGTAATCATTATATAATTTTTAATAATTTATATTATGTGTTTAAAGTGTTACCACTACGGATGTTCTGACCGTGTTACTTTTGCTAGTACTTATATATAGGAATAAATATACAACCATGGAAACTAAACTAATGCAATAGCAACCCTCGTCTATGAGAATAACCATATGGGTTTCCTGATAAAAGGCATATATCTTAGAATGGTTCCTGATACAGTTAGTTCATCCCACAAAATATATAGGTCATGGATATCAAAACCATGTAATCAACAAGACTAGTGTGGTCTGTGATCATGTAGCTGCTGTCTTCTATTTACTGTTGACAACATTAATAGTTAATGGTAAAAATTAGTGTGGGTGTTTAACAAAATTTCTTCCAATCTGATTTTAGAACATATGAAAATGCTGCATGACAATTTTTAAATGAAAACAATCATAGTTTTGATGGATAAAAAAAAAAAAAACTCATAATCCGCAAACTTTTAATCAGTCGATCATTTGTAGATAGTGTCACTGTTAAGCACGTCAACAGGATGGAGATTAATTATTCTCCTTATTGGTATCATTTTTCTCCTCTTAATTGTCTCTTTTGCCTGCAGCCTGCAGCAGCTCTTTGTAGTTACTGTCGTAAATAAATAGGGGGTGTCAGAAGAAGCGGAGGAGGAGACAAAATTAAAGGTACAGCCATCCCGATTTTGGTGGCAGAGTCCTTCGAACAGAAAAAGGCATCTTTGGCTTTCTCTCACACTTATATTGGATGTTTGAAGATTATATTTCACCTGTGGCATCTACAAACTCTGTTCGCCGTACTGTAATTGTAATCATAATCGTAGTAACGATTATATTGTAATTCTAATTCAAATGTTTGGTTGGACAACAAAATTTTAGATGTAATATAATTAGGATTACAAATTTGATTACATTACATCAGTTTCTTCTAAAACCAATTAAGTCATAAAACATATGTAATTGTTGTTACATTACAACTTAAGAGTGTGTTTGATATGCAGTAATTTTTTCTCTTTTAGTCGGTTTTGTTTGTTTTTTGTTTTTACTTTTTTTTTTGTCGTTTTTCTTCATTTTTTATCGTTTTTGATGATTTTTGCACGTTTTTTGTTGGTTTTGGTCTGTTTTGTTCTTTTTTTGACTTTTTTGAACATTTTTTGTGGGTTTACGTCCATTGTTTTATCGTTTTTGGTTTTTTTTTTATTGCTATTTTTGTCATTTTTAGCTTTTTTTTTGTCATTCATTTTTTGTTCGTTTTTGCTATTTTTGTCATTTTTAATAGTTTTTGCACGTTTTTATAGGTTTTTATCTGTTTTGCTCGTTTTGTCTTTTTTATCATTTTTGTATTTTTTTTTCGTTTTTGATCATTTTTGCACATTTTTCTGTCATTTTTTATTATTTTTATCAATTTTTTATCCTTTTTGGTCCGTTTTTTGATTTTTTTTTTATCTTTTTTTATTTTGATTTTGTTATTTTTTGTCGCTTTTGATCTTTTTTTATTTTATTTTGTCATTTTTTTGTCGTTTTTTGATTATTATTTTTTTGTCCTTTTTGATCATTTTTTGTAAGTTTTTTTTGTCGTTTGTGTTCGTTTTTTGTCTTTTTATCATTTTTTGTCGTTTTCGTTTATTTTTTGTCGTTTTTGCACATTTTTGTCTTTTTTATCGATTTTGATCGTATTTACTCTTTTTTTTAAAAACTGGTCTTTTTTTACTTTTTTGTCGTTTTTATCTTTTTTTACCCTTTTTTATTGTTTTTTATCTTTTTTAATTATTTTTGTCATTTTTTCATTTTTTTGTCATTTTTTTCTTTTTTTTGATTTTTTTTTATCGTTTTTGCACGTTTTTTGTCGTTTTCGCTCGTTGTTTTATTTTATTTGTATTTTTGTCATTTTTAATCATTTTTTCATGTTTGTCTTTTTTTTTATCGTTTTTGTCTTTTTATCGTTTTTATCATTGTTTTTGTCTTTTTTGTCGTTCTTGTTCGTTTTTTTTCGTTTTTTTTTTCCTTTTTTTCTTATTTGTGTTGTTTTTTCGTTTTTTTTCGTCGTTGAATTTTTTTGTCATTTTTCCTTTTTGTTCGTTTTTTGTTCGTTTTTTTATCGCTTGTCCTTTTTCTCTATTTTTCTCGATTTTTCTTTTGTCATTTTTGGTCAATTTTATTGTTTTTGGTCGTTTTTTGTTGTTTTGTCGTTTTTGATTTTTTTTTTTCTTCTGTCTTTTTTGGGGTTTTTTTGTCTGTTTTTGTTTTCTTGTTTTTTTTTTCATTTCTTGTCGTTTTTTTTGTGTTTTTCAATTTTGGTCAATTTTTTGTCGTATTTTTTTTATCATTTTTGATCCTTTTTATTTTCTTTTACCTTTTTGTTTTTGAACTTTTTTTCGTTTTTTGGTCTTTTTTTAGTTTTGGTCATTTTTGATCGTTTTTATTCCTGTTTTAAATTTTTGGTTGTTTTTGCACTTTTTATCCTTTTTTTTTTCATTTTTTGTCATTTTTGAACTTTTTTCCTATTTTTGGTCTTTTTTTGTTTTTGGTTCTTTTTCGTTTTTTGATTTTTTTTTTTTTATGATCGTTTTGGAACTTTTTTTCGTTTTTGGTCATTTTTTTCTTTTTTGATCATTTTTAGTCTTTTTTTTTTTAAAAAATTCGTTTTGAACTTTTTCGTTTTAGTCGTTGGTTTTTTTTTTCATTTTTTGTCCTTTTTTAACTTTTTTTTGTTTTTTTTCGTTTTTCATCGATTTTGATTTTTTTTTGATCATTTTGATTATTATTTTCATTTTTAGTCTTTTTTTTCGATTTTTGTCGTTTTGTCGTTTTTTGTCTTATTTTACGTTTGTTTGGTCTTTTCATTTTTTGTCGCTTTTATCCTCTTTTTATTTTTTGTCGTATTTTTAGTTTTTGGTCTTTTTTTAATTTTTGGTTGTTTTTGAACTTTTTTCGTTTTTGGTCGTTTTTAATCTTTTTTTTTTTTTTTTTTTGTCGTTTTTGTCGTTTCTTATTTCATTTTTGATAGTTATTTTCTTTTTTGTCGTTTTTGATCTTTTGGGTTTTTTTTCGTTTATGGTCGTTTTATCGGATTATTTTTTTCATTTTTGTGTTTTTTGATATTTTAGTGTAATTGTAATTCCATTACATTACAAATCTAATAACATTACAAACATAATTTTATTATGATTACATTATGGTGAACCAAACGGACCCTAAATCTCTGCAATCTGATCGCAATCAAAGGAAAAGGAAGAAAAATAAGGACCAACAGACAGGCAGGCTCAACATTAATAGAAGCCAACACCAGTATCATACACTGATAGAGACCTTTCAAAAGGGGAGAGATGAGTAAATGCCAGTCTTAAATTGGCTTTTGATACTGTTGGCCCATATCAAGCTTCTACGATACAGTAGCCAACTGACATGAGAGCTGAGCAATGCAGCTACAGCTGAGACTATCCCAGCTGTACTTCAGCCTTAAAGACAATTCAAAAACATAACAGCTTGTACAATCAAAGAAACATTGGATATTTGGGAGAAATATTAGTTCCAGACAATTATAATCTCAACCTCACACAAGCTCTTGGGAAATGAGGCCTCAAAATGGTTCAAAATGTAAGCGATCCAAATTAGAGGAGATCCTGACTAGGCTTCACACAGCAAATTAATGACCGCTAAACGCTTCACACAGCAAATTAATGACCGCTAAACTAAGGGAGAAATCAATCTCCCCGATAATATAATTTAAAGCTCATGCAGTCAACAATAATCGTACAATAGTTTGATTTGAAACATCATTCAAACTCATTCAAAAGAGATGAGTATGGCAAACAAAAATTACAATGGGTAATGACAACGTTATGCCTCAACAGCCTTCTTCTTCTGAGGACACTCCGACGAGAGATGCCCTGGGATGCCACATTCGTAGCAGGTTCGCCTCTTCTTCTTTTTAGTTCCCGTGCTCTGACTAACTTCGGTAGTACTGCTGTCAAGATACTTGCTCTGACCATATTCGTCTTTATTGCCGTCAGTATTCTGGTTCTGACCATATTCGCCTTTATCGTCGTCATGATTATTGCTCTGACCATATTCGCCTTTATCGCCATCATTATTCTTGCTCTGACCATCTTCGCCTTTCACCCCATCAGGAATCTTGCTCAGATTCTTGTTCGATTTAGTAGTTCCCCCTGCCTTCTTTGGAACTGCACAACTTATCCTTGCTGGACGCCCACAGACCATTTTCTGGTCAAGCTTCAGGGCAATAGAAAGGGAGACAGTATCAGAGAAGTCGACATGGGCGTAGCCCTTGAACTCGCCTGTCACCTTGTCCATGCCAAACCGGATGCTGGAGACTTTGCAATCCAAGAAGAACTTTTTCAAATCATCCTCAGTAATATCCCAAGATAAATTTCCAACATAGGCTCTATTGTACCCCTCCACAACCTCTGGTGCAAACTCAGATTTAGGTTTTTGGATGCGACTGGCCTTATAGGGCTGTATCTTCAAATAAAGTCCACCCCTGAAGAGTTCGAGTCAGATTAGTGATGCACAGAGAAAATAATCTAATAAAAACCTGCTTAATGAGAAACCAACTTACATGTCGGCACCATCAAGAGCTAAAGCCCTTTTTGCAGCAGCTTCCGTCTGAAATGAAGAAATAATTTGTCAAACCAAGAAGTAGCATGATTAATTTCGTGCCAGATAGGATTCCACATGTTAGCATATATTGAATTATATATTTTACTGTACAGTACAAAGTTATAGAGCAAATCATTTGCCTTCTATAACTTCACCACTAAAGGAACCGGGTTCTATCCCATACTTCAAATTTCAAAAAATTGGGGATGAAAACGAAATCTTTCGTATCGCCTCAAGTTCCAGTGTACTAAAAGACAGAATTAGTCGGCGCCTAGGCGCTAGGCGGTGATGGGACGCCTAAGTTTCAACCGGAGTCGAGGAATTAGATGTTGGCCTAAAAAACCTGGGTTGGTTGGCCGCCTAGGCGAGGTAGGCAGCCACCTATGTAGTCGGCCCTTTTTCTTCAATGTCCGGCCCAAACACCCAGAAATTTCTGTCAAATCCCTCCCGAAGTCGGCATTCTTCTAGGGTTGACAGGGAGCCGCCATCCCCGATGGGCAAGAATGTCAACGTCCGCCACCACCGACAGGCGAGTCTGCTGACGACCGCCACCCCCTCGTGATTTGGCGATGCTGACCGACCATTGTCCTCCACACCCCTCCCCCCAACACACACAACCACCAACTCCTGAGATTTCGCAAATAACCAAGCACAGGCAAGAAGCCGATATCTACATCGCTACTCCCCTTTGCTAGTCGACGTCGACCAACCCCCCCGCATATGAGGAGTCTGCGACGGCCGACACCCCCAACTTCACACTCAAGCACCACTTTTCCCAATCAGGATTGAGATTTGCCATTTATTGAGATTGCTATTTTTTTCTTTTGCTTTGATAAATAACATTGACAAATGTTTGATATTTTCTGAATTTATTGTGTTTGTGGTCAACCCTCGATGATTTTGTTATAGGGGTGTGCACATTTGGGTCAAACCGACCAAATCGAACCGGACCAAACCGAATTGATGGTCCGGTCGGATTGGTTCGAATGAACTTTTTAAGTAACCGGCCGGTTTGGTTCGACTGCGTTTTGGTCATTCCAAAATTCTTTTAAAACCGAACCCATGTTAATTAGGATCTGGGCACTTGTGTCCCAACTTAGAAAGTTTCATGGTTGATCGGAAAGGAAGCTGGATTCAAAGATCTAACATCTTGTGCCCCCAACTTGATTCTTGAGCCAAAGCTATAGCTTAGAAGCAGGAGGTGGCTATGGGCAGATTCAAATTTCACCCACAGTCCAAAATCGATCCAAGTGGACAATACTCACCAAGACCGGCAAAATATGACTTTGTAAATTCAAATAGGTCTCACACATTGGGAAATTAAAAACCAAGTCACAAAGCCGGGTAAGAGCTCAACATGGCCCTCTGGCCTATCAGCGAATGGATCATCGCACGTTCACGGCCTTCTCCTCCGCATGGTCCTCTGGCCTGCCCATGTTGCCATGAGTATCCTTGTGATTGCTATCATGTATTTAAGGTAAGTGGTCGGCATTGCGAGAAAGGAAGGGAAAAACAGGAATAAACAAATAAGAAAACAGATGAGCTACAGCATGCCAAGAATTAGTAGGTCAGAAGAAGCATGATATATACCTATAAGAAGGACGACAATCTATCAAAGACCCCCACACAGAAAAGAAGACTGGTCGTAGTACCAATCAGCCGAGCCAAATCGAGCCGAACCAAATCGGTCGATTTTAAAACCGAACTGACCAATTAGATGGTTTGGTTCGTCTGTGATTATTTCCAAACCGATTAACTTCGATTCGACTTCGGTTGTGACCAAATAGGTCGACCACCGACAGATGCACACTTCTATTTTGTTATGTGAAACAGTGGAAGTGAACAAAAATGTTTGGATCTAATACGGCCCATACTAGCTCCTCCAACAATACTTCAAGTTCATCAGTAATCAAGCGTTACTCTGCTGATGTTGGCTGGAAGTATGGTTCACTGGATGACCCAACAAATTTAGACAAATTAAAGTGCAAATTATGTGACAAAGTTAATTCCAGAAGGATTATAGGCTTACGCAACACATAACAAAACTTAAGGAAAATCTTGCCTCATGTCCAAGATTTTCGAAAGAAGATCAAGATAAATGTAAATCGGCTATTGATACAAGCAAAGTCAGGAATAAGAAGAGAAAACAAGAAAAAGTTGTAAGAAAAGAGGTACAAGTTAATGAGCTTCATGAAGAAATTGAAATTGAAGGATCAAACAAAAAAGCACATTTTCTTAGGACTATGGACAATAGGCTTCTGTCATCAATCCCGAGAGTGGAAAAACTCGACGAAGAGGACAAGACACAAATATATCAATGAAACATTGTTAAAGGAAAGGACGAAAGTTGTGCATCAGTTGTTTTTGGCTAAGTGGACATGCCTTTTCATGCTATCACCCTTGATGGCTTCGACCAGTTCATTTAAGCGGTTGGTCAATACGGACAGGTTACCAAAAGCTAAGCCAACATATATTGAGGTAACCACTTTTGAAGAGAGATGGAAAAAAACAAAAGAATCACTCAAAAACCACGAAGAAGAATGTGCTAAAAGTGGTTGTTCAATTATGGATAACGCTTGGGGCGACCGCTATAGTAGAAGTATTATGAATTTGTGTATCAATTGGGTTTAAGGCACAAGTTTCCATTCTTCACAGAAAGGCTCCAGTAGATGCTCATACTGGGGAATATATATTTCTAAATGTTGACAAGTGCATTGAAAAAGTTGGACAAAAAAGTATAGTTTACCGGTCGATCATAAATATTATTTATTCGAAAGCCACAGGTCGCCATTATACTCCATTGTATTTGGCGGATTACTTATTGAATCTTTATTATGTATATCATGATAATAGTAGCTTTAATGATTTGACATAATGGGGGCTAATACAATGTGTTCACTTTCTTCTCCGATGATTTGGACATGCAAGATCGAATAATAAATAAGGAATTGGACTAGTACAAGAATAAAGATGGTTACTTTGGAAGAGCCTTGGCATTAAATGTGTGTGAACAATGATGAGAAGTACAATCCCAGATAAAATATAACTATAGAATTATTTAGGGTTTGATTTTAGTTTCAATGAAATTGAATTGTTATTTTGCTTATAATTGCAATTTATTTTGATCAATAATAATTTGTTGGTCAAAATATGGAGATTCTACCCCCATTTTTTTAATAATTGCAAAAAATAATTCTCGCTTTTAACTTCAAGTTCATCCAGATGTGAGAGAAACTGGAGGACCTTTGAGGGGGTTAGTATAATATAATCATAATATTTAGTTATTTATTCCAAACAACATCAAAATGTCTGATTTTTTTCATGTAGATACATACAAAGAAAAGAAATAAGCTAAATGTAGAAAGATTGAACAATCTAGTCTGTACAATTCAACTTAAAACTCGTTAACAAGAAGAAAAGAGATGTGACACGCTAGCGAGCTAATACATATTCATAGATGGATTGTAGATGGTGATGATGATGAAGTTGATAGCAGACCACACTCGAGACTTATTTGGACAATGGTTGCATAACATCTGATACAGATTTCTACTTGCAACCTAGAAGAAGTACTAGAAATGCCATGCCAGAAATACAAGAAGTTGAATCTGATGATGGCACCGAAGATGGAGGAGATGAGGGCATTGAGGGTAAATCTAATGGTCCTCCTACAATATTTGTTAATCATGAAAATGAAGTGGGATCTATGAGGATGCTGACGAATACTTAGAGGAAACAGCGGGAAGAGTTTCTTATTATTGCCTTTTCATAACTTATGTTTTCTGTTTGTACTTCTACTTTGAATTTGACAATTATGTTTGACTATGTAAGACTATGCAAGTTATTTGGGGTTTATGGACAATTTTTAGCATTTTTTGTGGACCGTCTAGAATTAGGTGACGCCTAGGCAGGACTAGCCGCTAGGCGTCCGATGCCCGTCCGACTACCGCCTAGCGACTTTTACAATCTTTGCATCAATTATTAAAAACATTTAAGTTCCAAGAAAACTTCCTTAAATGGTAATTTTGGATGAGAAGATGACATTTGAGTTGCAATTGCAAAATTTGGCTGGTGGTTATCTATAGTGTAGCACACTGAGCAGTTCATATATTATCTCATCAATTGTAAAAATTCTGTGCAAAACCAGAGAAGGTCAGGCAAATTTTATCTCATACCAGGCTTGTGAGAACTTCTCGTTGTAAAACTTGAGAAGGTCAGGCAAATTTTCTCTCATATCGGGCTTCTGAGAACACAGGGGGGGAGGTAGTGAGTGCAGTCAAAATGCCCAGATTCAATAGAAAGAGAGCACCTAACTGGCGACTATCTAAAGTGCAACACGGAGCGACGAGGTATGAAACAAGCACGAGATCACTGCCGGTCAAATTAAGTCATCAACACAGACTAGGCTTATCATAGTGATTGTCAACATATGCTGATAAACAGTAAACTACTGGACCTGCTATTAAAGAAGCCCTGCTCTATAAGAAAAATCAGGAAGCCGATGGAACCAACTGATTAACACTTTAATTTCAGTGATGGCGAGGAAGAGGTGTCATTGGAGTCAAGATTGAAGGGAACAAACAAGTTAAGAACAGTCTGGAAGGAGGGTTTGATGGCGCATGAGCATGGTTGTTAGGAGAGACCAGTGATTGAACCTTTGCTGAAGGAGGCATGCTGGATCGAATGCAAGGGTCCATGAAGTGGGCTGGACTGTGAAGCAAGGCCCGGTGAGGGCCTGCTAGGGGATGCACATGTGGCTGTGAAGAAGAGGCTGGGCATGCTCGTTCAGAGGTCCAAGCATCATAAAAGAAGAGGAAAAGCCCGGGACCTGCTGAAGCAGTTGGGCTACTACACAGAATGTGCCCAGGTGCTGGACAGGTTTGCAGAAAGTAGGAAGGATGTCTCGTCAAAAAACGTGTCGAGAAATGTAGATATCTTCGGAACATAGATCATCACATAGATGGCCTTTCTTGTAGGAATCATATCCTAAGACCATGCAGCAGACAGACTTAGGGTCTGTTTGGACCACTGTTTTGAGTTTAAACTCAAAAAAAACCGGTCCAAACGCGTTTGGCGCATGGCCCGATTTTTAAAACACTGATAAATACGTCCTTTGAGAAAAAAAAAAAAAGAATTTTGAGTGTTTGGTATGGATTCTGAGAGATTGTAATCTCCTTTATTAGTCATTAATATTTTTCTGGGATTGGGTGTTAAGAATTTTTCTTGATTTTGTTATTTTATTTTTCATTACCGCATCTTTGTCATAACACTATGTTGTTTTTGCATATACTTCCCTACCAGATTAACAAATACGTAAAAATGTTGGTGTACAACTGTAATTTCAGCAGTATTTTATGCGCCAAAAGAGCCACAAGAAAGTCTCAACTTAAGGCATTCACGAGCCATTTAAATCCATTATTGCCACAAACCTATGTTGTATTAGGCACTACGCAAGACGACAGGCCGTCCAACTCGTCTAGGCGTCGGTCCAGGATACGCTACTCTTGAATAAAAAAACTGTAATTATGTATACAATAATTACAACAAATATGTAGTATACCTAATAAGCAATAAACATAAAAGTAATATAAGAAGCAACAAATATGAAATCACCGATATTCAACATCAAGTAAGGATAATAAGCATAATTGGGCAACCGTAGGCGGACTTTTTTTTCCTGGGCGACCCTAGGCGGGCGCCTAAGTGAACACCGCCTCACCCAGGAAAAAAAATTTCAGGTCGAGGCGAGTCCTCTCCAACTTGCACTCCTATGCCACCTAGATGCACCTAGACGTCGCCTGTGACAACATTACCACAAACTTTCCACATTTCCATTTTAATAGTAAATTGTTGCCCTCTCCTTATTAAGTATCAAATTATACACCCTTAAAAACATTTAAACATTGAGAAAAAGTTGAACATAGGTTAAATGGAGAAGTAAATGATCCACTTAGGAATAGATCAAGCGAAGCTTGGTAGAAAGTGGCCAATCCAAATTTCATATTAACTCAATCCGTAAGCATATAAAATAAAAATAAAAAAATCATTCTTCAATTATAATCTATGATTGTGAGGGTTGTATCTTGCATTTGGTTGAGCTGCTCAAGATTAACAAGGGAGTTGGTTACAAAGTTTAAGTCTTATCTCGGATAGAAAGTAGGAGAATATGGTATAGATAATTGGGGCTGGTCCAGGACTTAATAATAGATTTACATTTTTAGTCATATGGATCAAGTTCAATATCATATCTTATAGATCAATTCTGCTTCAGGTTTCACCATGTTCCAGACGAGTGGTATCAGAGCCCAAGATTACGAGTTGGGCGAGTTTACTTCAAAGTATCGGTACGGATCATTCCTATGAGCATTGGGATCGGCGGTATCAGTATTATCGACAATTTAGGATCGGAGTATCGGATTTTTTGGTATCGAAAAGAAAATAACTATTAGTAAATTATTAACATTTTAGAAAATATATTTTATGTATTTATGCATAATTTTAAGTATTTCCAGTGTGTTTCTTAGTATTTTTGAAATTGAATGAGATAGTAGTCACCATTGTCGATTGATTTACATGCGATAGATAAGTTTTCCTCTTTTATATGCTTTTACACCCTACTAATTGGTCTTTTTCATTCAATTTTCTTTGTCAAATTGACCAAAAAATAGACCTCTAATGTTGGTATCGGCCAGTATCGGGTATCGATCAGTATCGGATCGGGACATGCCAAACTGTATCGGTATCGGCCATATCGGATCCGTATCAGCCGATACTGCAAACTATGAAGTTTAGGCGCTCTAGTTGATTTAAGACAGATTGTGTTAAACGTTTATGATACATATAATTAGATTATACAAGTTTGCTTCTACGGTGGAGTTAGGAGCATTCTCCTTAATATGGTCTGAGTGCAGCACACCGACCCTAAGGTTGGAGAAAGTATTTATATTGGCTTCAAAGGTGGGTCTAGTCATGGGGTCCAAGGTGGAGCAATACGTGGTTGGCACCCAATAGTGGTGTGAATAAACATGTCGGTTTAGCTATATGGTCGAATGGATCAAGATACCAATATGTTCATATCCTAGTTACTCGAGCCCATCCACGGTTAAAAAGAGAGTTGGATAGAAGCTAAGGTGGAGATTGCTGGGTTGTTACTCGCATTCGGTTGAACCGTCCACGGTTAAAAAGAGAGTTGGTTACAAAGTTTAGTCCCACGTCGGATAAAAAGTGATAGGATAAGGTATAGATAATTAGGATTGGTCCAAGACTTAACAAGAGATTTCCTTTTTATGTCATATGGGCCAAGTTCAATATCACATACCTCATGAATCAATTCCGGTTCAGATATGACCGCGTTCCCGACAAATAGAACATCCCAATGGAGACATAAAAAGCCACTAACCCAAGACAAGGAAATACTGACAAAGATGAATAGAATCTAGGCCTATGTTCACAAAGTTATCCTGAATCAATTTCCACTTATATCTCAAATAATAAAAATGTGCCTAAAAACAAAAATAGAGTCTCAACTAATGTAATTGTTAGTTTAAAGCGAAGCATGAATTGAAGTGGATGACATCTACGGGTTCTTTAATAGATAGAGAGTAGTGTCCAATAGTTACACTTTGGAACTATCACTTTGTGCTAGCAATTTGAGTGACAGATTTCCCTATCCTCATTTGGATGAGAGTGTCCCCAAAGCTATAGTCATTCTCAACAAAATCCTTCCTTGTCCTTATATTCTAAAACACATTTTCCTTATTATATTTGTCTGTCGTCATCAACTGACCTCACAAATTCATAAATTTTATTGACAAATTAGGCTTGCTCCCTGAGAAGACACTTTACAAACTAAATGATTTGGAATTAGTATGAAGAAATATGAAATGTAACTTCAGCGGAACTACAAGAAACAAGGGAGTCATCTACCTGTGCTGTGAAGACATACCTGATGGCAATGGTGACCACTTCAATACGTAGTCAATTATCCATTCATGATTGCAAGAGTAGGGAGGATGTTTCTCATACTTAACAAGATTAAAGCCAGATGATTACAAGGGATATGTTCTTCCGAAGTACTATTCTAGAATAAAATGGAAATTGAAAAGCAATTTTATAAGATGGCTATAACTCTAGGATACACTTGAAATTGAAAGCATAATTCTATAAGATGACAACAAGTCTAGGCATTCTTGAATTAAAATCGTAAAGAGCCAGAAATTGAGTATAAGAGGGGGGGAAAAAATCTTCTGCGTTGTTCTGTGCGAAACATAGGCTGACAGATTAGTGCGCTAGCAACATGTTGTAATTGGAGTAACTCAACCTAGGGTTGACCAGAATGAACATGGATTGAAGCTACAAGGTCGAATATGACATTTGCCACTCTTGCATAAGAGTTCAATCATATAAAGCAGTTAAGTTTGGAGATAGAGAGGAGAAGGGGAAGTAGGAGAAGAGAAAATATGAGAAAGGAGATTGCAAGGGCCTTAAACCCTAGGTTGCATCTCATGTCTATTTATATTGATATGCAATACACCCACAATTACTATTATACCCTCATATGATAAATAACAAAATAAAATAACTCTAACACCCTCCCTCAAGCAGGAGCATATAGATCAGACATGCCCAGCTTGCTACATAGATCAAAAAATGGATCACGAGCAAGTGGTTTGGTGAGGATATCACCTAATTGATCCTCTGACCGAACATAAGGAGTGACAATCTGTTTCTTCAGCAACAAATCACGAACAAAATGACAATCCATCTCGATATGCTTCGTGCGCTCATGAAACACCGGATTACTTGCGATAAACATTGCCGACTGATTATCACAATACATCTCCATCGGAATAGGAATCATAATTCCCATTTCATGAAGAAGAGACTGCACCCACATCATCTCAGAAGCTGTATGAGCCATCGCACGGTACTCGGCCTCTGCACTAGAACGAGCCACAGCATTCTGCTTCTTACTACGCCACATGACAAGATTGCCACCCACAAACGTACAATAGCCAGAAGTAGACCTCCTATCACTGCGACTGCCTGCCCAATCAGCATCACTGAACCCAGTCACCGTAAGCAACTGGGAAGGTTTGTACAACAAACCCTTTCCAGGTGCACCCTTCAAGTATCGAAGAATGCGAGAGATAGCCTCCCAATGTGGTTGCCGAGGGACATGCATAAACTGACTAACTACTCCAACTGCATATGTGATGTCGAGTAACAATAAGATATATAAGTTTGCCAAACAAACGTCTATAATATCCAACATCCTCAAATAACTCTCCCCTGTCAGTATCAAGCTTGTCATGATAATCCATAGGAGTCTCAACTGGCCGACACTCCAACATCCCAGTCTCGGAGAGCAAGTCTAGAACATACTTGCGTTGTGACAGATACACACCCTTCTTAGATCGAGCAACTTCGATTCCAAGAAAATATCGAAGAAGACCCAAATCCTTAGTATAAAACTGACGACTAAGGTAGGCCTTCAAGTCCACAATTCCAGCATGATCACTCCCAGATATAATGATATCATCAACATAAACAATCAACACGATAATACCTGCTGAGGAAGAATGGCAAAATACTGAATGATCTGATGTGGTACGCCGAAAGCCACACTGAATGAGAACTGAACTGAACTTGTCAAACCAAGCACGAGGTGACTGTTTCAGTCCATATAATGCTTTCTTCAATCGACATACGAGTTTTTTTATTTCCTGCTACAACATATCCCGGTGGTTGATCCATATAAACCTCCTCCTGTAAGTCACCATGCAAGAATGCATTCTTTATGTCCAGCTGATATATAGGCCATTGGTGATTAACCACCACAGAAATAAGAATCCGAACTGAATTCAGCCGAGCCACTGGAGAGAAAGTCTCTATATAATCTACGCCATATGTCTGAGTATACCCTTTGGCAACTAACCGTGCCTTGAGGCGCTCAACAGAACCATCATGGTGATACTTAACAGTGTACACCCATCTACAACCCACGGTTGGCTTTCCAACAGGAAGTGATGTAAGCTCTCAAGTCTGATTTTGATGTAAAGCATACATCTCCTCATCCATTGCACTTTTCCAACCAGAAGATGACATAACCTGCTTGTAAGTTTTGGGAATAAAAATAGAAGACAATAAAACAGCAAATGCATGAAAAGATGATGAAGCACGGTGTAATAAAACATAGTTAGAAAAGGGATGCTTATTCTTTGTGGTACAAAAGAATTGTCTTTTTCTGAGAGCAATAGAAAGATCATCTGGATCTGTGGTGATGGGAGCAGAAACCTCAGGCACGGAAGATGATTGGTTGAAGGCTGAATTCTGCAGAACCACTGGCCTGTCCTTGGATCTCTGATAAACCTGTAAATGGGGAATGAAGACAGAAATTGATTCAGGAATGACCGGAAGTGGTATGGAAGATATCAAATCTGTTGTAAAAGGAATACAACGGTCTCCTGAAGGAAAGAAAGGGGTAGACTCAAAAAATGTAACATCTGCACTGACATAATATTTGCGTGACTGTGGACTGTAACAACGATAACCTTTTTGAGTACGGAGATAACCAAGAAAGACACACTTCATAGATCTAGGAGCCAACTTATCTCGATTAGGTTCCAAGTTATGAATAAAAGCGACACACCCAAACACTCGAGGAGATAAGGAAAAAGGTGCGACATCTGTATATAATATGGTAAATGGAACTTTGTTATTTAATACAGATGATGGCATGCGATTAATAAGATAACATACAGTAAGAACGGCATCTGCCCAATACTGTTTAGGGACATGCATATTGAACATGAGAGTTCGAACCACATCTAAAATGTGTCGATGTTTGCGTTCGGCTATACCATTTTGTTGAGAGGTGTGGACACAACTGGTTTGATGAATTATACCACGATCAACACAGAAACTGTTCACAGAAGATTGAGTATACTCCAAAACATTATCAGAACGCAAAATTTTGATACGTTTATCAAACTGAACATAGACTTCATAATAAAAGACAGATAACACATTTGGAAACTCAGATCTTTCTTTCATTAAATAAAACCAAGTCATTCTGGAATAATCATCAATAAAAATAATAAAATACTGAAATCTTTTTGGACTTTTGACTCTAGACGGACCCCAAATATCAGAATGAATAAGATCAAAAGACTCTAATTGACGACTCTCACTACGACGATGAAAGGAACTACGGTGATGCTTGCCTAACTGACAAGCCTCACATTCAAGACTAGAAACATGACTCAAACCAGGAACAACTTGACGCAACTTAGCCAAAGACGGATGTCCCAAACGATAATGCCACTGCAACGGAGAAGTAGAAACAGAAGTGAAGGCCTTTCCAGGTAGATCCAAGTAGTACAGTCCATCTTTTTCATGCCCCGAACCAATCATCTTCTTCGTCCTGAGGTCCTAAAAAACACAAGAATTGGGAGAAAATGTCACAGAACATTGAAGAAATTTGGTTAACTGGCTCACAGATAACAAATTAAATGGAAAATTAGACACATATAATGAATCAAATAATTATAGTGATTGAGTAGGGTGAATGACACCTTTTCCAAGCACAGGACGAGTAGACCCATCAGCCAAGATAATATTATGTTTCATGGAACTACGATTATGAAAGATAGATGTTATACCAGACATGTGAGAGCTTGCTCCTGAGTCGATGACCCAAGAGGTGGATGGTGACTGGATTGCCACAAAAGCAGGATTACCTATATGTGCCATGATTGCAGTAGGTTGGGAGGTGGTACTAGCAAGCGCATTCAACTTCTGGATGATCTGTTGAAATGGAGATTAGGTATCGGACGTTGAAGTCTGATTGAAATCCGAAGTATCATCTCTAAGAGCAGAAGTGGTGACCTGGGACTGCATATTTTCATCATGCACTTGATGTGCATATTCTGGTTTGCCCCACTTGTCCCAACAATAGTCTTCTACATGAGCAAGCATTCCACAATAGTTACACTTCCGTGGTTGACCGCGGCCACCACCACCACCATTGTCTCTACCACCACGGCCTCCTCCTCGACCAAAACTACGACCACTATCTCTACCGCCACGTCCAATACCACGTCCACCACCACAACCAACAGCACTAGAAACTAGGGCAGAAGAGTCAGTACTCGGGCACAGAACTCTGTCCCAGAAAGGAACGATTGAGACGGGAGAAAGTATCTGCCACCGTAGGTAACTGCTCTCCAGCAAGAATTTGAGCTTTATAAGGTTCGAGCGCAGGATCCAAGCCGGCTAGGATAAGTGAAACATGAAACTCTTCCTTCTGTCTCCTAGCTTCCTTCAAATCAGTAGTAACAGGATGATATTGAAGCAGTTCCTCCCACATAGCCTTCTTTGAAGCCAGATATTCATTCACAGGCTTCCCATTTTGCTTTGTATTGAACAATAACTCGTACAACTCATAGATACGGGCAACGTTTCGCTTCTGCGAATATGATTCTTCCAGAGATGTCCAAATCTGTTTGCTTGATTCACACCACTGAACATTAGCAGCGATATGTGGTTCCATACTATGCCACAACCACGACATAACGTATGCATCTGCACTCATCCAATCTTCATACTCAGCGAACGTTTCAGGCAGGGGTTCTTCCGTCAAAAATTTTAACTTCTTCTTCTCGCCCTTAACACCACTTTGATAGACTTGGACCAGGCAAGGTAGTTCGCACCATTGAGTTTCACCGCTGTAATCGACTTTTCCAATTCATCATTATGAATAACAGTAAAAGGAGAACCACCTCCGCTACCACCACCACTATTAACCTCGCTAGAAGATTCGGTCCCCACCATACTTGCAGATGCAACAGAAAGACGAGGTCTTTGAAACCCTAGATCTCACAACGAACCTCAACCGATGACGAATAACCAACGGAGATCTGTAGAAACCCTAGATCTCATAAACGAACCACGAACGACCACGAACAACGAACAGCGAATCATGAAAAGTAGACGAAAAACGGTCGAATTTTTTTTTTTTGGGCTGCCACCCCGAACCCTGCAATCAGGGGCTACCGCCCCCGAACCCCTGTCGAACTCACGGCCGAGTTCAATCGGCCCTGTCGTGGATGGGATGTACAATACTTACAAATATATGCTCAGATACCAAGTTAAGTTTGGAGATAGAGAGGAGAAGGGGAAGTAGGAGAAGAGAAAATATGAGAAAGGAGATTGCAAGGGCCTTAAACCCTAGGTTGCATCTCATGTCTATATATATTGATATGTAATACACCCATAATTGCTATTATACCCTCATATGATAAATAACAAAATAAAATAACTCTAACAAGCCAAATGAAAGAAATGATCCATGTAACCAACTTCAAACGGTTGGGATAAAAGTGTTGTTGTTCCTGCTGTTGTTGTTGTTTCCGCGCGCGTGCGCAGGGGGTGGGTTCTCTAAAGATTAGTTTCAATTTTAGTTGTTAACTTTATAAATTATAATGATTGTCAATTAGATACTTGATATTCTTTTTGTTGCTTAATGTGTTCAATTTATCCTTATATGTGTTACGATACAACAATCAAGTAAATAGATACACTATAATTATCGTGATTTGACAACATAAGCAATAATCTTAAAAGCATTCATCATATCCTATGAACCAGAAAAATAGCTTAAAATAAATATTTAAGCCAGAAACCACAAATTACCTAGTAGGAAAATGTGGAAATATGGGGAAAAAACAATAACTTAAAATCGTCAGGAGTCCTACTGGACTTGGGTAGTGATTTCCGGCTCCTGGTAGCTTTAGTATAGTCGTCGGTAGTATCCAACCAGTCAAAAGACCAACTCTATCCTTAGCGAATCAATTTCTCTCTTGTTGTGCATCTAATCAGACATGTGGGTGTCAGCAAGCTACCAAAAAGTGTTGGGCAAAGATTTTTGCCCGTCCAAGGGTTGGATATGGACGACAAGTGTCTGACATGTGCACCTTGTGTACGACATGTCAGACAAAGGTATGACACATGCTTAGAAACTTATGTGCTTCCTAGCTGGTTGGTTATGGTTAAACAAAAATGGTGCAAGTAAACAAATGGACATTATATGCTTTTAAGTGTTTCTTAAATGCATTCAAAGTATATCATACTATGTGCTGGGATTGACTTGATTAACCATGCCAGCATATCCTTCACAAAGGGGCTACTTAATCGCAGAATATCCAGTAAAATTAACTGTTAGAAGACCTTGAAGAAGGATTCATGTCATACATATTACTGAAGAGGGGGATAAACTGCAAGTTTCAATTACTAGTTTTCTGGCCAGTTAGTAAACACTTCAATCATTACCACTACATAATGTCAGAAAAACAGCAGCTAATTTGATGCACCCCCCCCCCCCCCCCCCCCCCCCCCAAAAAAAAAAAAAAAAAGTATCCTGAGCCTATTTTTCTTGGATATAAGAAATACTTAACTGCAAAACAAGAACTAGTCCTGAACACTCCTATTGTTACCACTACATAATAGCAGAAAAAGAGCAGCTTATTTGATGTCCCACACACAAATGGATAGTCATTGTAGGAAAGTATTCTGAGCCTCTTTTTCTTGGATATAAGAAATACTTAACTGCAAAACAAGAACTAGTCCTAAAGAATATTTCTTATGGCTGATTTATGCATCGACTCTTTTCCTACGGGCTATTACACTTGATTTGGCGAACTGTCACGTGAACCACCTACGTTTGGGACATGCAAACCTGTTCATGAAGCTCTAGGGGTGAATATCCATAACCATGAGAACGGTTATGGAAACGACATTTTCCTTCCAACACAACTAACCAAATATGTAGACAACTACTGACAGACAAATATAACATTAACTTGTGTAGAAAAACAGATAGGCATAGTATAGCTACCAAAAAAACAAATACCTTGAAAGTAAGTATAGCAATTCCTCTAAATTTCCCAGTTTCAGGAAACCTCATGCAATCCACTTCAGTTACAGTACCGCATCCCTCAAAGAAAGACCTTATGTCATCCTCAGTTGAGTAGTATGGGATGCCTCCAACATAGATCTTCTTAACTTCACTGCCAATATGGCACAAGATCATTAACCAACTTAGATTAAAAAACAAAAAAATAAAAATAAAAGCCTAAAATAGTAGTTGAAACCATTACAACAACAACAAGAAAGCCTTTATCCAAGAATGTCTTTCACTATATATCTTAATGTGTTGTGGGCATAAATGCAATTCAATATAGAAAATTGTATCATAATACCTCTTCGTCTAGACTCTTTAACAGTCCAGGGTCACTCGGAACCTTGGCTGCATGAGCTTAAACTACAAAGCCCTAGGTCAACCTACCATAACTGGTGACATAGGTTTTAAGGCATGACCATCTCACTCTCATAGCTAACTTCGCTAGGAGTTTGGAACTACCAATACAAAAGGTTAACATCATGTCGACAGCCGGTCATAAAAGTTCTGTCAATTTTTTTATCAAGCTTTCTTATGCTCTAATAGCTGGCCCCATTCTGATGGGAGTAGTCTTGGATGATGAGCCGGTCATAAAAGCTTTGTCAATTTTTTATGAAGCTTTCTTATGCTCTAATAGCTGGCCCCATTCTCATGGAGTAGTATTGGATGATGATGATAATGAGTACTTCGGAACCAATCATGACCCAAGAACTAAACTGTAGTTCCGATTGGTCATTCAAATTGAGCATGGTTCAAAACATTAACCTGGAAGTAACTAACAACCTAGGAAGCATGGACACTCCAAAATTATGTCGTGTCGTACTCGTGTCCGTACAACATACATCTTCAACAACATAATGACTACCAAGAGAGAATGGAATGAGTTTTTTCACCTCTCGTCGATTTTGATCGGCACTTCGACCACAGCCGCTTTATCACTGGCCTTTTCCTCCTCCTCAATACTTCCCCCCTTCACCTCATCCTTCTTCTTCTTCCTCTTCTTATATGGCTTCTTCTTCTTCAGCTTCTTCTTCTCAGACTTCTTCTTCTCCCCCTCCTCCTCCTCCTCCCCCTCCTCCTCCTCCTCTACCGACACACCGTTCTCATTTCCTCCTAATCGCTTCCTCTTCTTAATCTTCTTCTCCTTCTTCTCCGCATTCCCTTTCTGGTCTTCTTCTGTAGCTTCTTCAGAAGGAGGAGGGGGAGGGGGCTGCTTGTTTTTTCTTCTCTGGCTCTTGGGCAAGTTGGGTTTGGAGCCGAGGAGCTCTCTGATGGTCTCTACTTCTTTCTTGACCGGCGCAGGAGAAGAGGAAGAAGAAGACGGGGTTTTGGTGTTGGACTCGGCTGCGGAGATGGACGCCGCGAGGAGAGACCTGAGCTTCTGCTTCAACTTCTTATTCGACAGCACCATTTCTCTCTCTCTCGCCAAAGGGGGGTGGGGTTGGGGACGAGGTTTTGGTTAAACCCTACTTAATGCTGTTATTTGGACTAGGGCCCGGCCTTATTGCAATTTGATTTTGGGCTTGTATTTCTATCCTTGGGCTTGTATTTGATTTCCTTTCCTCAAAACTGGTAAGGTTTAAGGCCACCTCCAATGAAAGATTTCTAAATTTGAGTTTATATCATATTTGACATTATACTTTACGAAAATTTCTATGCTAGTTGATAGAGTTTCTATATAGAAATTGCAAAAAAAATACTCTCAAATAGTTCTCCATTTCTATCATATGTGGCAGAAGATGAAAGGATCAATTTAATGATGTAGTACCCAATATTAATTGCTATGAGAGAGAAAAGAAAATTTATGAGGATTTAGGGCCCAATATTAATTGTTACGAAGATTACGAAATTCTACGAGGGTTTAAGGCCCAATATTAATTGCTATGAGAGAGAAAGAAATTCTATGAGAGTTTCTAGGGGTTTAGGGCCCAATAGTAATTGCTATGAGAGATGAAAAAAATTCTCCGAGGGTTTCTACATGTAGAAATTCTCATAAATTTTTTTTATCATACATCACCGCCACATAGTACATAGGATAGAAATTGAAATAGAAATCATGGTTGGGAGTTTTTTTTTCTTTCTAAAAGGAATTTCTACCATAGAAATATGAGAGAGAGAAACTCCATTGGAGATGGCCTAAGATTTATTAGTACATATGCATGTGGGTTGTATATTCATACTATTTAAAAAGAGCAAAGAATAACTCTCTTAATTTTTGTGCATAAGTAATTACCTAACTAGTTTTATTAATTTAATAAATAATATTAATTGATAAACATAAGGAATTGCGTTTTTGGAAAGAATTTTTTTATGTTGAAGCTCAATTTTCTTATTATATATAAGATATATAAAAATATACTAGCAACCAAGAGACTACTTTTAAAAACATTAAATGTTCTGAAAAGAAGAATATCGAGTTGACTCGACCGAACACAATCATGTAATAACACGATCATGTAATAGATCTTAGTTTAGGAATTACTTCAAAGATAATTAATCACAATATTATATCTCACACGACACATAATTTCCATTGATCTAATTTATTTGATATAAGATGAGGGGTACATTTAGCAATAACTCGGTAGGTCCTCTAAAGTTCTTCCTCATATATGTTTCACATTAGCAACAATGTCTTTAGAGGCGTTCTTTTAGATATAGTCTTAAAGTAGTCAATTGTCAATTGCTTGATTCTTCCAGACAAGCTATTAAGTGACACTTTTATTTTCTCTAGCTCCTCCAAGTTGAGATCTTTAACATCTATCACACATTGGTAGGACGTCTCCATTCACAGCTTTTCATGGCATCCATCATAACTTTCTTATTATCTGCAACTTCAATAGCAGGAGCTGACTCATTATTTCAACGAATGAGCTTTGCCATTCTCTTCAAATGAGAAAAGTCTCAAACTTTTGCATGCTGATTTGATGTTTCTTTTTCATTGTTGAAAAGGGGACAAATGAGAAAGTTGTGAAGTTGGAGAGAAATAAGAGTTATGTAGCTATTTATAGAGAATGGAGAAAAAAAAGGAAGATGAACCGGAGGAAATATACAATAAATCTTTATACTTGTAATGCAAAATATTAAATTTTAATAAGTATATGATGGAAACTCTGACAGCAATGAAAAATGCCAAAGCCTTCCTATTAAATGACAAGCAATTCTTTTCTTGATGTAAATTTTGGAACAACTTTTCTTATTTAACTTTGAATTGTCATGGGTTGTCATTTTGAGAGGAAAAGTGGATGGGACGGACCTAACTATGATTTAATTTATTTGAAATGGAGTATAAACCTCAAAATTCAAAGTAGATGGTGATGAGATACTCTTCTATCACAAAAAAAAATTGACCACATAGGATCTTCTAGAACTGGACATGTGTAAACTGCTCTTACCACCCCACTATATTGACCATTATTACCTTAACATTCTTCAATTCTATTGGCCTAGTCTCACTTCATTAAAATTAGATATACACCTTCAATCTAAACTTTAACTTTTCTTTAATCTTAATATTATTCATGATAAGGTCTATAGTTGCATGTAGGAAGTTACTTTATATCTAACCTAGAACTCAAGTTATATAACGTCTAAGAACATCATCCTTCATAAACATAAGCTACTATATGTGAGGCTTCTAAAGTGGAAACTTCCAAAAAATTATCTCTTGGTGATTACACTAATTATAGGTCAATATATCCATGACCTAAGTTATATAGCATATGTTATACCCTTAACTACAAGCACAATCATAACAAAAAACTAACAACGCCATTTGTCTATGGGGTATCCTTAATCCTAGTCATTCTCTTAAGATCAATGTAGGACGGTAGCAAGCAAGATGCAAAATTGAAGCAAGTTAAAGTTATAGATCATAAACTTAGAAGAAAGAAATTGGAACCTAATAAATGATCCAAATTATTAATGAGAACTCAATCCTAGAAATCTTATCAGTTAGTCTCATGCTCGAAGTATGTCACACCCTAGACCTAAAACTCATCGGACTAGCACGTGACCTAGACAGCTGGTACGTACTCAAGGGATACTTCACTCTATGGGAACCCGACAAGTATCTACTTACATTGACTAAGAAGAACTCAGGTTAACCTTTATATACTAGTTTCTAATGTTAGTCCAATGATTAAATTGAGTTTTAATTATGGTTAATCGATGAAGTTTAGCATTATAAAATCACTAATGATCATGCAATCACTATATTGTTTATACTTAAACTTGACATAGTCCAGATATACACTAATGATATTATACTTGCTACTATGTGTAGTGCTTTGTTCGCCTAACATGTATTTGTAGAAAAGCAATAAGTAAGATCAATCATAGACATGCAATGAAAAATATCATGATAAGCCAAAGATATTGCTTGTCTACACGATTTCTCTGAACCGTCTGCGACATCATCGGGACTACACACTCTGGGGTTCCACTAGTCAATCAATGGATAACTACTATCAAGGAAAAAATCACACTCATACAAAGGAAGATGCCAAGCTATCAAGATTATTTGTAACACAATAAAGAGGCAAAATAAAAGTTAAACCAAAAACCTAGATAAATACCCAAGTTCTGAAACTTTGGTATCATATCGGTACACCGGTAGTACACCGCTAGCGACATACCGGTAGTATATCGAATTATTAAGCACTTTGTCACAACATGTTCTATGATCACATTTGTAACCACAAACGATATACCAACGATATATCACTTTATACCGTTTGGGTGACCGTTATATAGTAATAAATGTTTTAATGGCTATAAAACTAGCTAGTTGTTTTTTAGTCGTTATTGTGCAAGCGGTATACCGTCGTACAATAGTGTTTTGGTTGTTTTTTGTGTTCCTATATAAACCCAAATGCCCTCATTTGTTTCCCACTTCTTTGAGACTCTACTTTTTATCCAATACTCCAAAACCTATCCACATATATAAGAGGTTTCATTTGTCAATCATATTAAAATAGAGTTGTAAAGTTAGATATTTAAATTATTGTAAGAAGATCAAAATTCTTTCTTATCAGAGGTTGAAGTCTGCAAATTTTTGTATCAAAGCTTGTGTAGAAGTCGACGAGCCTTCATATTCAAATTATTATAAGAAGATCAAAATTCTTTCTTATCAGAGGTTGAAGTCTGCAATTTTCTATATCAAAGCTTGTGTAGAAGTCGACGAGCATTCGTATTAAAGGTCGTGTATAACTATTTATTATAATAGTAGATTAAAACCGAAGAGAGTTTCGAGGCTGGAGTTGTCATGCCCCAGAACCAGAATACTGGAGAGCGGGGGCGGACAAAGCCAGCTACGTACACCACAGTACTCTATACCCTGAGATACGGTCACGACTGTCTAGACATGTAAGAGTTTACTCTATAATCCAATAGGCATTCCTGGGTCAAGAGTCGTAGTTATCTCAATCTCAAGCAAGCAACAAGTTACAAGAAGTATAATTACCAAACATATAATAGTAAGGCGTCCCAAACTATACATACATAGATGATCATGAAGCTAGTTATCCAAAATAAAGAACTAACAGAGTGCAATATTACATGATCAACTCTAGCTATAGTCTAGAATATGCATTACATGAAGGCCCGCAGGCTAGAATATCAAATACCAAAACACGAGCTAAATACGTGCTCGGTGGCTAAATGCCTCAAAAGTATAAATATAATATCAGGTGGGTGATGAAGAAGAAATCCACTCAAGTCCTCGGGTGTTCCTGGTGTTCACCATTTGGATTCGGGAAGTACGGAAGATCCTGCGATGTTGCTCCAAAATCTGGCCATAAAAAACCAGTGGGGGGCCAGACCCCAAAACAACAAAGTACCACATGGGAGCCAACTTAGGAACTAAAACCAGCATGCAAACATTCAATAGCATATGAAAATATAAATAAGAGCAATATGCAAATAAGCAGTCTAAACAGTTTCGAGAATCAGTAACGGGTACAATTCAGGAGTAGTAGCTGGATGATCTAAGACAAGACTATAAAACGTGCAATCACGGCTAATCATGACCTACGACGTACTACCATTAACTAACTAGGGTTGTCACAATCCTGGTTATTAACAAATGTAGTTGATATTCCATACAGCCATATGCCCTGCAGACTATTTGGGTTATCCAGACATAAAAATACATATCATAGATTAATTAAGTATATAGTATTTTACTAGTAGATTGCAACACTCGGCGGTGTGATGGAAGTGTGCCCCTCTCGACGGAGAGCTCCAAATCTAGAGAAGTAAAGTTCTAAACCACTTGAAATAAGATGCTCTCTCACATAGAACAACTAGTTTTGAAAAACAACAAGTTTTTAAGAGATCAAAACCATAAAAACTCAAGAATGTAGATCTAGTCCAACCAAGCTATCAAAATCGGAAATACCAAGAGGTAAACATGTAGAAGAGTTCATATAGCACAATAAAGACTAATAAAATAAAAAATTCGCAATAATATAAAAGTGCAAGTTCTTCCTCACTGGCAAGATGTACTTGCCTAGAACCACCACTAACTACTACTACTACCAAGGGAAAGGGGACCGACCTGGGCTGCTCTTGGCTAGGAAGGAGGGGAGAGGAAAGGAAAAGGAAATAAAAAGAGGGAAAAAGTGAAACAATGAGGAAGAGAAAAAAGAGAGGGGGTTATATATCAAGAGTGGTTAACACTATTCACAAATCTAGAAATTACATGAGAGAAACTAGAGAAATCCAGAAAATATACAGGAAGCAATATACAACAATAGCACACATATACAAGATATGAACATAAAAAATATGCGATAGTGAGACGAGTCTCACAACTCTCACCTCCTTAGAAAAATTTTGTCCTCAAAATTTTAATAAGGCATAGGATCTAGCAAGGAGACTATAGGAATCAAGCAATATAATAAGCATCATGGTACGAGTGTCAATCATAAGCTATGAACTATCTAGAACAAGGCAAGAATGCATAAGAAAAGATTAGGGTACAGGATATACGAATAAGTATATCTTACGAGTCAAACAGATACGGGTATCGAGCTCGGATATCATCCTCGCGCTCCCAAGTTGACTCGTCCGTTGAGTGATGCCCCCAAGCAACTCGGACTAAACGAATAGTCCGATTCTTGAGAATTTTCTCTCTCCGGTCCAAAATGGATACATGCCTCTCCTCATACGAAATGTCGGTACCGACAACCAATTCCGAATGATATAGGACATAGCTTGTATCTGGTATATACCGTCATAGCTGGGATACATAGAAAATATTATGTATCTCACGAAGCGACGTCAGAAGAGCAAGACGATAGAAAACATATCCTACTCGCTCAAGAATATCGAACGGGCCTATGTACCGCGGACTAAGCTTTTTTCCATACACCAAACCTTATGACTCTATGGATAGGTAAAATCCGAAGGAATACATGGTCGCCGAAAGAAAACTCAATAGGTCGCCGATGCGAATTGGCCCAATGACGCTAGCGATCTTGTGCTACTTAAAGATGCTTTCGGACTTGCTTGACTACTTCAACTGTCTGGACTATCATCTCGGGATCAGGTAATTACCTTTCACCAATATCATCCTAAGCTACAGGGGATCTGCACTTCCTGCCATACAATGCCTCGAAGGGTGCCATCTGGATACTGTCATGGAAACTGTTATTGTAGAAGAATTCGACCAAGTGCAGATGATCCTTCCACGAACCACCAAAGTCAAGGGTACATGATCGAAGTATATCTTCTAGAGTTTGGATGGTTCGCTCTGACTGACCATCTGTCTGGGGGTGATAAGTCGTACTGAACTTCAAGCGGGTGCCTAGGCTCTTTTTAAGACTCTGCCAAAAGTGAGAAGTAAATATGGAATCTCTATCTGAAACTATGCTAACTAGTACCCCATATAGTCTAATAATCTATCTCATGTATATCTCGGCTAACTGTTCTATGGACTGGCCAACCCTGAAAGAAAGAAAACGTCTAATTTTTGTGAGTCGATCCACTATTACCCAAATAACATCCCTGCCAGTTGGGGACCTAGGTAGACCTGTCACGAAATCCATAGTAATATGCTCCCACTTCCACTCCAAAATTAGTAAAGGTTGAAGAAGTCCTGCTGGTCTCTGATACTCAGCTTTAACGTGTTGACATACCAAACATCGAAAAACAAATCTAGTTATCTTGCGCTTTATTCCATTCTACCAGAAATGTTGACAAATGTCTCTGTATATCTTGGTTCCTCCGGGATGTAAGAAATATTATGAACGATGGGCCTCCGACATAATCTCACGATGAAGGTCTTCGTTAGGCACACAAAGATGATTCCCAAAACAGAGAGTTCTATCACTGGGAATACTAAGTTTGGGTCAATGACCTGTCTCATACTTTGCTCTGAGTCGCTGAAGCTTTGCATCTGCTGACTGTTCTATCTTGATCCTTTCCACTATACTGGACTAAACTAAACTTGGAGACCTATCATCAATGCTGCGTTGCTAGGCAATACTACTTCTATACCCATCTCTTGAAGATCTTCTATAATCTCTCGCTGCACTGTGAGAAAATAAGCTTCTGCTCTTCGGCTCAAAGCATCTGCTACCACATTGGCCTTCCCAGGATGATATAGAAGGTCAAGATCATAGTTTGTCATCAGCTCCAGCCATCTTATTTGCCTCATGTTGAGATTTTTCTGGTTAAAAATATACTTCAAACTCTTGTAATCAGTATAAATCTCTACTCCAAGTCGTACGTTGGATAATTTCTTTCATGATCCTGAAGCTGCCATGACGCATAAGCTATAACCTTACCATGCTACATTAGAACGCACCCCAGTCCCTTGTCGGACGCATCACAATAAACTGTGAATCCACATGTCCCGTTTAGAAGCATCAAAATAGGTGTTGTGATTAATTTTTGCTTACGCTTCTCGAAAGAGGTCTGACATGCATCTGTCCAATCAAAGCGCACATCCTTTCATGTTAGCTGCGTTAATGGTATAGAAATTCTAGCAAAGTCTGCCACAAATCGTCGATAATATCCCACTAATCCCAGAAAACTACGAACTTCTGCAACTGTCCTGGGTACTGGCCATGTATCAACGGCTTCTATCTTCTTGGGATCTACCTTCACTCCACCTCTGGCAATGATATGGCCCAAGTAGGAAATATGATCAAGCCAGAACTCACATTTGCTGAACTTTGCATATAACTTATGCTCTCTAAAAATTTGAAGAACTGCTGGAAGATGCTGCTCGTGTTCTGCTTTACTTCGACTGTACACCAAGATATCGTCGATAAACACTATCACAAACTTGTCTAAGTAGGGCATGAATATACGATTCATGAGATTCATAAATACTACTGGCGTATTGGTCGCTCCAAAAGGCATCACTAAAAACTCCTAATGGTCATATCTTGATCTGAATGTCGTCTTGGGTATATCTTGCTCCACTACCAGAATAAGTCAAATTAGAGACGTCACGAAACGTCGCTAAATAGCCAAAAAATGTCGTAAAATAATTTTAGCGACGTATGTAGCGACGTTAAGTTGAAGTCGCCTTTAAGCTAGTTGCTGACCGGAAAAACGTCGTAAAATATCGCTATACCGACATTTTCTAGCGACGTAAATGCGTCGCTATATTAGCGACGTATAGGGACGCAACATTGCTAAATTAGCGATATGTTGTTTGTCGCTATATGTCGCTAAATTTTTTCTTTTTAGCGACATTATGCGACTCATTTAGCGATGTTATATTGACCTGGCAATACTGCCATCTCAGCATATTTACGACGGTCAGTGACGTGTTTAGCGACGTGGATAGCGACGTGGATAGTGACGTCTATAGCGACGTACTCAATGACGTATTTAGCGACGTATATAAACGTCGCTAAAAATGTCGCTAAAGATACAGTGAAAAAATAAAAAAATAAATATTGATTATTTTCAAATCATTCTTCCTGCAGTTTATGAATTCATAATTTGTACAAATAGACCCGGAGCAACCCTCCGTTGAATTTGCTGGATTCGCCGATCCCTTTCGGTTGAATACCGATAAATTAACATACATTTAATATGAATAATATAATAAAATTTAAAGAAAATAAAATATTGAGATTACAAACTGAGTCAGGAGAAAATCTCGTCGTAAAAAATATAACAAATATCCACACAACTGAGTCTGAAAGCCTAGTCCTAATGAATACAAGAAATAATGTCTAAATGCCTAAAAAAAAGAATATTCATAAATGACCAAATATCATAGGTCTAAAACACAAACAATCAATAAACGGTCCTAACTAGGACTACTGCGGATCTGCAGGAGGATGACCACCGGCGCGCATCAGGGATAAGAACAGATCATACTGCTTCCGTAAAATCGACACCGTTGTTGATGGAGAAGGCAGTGACGTCAGTGGAGTCTGTGTCGATGAAGGCACACCAGGAGGACGTATCTGCTCCAACTCTGCTAGTCGATGGTTGTATGAATCCATGGTAGATAACAGCCTCGTACTGCTATGAACCATTGAATCATGCATCATAGCCAGCCTCTCGCCCATGGATAGCTGTGATGCCTGTAGCTCTGTCACGTTGCGCTCTGTCGACGCTCTAAGATCAGCTGTCATATCCCAGAGCTCCATGATGCTGCGCTCGAGCATATCAAATCGTGTGATGAGCGTCGCATCGTCCGCCTACGGCTGGGACAAGGGCTGCTCTTCCATTCTTTGCGGCAACTCGTTACGGAGAGACACAACCTGATGGTCAACGGTGTAAACCCCCTCACCCAAAAATAGGTATTTTGTGTGTATTTGTATTTCGTGTATTTGTTTTGGATTTTTTTAAACAAATAAAACCCAATAATTTTATTAGGACACTTCACCATAGTTTGGACATTAATAATATATGATGGCCCCAAAGTCTGTATCGTCCTTCGTAGGAAGTAGCCTACACAGGAGACTCTACCTGTAGGATCTTTTCGTGGCACATAAATTCGATCCCTTGGTATTAGTATGACCTTAGTGTAACGACTATAGATTAATTATTAAATATTTAGATATTATATATATAATTTAATTGTGGTTATTCTTCAATCCCAACTTCTCTATACTAAGCATCCCATAATTTTTCGTGCCAAGTTACACATTTTTCTCTTTTTCTAAAATGTGCATATTATGTGCTATTGTCCTATTTTCTTGAATATTCATTTAATTAATTACTTAGTTAATTAGATAATACAATTACTTGATTTATATAGCTAGATAAATATCCAATTAGTAATTATAAAATATTTCATAAAATATTTTGAGAGTAGTATTTTATTAAAGCTTCATAAAATATTTTTTCTAGAATTTATTTTGTGTGCAATTATTATTTTTTGGATTTTTTCCTCATGTATATATGTGAATATATATATAAGTAAATATAAGGTTAATAATAATAATAATAATAATAATCGCAATAATAATAAGAATAATATTAATATTAATAATAATAATAATAATGATAGTGTAATAATAACAAAAAAAAGAAAAGAAAAAGAAAAGAAAAGAAAAGAAAAAAGATAAAAGAAAAAAAAACCTAAACTAACAAAACCACTTAAACCCTAATCAACTAACTAATAATTAACCCTATTCCTAACCAACCTCCTAATCCTATTCCCAGCAAACAAAACAAATCCACCACCCCCGGAACCAACCCACGCGACCACTTTCTCCCTTCCTATATATATATATATATATATATATATATATATATATAAACATAAAACTCGAAATTCTAAACCCTAACCGAACGCCCCGACCTCAGCCCAGCGCCGGCGCCGCCGCCCCCGGGCCGACGCCGCGCAGCTGCCGCCCCAGCGCTGACGCCCCGCAGCCGCCGCCCCCACCGCCCGGACCGCCCGCCGCCGGCATCCAAGTACGCGCGAGCGTGCACAGCAACACAGTTTTCTCCCATCTTTACGGTGATGTAACTCTCTCATCTCTCGTCCTTTTTGCGTACGGTTTGTTCGTATACATTCACAACCTAACCCTCTAGGATTTTCATTCAAGCGGCACGAGTTTTCATGTCCCGGATTGGTCAAAAAATCGACCGGAAAATGACCGAAAAACTGACCAAAATAGTTCAAAATTTCGATTCCGAAACCCCATGTTCACACTCAATTTGCCATCAACCTGTTTATTATTTTCAAAAACTAATAAAAGGGTTTTCTTCTCTATATAACCGAGAATTTTTTTGTTCTTTTAGTTTTTGTTAATTTGTTCTATGTGTAAAATTATTCAACCTCCAAATTGACCAAAAACTTATTTTTAAAATATAGAAAATTGTGATACGGAGCGCGTCCCGCCAAACGGGACCGCCTTATCGTTTACCAATTGGACTGAAAGGCGTATATGGTATATCCTGATGTGCGGGCTTTTGCGGAAGCTGATTCGGACGTGTGTGCGCGTCGGAATCAACCCATATCCGTAAAAAGTCCTTGTATCGAGACTTTTGCAAAATACCGTACCATTTAGTGTACGGTCGTCGGAATGCGACGAAACTTACACCATTGGATTCGTGGTATCACGCTGGACCTGTGACCCAAGTTTAATGCGATTCCGAGATAGTTGACCAAGTCGCCTATTTATGGGCCCCACGGTTGAATTTTAGGACGAATTTGTGTTCGGCTCACCGGAATCCAAAATTGGACATACCGTTGAGTTCGTATTGATGTTTAAAATTTGTTTGACATATAATTTGTCCCATTTAGAGAACTTTACCTCTGGCACGCTTTTTGGTGCAAAATGGCCTACATGTGGACCTGCTTTGACCCAAAATTACCATTTTGTCCCTGTGTCCAAATTTGACTAAAGGGTAGTATTTTCTAGCTATCTCGCTTATTCTAGGAATATGGGTGATGTATATTTCAGCATCCGGGGACGTTCATTCTGATGCCATAGTTTCTGATAAATTGTGTCTGACATCTTGCCGCTTACACTTTGTAGCTTTCTTGCCAAGCAAGATACCTTGCCAAATTGCTTATAGTACTTTGCATGCTTATTATATTTTTATATATTCATTACATTTGTGTTTTCTTTCAGTCATAATTATATACTATATATATGTTGACACACACTTGACACATAGTATCATGGGAGGGGAGGACAATCAGTAGGCATATGGGCTATGACTACTCTCCTAACCGTAGTAACTAGCACGCACTATGGTAGTCGTGTCCGATGATCGCAACCCTCGCGGTATGTCGGCTGATGGTGTCACGATGGTCGCTACCCTCGCGGTATGACGGCTGATGATGTCCCTGACGTGTGTGTGAGTTGTGAGATTAGATAGAGTAGCCTACCCATGCCCATACGTCAAAAAGTTGTCCTCATTATGCATTCATATTGATTGTCTTATACAACGTACTTATATATTTTTTATCTATTATGCATGTTTACTGTATTCAAATTGGCATGCTTCTATGTATCTTGTTACGTCCCTTTGAGGACCTGGTCCCTTTCCAAGTGTAGACAATCATGACTATTCGTAGGAGCACGGATCAGGACTTGCTACTTATCTCTTTCGAGGAGGTCTTCTCTACGAGTCTCATTGTTCATTAGATGTTCTTATGTGGTTTCTCTTATGTTCTAGTTGGTAGTGGATTTATCTCCACCCAACTACTTGTTCTTATTAAGCATTTTATACTTGATTCAGTTATATAGTTGATTGGTTATTTGATTCTGTGGATGAGATCTCGTTATGCGCTGTGACTTGTGACAATATTTATACCACATGTGAGTTATTATTCATATTACAGCGTACGTGTATATAGGGTATCCATATATTGGAGTTGCCATATACATACGGCTGGCATGCTTACGTGTTCCTAGTCCTACGTATTTTGGGACTGCGGCGTGACATATTTTTGTGGTGGCCCATGCAGGTCGAGAGCATATTGTCTCGGTTATATTACTGTACCGAGCAAGCCTCCGCATAGGATTATAATATAGGATCTTATCCACTTATTTAATCACCGCCCTTGATTTTATTTTGCATTCTTATTTGATTGTTCGTATTGCATCTTGCTTGATTCTTTCACAACGTCAATCTTATCTTTTCTTTCGTACTTGATAGGGGTTAGAAAGATGACTTGTACTAGGTATATCCACTATAATGTTCAATAGTACTATTATTTAAATTCTTGTAAGTTTGGTAGTATGCCTCATAATCTAGTATCACATAGCCCTTTTGACCCATTAATGAAGTATAATTGAACGACACCAACTATAGACTTGCATAAGAAGATAGTGTTTATTCAGACTGTAGAACTTAGAGGCCCATACCCCCATTTGGTCGACCGGAGACTTAGATAAGAAGTTAGTATAGCAACTGTAGAGGCACAACACCGATCTTTTTGGTAAACTAGAATTATTTTTTACCTTCTTTTATTATAATCCAGCGTATTTATATTTTCTGAACTACCTCGATTTATGCTGCTTTTATAGCCTAGTTTTGCAAGATTATTCGTTTATCGAGCTTGTTCATGACATATGTATTATTGGGTGCACACACTAATACAATTGTCTATTTAGAATCAGTATATTATGGTCTGATCAAGCTTTGTGCGCTTGGTTCGCTCTTCGCATGACTACCTTACGTGGATTGAGATATGTAGTTGACTCAACTTCTTAAATGAATATACTTGCCCTTTAGACAAGTCAGAGCATATCATATCAGGTACATAACTGTTCTGATATGAACATGTAAATAGGAATTTACCCAAAATAAGATTTTAATCCACAACTGCCTTGGCAACTCTATTTTGAATTCTTAAAATCGTCTTGAACCCCATACATGTATTCTATCACCTCTTTCTTGAATTATTTATTATTGTTCTCCGTCTTCCCTATTTCGGAAAGACGAACGCTCGTGCTTGGTATAAGTTTGATACACGAAGAGTACTAGATATATCCCATAGGCCAATCGCATTACTTGGTAATTATCTTTTGTAATTAAGGGCACATCACATGTGAGATATTTTGTGTGTTAAAAAATAAAATAAAATAAAATAAAATAAAATAAACTTTTGAGGATGGAATAACACGATTAAATGATTTGAGGAAGCCTTTCTTAAATGTATAGCCTTATGTGATAGATGGATAAATTTTAAGTTGGATAGGAGTTGCATTGTCAACTTGAGGTAAATTCTTTCAGATTGTGATCAAGTAAGATTAGATTAGGAGATATAAGTCATTTTAATTTTGAGAATTTTTAGAAGAATGATTTAGATTGACGAGGATTCAAGGAATCTTGAAATCTTGATATTGCGAACCAATTATTTATACTTTGAGCGCATGATTTAAATTTTGAATATTGAAGGTTGAATCATCGATTTAAATTTTGAGAATAAATATAGAATCATGCCTTTTTTTAATTTCGAGGATGAAATTAGTTTAAGTTGGGTAGATTGTAAACTCGCTCACCCAAAAATATGTATTTTGTGTGTATTTGTATTTCGTATATTTGTTTTAGATTTTTTTTTAAACAAATAAAACTCAATGATTTTATTAGGACACTTGACACATAGTATCATGGGAGGGGAGGACAATCAGTAGGCATATGGGCTATAACCACTCTGCTAAACCGTAGTAACTAGCACGCACTATGGTAGTCGTGTACGATGGTCGCTATCCTCGCGGTATGTCGGCTGATGGTGCCACGATGGTCGCTACCCTCGTGGTATGACGACTGATGATGTCCCTGACGTGTGTGTGAGTTGTGAGATTAGATAGAGTAGCCTACCCATGCCCATACGTTAAAAAGTTGTCCTCATTATGCATTTATATAGATTGTCTTGTACAACATACTTATATATTTTCTACCTATTATGCATGTTTACTGTATTCAAATTGCATGCTTCTATGTATCTTGTTACGTCCCTTTGAGGATCTGGTCCCTTTCCAAGTGTAGACAATCATGACTATTCGTAGGAGCACGGATCAGGACTTGCTACTTATCTCTTTCGAGGAGGTCTTCTCTACGAGTCTCATTATTCATTAGATGTTCTTATGTGGTTTCTCTTATGTTCTAGTTGGTAGTAGATTTGTCTCTGCCCAACTACTTATTCTTATCAAGCATTTTATACTTGATTCAGTTATATAGTTGATTGGTTATTTGATTTTGTGGATGAGATCTACTTATGCCCTGTGACTTATGACAATATTTATACTACATGTGAGTTATTATTCAAATTACAGCGTACGTGTGTATAGGGTATCCATATATTGGAGTTGCCATATATATATACGGTTGACATGCTTACGTGTTCCTAGTCCTACATATTTTAGGACTGGGACGTAACATATTTTTGTGGTGGCCCATGCAGGTCGAGAGCATATTGTCTCGGTTATGTTACTGTACCGAGCAAGCCTGCGCATAGGATTAGAATATAGGATCTCATCCACTTATTTAATCACCGCCCTAGATTTTATTTCGCATTCTTATTTGATTGTTCGCATTGCATCTTGCTTGATTCTTTCACAACGTCAATCTTATCTTTTCTTTCGTGCTTAATAGGGGTTAGGAAGATGACTTGTACTAGGTATATCCACTCTATTGTTCAATAGCACTATTAGTTAAATTCTTGTAAGTTTGGTAATATGCCTCATAACCTAGTATCACATAGCCCTTTTGACCCATTAATGAGGTATAATTGAATGACACCAACTATAGACTTGCATAAGATGATAGTGTTTATCTAGACTGTAGAACTTAGAGGCCCATACCCCCATTTGGTCGACCAGAGACTTAGATAAGAAGTTAGTATAACAACTGTAGAAGCACAACATCGATCTTCTTGGTAAACTTGAATTATTTTGTACCTCTTTGATTATAATCCAGCGTATTTATATTTTATGAACTACCTCGACTTATGCTAATTTTATAGCCTAGTTTTGCAAGCTTATTCTTTTATCGAGCTTGTTCATGACATATGTATTATTGGGTGCACACACTAATACAATTGTCTATTTAGAATCAGTGTATTATGGTTTGATCAACCTTAGTGCGCTTGGTTCGCTCTTTGCATAACTATCTTACGTGGATTGAGATATGTAGTTGACTCAACTTGTTAAATAAATATACTTTCCCTTTAGACAAGTCAGAGCATATCATATCAGGTACATAACTGTTCTGATATGAACATGTGAAAAGAAAATTACCAAAAATAAGATTTTAATCCACAACTACCTTGACAACTCTCTTTTGAATTCTTAAAATCGTCTTGAACCCCGTACTTGTATTCTATCACCTCTTCCTTGAATTCTTTATTATTATTCTCCGTCTTCTCCTATTTCGGAAAGACGAACGCTCGTGCTTGGTATAAGTTTGATACACGGAGAGTACTAGATATATCCCATAGGCCAATCGCATTACTTGGTAATTATCTTTTGTAATTAAGGGCACATCACATGTGAGATATTTTGTGTGTTAAAAAAAATAAAATAAAATAAAATAAAATAAACTTTTGAGGATTGAATAACATGATTAAATGATTTGATGAAGCCTTTTTTAAATGTATAGCCTTTTGTGATAGATGGATAAATTTTAAGTTGGGTAGGAGTTGCATTATCAACTTGAGGTGAATTCTTTTAGATTGTGATCAAGTAAGATTAGATTAGGAGATATAAGTCATTTTAATTTTGAGAATTTTTAGAAGAATGATTTAGATTGACGAGGATTCAAGGAATCTTGAAATCTTGATATTGTGAACCAATTATTTATACTTTGAGAGCATGATTTAAATTTTGAATATTGAAGGTTGAATCATCGATTTAAATTTTGAGGATAAATATAGAATCATGCCTTATTTTTAATTTCGAGGATGAAATTAGTTTAAGTTGGGTAGATTGTAAACCCGCTCACCCAAAAATAGGTATTTTGTGTGTATTTGTATTTCATGTATTTGTTTTAGATTTTTTTTCAAAACAAATAAAACTCAATGATTTTATTAGGACACTTCACCATGGTTCGAACATTAATAATATAGGATTGCCCCAAAGTCTGTATTGCCCTTCGTAGGAAGTAGCCTACACAGGAGACTCTACCTGTAGGATCTTTCAGAAATTCGATCCCTTGGTATTAGTATGACCTTAGTGTAACGACCATAGATTAATTATTAAATATTTAGATATTATATATATAATTTAATTGTGGTTATTCTCCAATCCAAACTTTTCTACACTTAGCATCCCATAATTCTCCGTGCCAAGTTAGACATTTTTTCTTTTTGTAAAATGTGCATATTATATGCTATTGTCCTATTTTATTGAATATTTATTTAATTAATTACTTAGTTAATTAGATAATACAATTACTTGATTTATATAGCTAGATAAATATCCAATTAGTAATTATAAAATATTTCATAAAATATTTTGAGTGTAGTATTTTATTAAAGCTTCATAAAATAATTTTTTTAGAATTTATTTTGTGTGCAATTATTACTTTTTAGATTTTTACCTAATGTATATATGTGAATATATATATATATATATATATATATATATATATATATATATATATATATATATATATAAAAGTTAATAATAATAATAATAGCAATAATAATAATAATAATAATAATAATAATAATAATAATAATAATAATAATGATAGTGATAATAATAATAAAGAAAATAAAAAGAAAAGAAAAGAAAAGAAAAGAAAAAGATAAAAGACAAAAATAATCCTAAACTTACAAAACCACTTAAACCATAATCAACTACCTAATAATTAACCCTATTCCTAACCAACCCTCTGATCCTATTCCTAGCAAACTAAGCAAATCCCCCCCCCCCCCGGAACCAACCCACGCGGCCTCTTTCTCCCTTCCTATATATATATATATATATATATATATATATATATATATATATATATAAACATAAAACTCGAAATCCTAAACCCTAACTGAACGCCCCGACCTCAGCCCCTGCCGCCGCCCCGGCGCCGACGCAGCGCAGCCGTCGCCCGGACCACCCGCTGCCGGCATCCGCGTACGCGCGAGCGTGCACAGCAACACAGTTTTCTTCCATCTTCACGGTGGTGTAACTCTCTCATCTCTCGTCCTTTTTGCGTGCGGTTTGTTCGTATAGTTCACAACCTAACCCTCTAGGATTTTCATTCAAGCGGCACGAGTTTTCGTATCCCGGATTGGTCAAAAAATCGACTGAAAAATGATCGGAAAACTGACCAAAACAGTTTAGAATTTCGAAACAAAAACTCCATGTTCACACCCAATTTGCCATCAACCTGTTTATTATTTTCAAAAACTAATAAAAGGGTTTTTCTTCTCCATATAACCGAGAATTTTTTTGTTCTTTTAGTTTTTGTTAATTTGTTCTATGTGTAAAATTATTCAACCTCCAAATTGACCAAAAACTTATTTTTAAAATATTAAAAAATTATGATGCGCAGCGCGCCTCGCCAAACGGGACCATCTTGTCGCATACCAATTACACCGAAAGGCGCGTATGGTATATCCACATGTGCGGGCTTTCACAGAAGCTGATTCGGACGTGTGTGCGCGTCGGAATCAACCCGTATCCGTAAAAAGTTTCTGTATCGCGACTTTTGTAAAATATCGCACCGTTTAGTGTACGCTCGTCGGAATGCGACAAAACTTGGGCCATTGGATTCGTGGTATCACGCTGGACCTGTGACCCATATCTCACGCAATTCCGAGACAGTTGACCAAGCTATCTATTTGCGGGCCCTACGGTTGACTTTTAAGACGAATTTGTGTTCGGCTCACCAGAATCCAAAATTTGACATACCGTTGAGTTCGTATTGACGTTTAGAATTTGTTTGACATATAATTTATCCTATTTAGAGACCATTACTCTTGGCACACTTTTCGGTGCAAAGTGGCCCACATGTGGACCCGCTTTGACCCAAAATTACCGTTTTACCCATATGTCCAAATTTGACGAAAGGGTAGTATTTTTTAGCTATCTCACTTATTCTGAGAACGTTGGTGATATTTATTTTAGCATCCAGGGACGTTCATTCTGATGCCATAGTTTTTGATCCATTGTGCCTAACATCTTGACGCTTACACTTTGTAGCTTTCTTGCCAGGCAAGATACCTTGTCAAATTGCTTATAGTATTTTGCATGTTTATTATATTTTTATATATTCATTGCATGTGTATTTTTTTTCAGTCATAATTATATACTATATATATGTTGACACACACTTGACACATAATATCATGGGAGGAGAGGACAATCAGTAGGCGTATGGGCTATAACCACCATGGTAAACCGTAGTAACTAGCACACACTATGGTAGTCATGTCCGATGGTCGCTACCCTCGCGGTATATCTGCTGATGGTGTCACGATGGTCGCTACCCTCGCAGTATGACGGCTGATGATGTCCCTGACGTGTGTGTGAGTTGTGAGATTAGATAGAGTAGCCTACCCATGCCCATACGTCGAAAAGTTGTCCTCATTATGCATTCATATAGATTGTCTTATACAATGTACTTATATATTTTATATCTATTATGCATGTTTACTGTATTCAAATTGGCATGCTTCTATGTATCTTGTTACGTTCCTCTGAGGACCTGGTCCCTTTCCAGGTGTAGACGATCATGACTATTCGCAGGAGCACGGATCAAGACTTGCTACTTATCTCTTTCGAGGAGGTCTTCTCTTCGAGTCTCATTGTTCATTATATGTTCTTATGTGATTTCTCTTATGTTCTAGTTGGTAGTAGATTTGTCTCCGCCCAACTACTTGTTCTTATCAAGCATTTTATACTTGATTTAGTTATATAGTTGATTAGTTATTTGATTCTGTGGATGAGATTTAGTTATGCCCTGTGACTTGTGACAATATTTATACCACATATGAGTTATTATTCAAATTACAGCGTACGTGTGTATAGGGTATCCATATATTGGAGTTGCCATATATATACGGCTGGCATGCTTACGTGTTCCTAGTCCTACGTATTTTGGGGTTATTATTCAAAATCCCATGTTCACACCCAATTTGCTATCAACCTGTTTATTATTTTCAAAAACTAATAAAATAGTTTTTCTTTTCCATATAACCGAGAATTTTTCTGTTCTTTTAGTTTTTGTTAATTTGTTCTATGTGTAAAATTATTCAACCTCCAAATTGACCAAAAACTTGTTTTTACAATATTAAAAAATTATGATACGGAGCGCACCTTGCCAATCGGGACTACCTCGTCGCGTACCAGTTGTACCGAAAGGCGCGTATAGTATATCCTGATGTGCGGGCTTTCGCGAAAGCTGATTCGGATGTGTGTGCGCGTCGGAATCAACCTGTATCCGTAAAAAGTCCCGTATCGTAACTTTAGTAAAACACCGTACCATTTAGTGTACGCTCGTCGGAATGCGACGAAACTTATGCCATTGGATTCGTGGTATCACGCTGGACCTATGACCCAAGTTTCACGTGATTCCGAGACAGTTAACATAGCCGCCTATTTGTGGGCCGTACGGTTGACTTTTAGGACGAATTTGTGTTCGGCTCACCAGAATCCAAAATTGGATATACCATTGAGTTCGTATAGTCGTTTAAAATTTGTTTGACCTATAATTTGTCCCATTTAGAGACCATTACCCTTGGCACACTTTTCGGTGCAAAGTGACCCAAATGTGGACCCGCTTTGACCAGAAATTACCGTTTTGCCCCTGTGTACAAAATAGACAAAAGGTTAGTGTTTTCTAGCTATCTCGCTTATTCTGGGAATGATAGTGATGTTTATTTCAGCATCCGAGGACGTTCATTCTGATGCCATAGTTTCTGATCCATTGTGCCTAACATCTTGACGCTTACACTTTGCAGCTTTCTTGCCAGGCAAGATACCTTACAAATTTCTTATAGTACTTTGCATGCTTATTATATTTTTATATATTTATTACATTTGTGTTTTCTTTCAGTCATAATTATATACTATATATGTTGACACACAGTTGACACATAGTATCATGGGAGGAGAGGACAATCAGTAGGCGTATGGGCTATAACCACTCTGCTAAACTGTAGTAACTAGCATGCACTATGGTAGTCGTGTCCGATGGTCGCTACCCACGTGGTATGTCGGCTGATGGTGTCACGATGGTCGCTACTCTCGCGGTATGACGGCTGATGATGTCCCTGACGTGTGTGTGAGTTGTGAGATTAGATAGAGTAGCCTACCCATGCCCATACGTCGAAAAGTTGTCCTCATTATGCATTCATATAGATTGTCTTATACAACATACTTATATATTTTCTACCTATTATGCATGTTTACTATATTCAAATTGGCATGCTTCTATGTATCTTGTTACGTTCCTCTGAGGACCTGGTCCCTTTCCAGATGTAGACGATCACGACTATTCGCAGGAGCACGGATCAAGACTTGCTACTTATCTCTTTCGAGGAGGTCTTTTCTTCAAGTCTCATTGTTTATTAGATGTTCTTATGTGGTTTCTCTTATGTTCTAGTTGGTAGTGGATTTATCTCCACCCAACTACTTGTTCTTATCAAGCATTTTATACTTGATTCAGTTATATAATTGATTGGTTATTTGATTCTGTGGATGAGATCTCGTTATGCCCTGTGACTTGTGACAATATTTATACCACATGTGAGTTATTATTCATATTACAGCGTACGTGTATATAGGGTATCCATATATTGGAGTTGCCATATACATACGGCTGGCATGCTTACGTGTTCCTAGTCCTACGTATTTTGGGACTGCGGCGTGACATATTTTTGTGGTGGCCCATGCAGGTCGAGAGCATATTGTCTCGGTTACATTACTGTACCGAGCAAGCCTCCGTATAGGATTATAATATAGGATCTTATCCACTTATTTAATCACCGTCCTTGATTTCATTTTGCATTCTTATTTGATTGTTCGTATTGCATCTTGCTTGATTCTTTCACAACGTCAATCTTATCTTTTCTTTCGTGCTTGATAGGGGTTAGGAAGATGACTTGTACTAGGTATATCCACTATAATGTTCAATAGTACTATTATTTAAATTCTTGTAAGTTTGGTAGTATGTCTCATAATCTAGTATCACATAGCCCTTTTGACCCATTAATGAAGTATAATTGAATGACACCAACTATAGACTTGCATAAGAAGATAGTGTTTATCCAGACTGTAGAACTTAGAGGCCCATACCCCCATTTGGTCGACCGGAGACTTAGATAAGAAGTTAGTATAGCAACTGTAGAGGCACAACACCGATCTTCTTGGTAAACTAGAATTATTTTGTACCTTCTTTTATTATAATCCAGCGTATTTATATTTTCTGAACTACCTCGATTTATGCTGGTTTTATAGCCTAGTTTTGCAAGCTTATTCTTTTATCGAGCTTGTTCATGACATATGTATTATTGGGTGCACACACTAATACAATTGTCTATTTAGAATCAGTGTATTATGGTCTGATCAAGCTTTGTGCGCTTGGTTCGCTCTTCGCATGACTACCTTACGTGGATTGAGATATGTAGTTGACTCGACTTGTTAAATGAGTATACTTGCCCTTTAGACAATTCAGAGCATATCATATCAGGTACATAACTGTTCTGATAGGAACATATAAATAGGAATTTACCAAAAATAAGATTTTAATCCACAACTGCCTTGACAACTCTATTTTGAATTCTTAAAATCATCTTGAACCCCGTACATGTATTATATCACCTCTTTCTTGAATTCTTTATTATTGTTCTCCATCTTCCCCTATTTCGGAAAGACAAACGCTCGTGCTTGGTATAAGTTTGATACACGGAGAGTACTAGATATATCCCATAGGCCAATCGCATTACTTGGTAATTATCTTTTGTAATTAAGGGCACATCACATGTGAGATATTTTGTGTGTTAAAAAAATTAAATAAAATAAAATAAACTTTTGAGGATGGAATAACACGATTAAATGATTTGAGGAAGCCTTTCTTAAATGTATAGCCTTATGTGATAGATGGATAAAATTTAAGTTGGGTAGGAGTTACATTGTTAACTTGAGGTAAATTCTTTTAGATTGTGATCAAATAAGATTAGATTAGGAGATATAAGTCATTTTAATTTTGAGAATTTTTAGAAGAATGATTTAGATTGATGAGGATTCAAGGAATCTTGAAATCTTGATATTGCGGACCAATTATTTATACTTTGAGCACATGATTTAAATTTTGAATATTGAAGGTTGAATCATCGATTTAAATATTGAGGATAAATATAGAATCATGCCTTATTTTTAATTTCGAGGATAAAATTATTTTAAGTTGGGTAGATTGTAAACCCCCTCACCAAAAAATAGGTATTTTGTGTGTATTTGTATTTCATGTATTTGTTTTAGATTTTTTTTTAAAACAAATAAAATCCAATGATTTTATTAGGATACTTCACCATGGTTCGAACATTAATAATATAGGATGGCCCCAAAGTCTGTATCGCCCTTCGTAGGAAGTAGCCTACACAGGAGACTCTACCTGTAGGATCTTTTCGTGGCACAGAAATTCAATCCATTGGTATTAGTATGACCTTAGTGTAACGACCATAGATTAATTATTAAATATTTAGATATTATATATATAATTTAATTGTGGTTATTCTCCAATTTGAACTTTTCTACACTTAGCATCCCATAATTCCCCGTGCCAAGTTAGACATTTTTTTCTTTTTGTAAAATATGCATATTATGTGCTATTGTCCTATTTTGTTGAATATTCTTTATTTAGTTAATTAGATAATACAATTACTTGATTTATATAGCTAGATAAATATCCAATTAGTAATTATAAAATATTTTATAAAATATTTTGAGTGTAGTATTTTATTAAAGCTTCATAAAATAATTTTTCTAGAAGTTATTTTGTGTGCAATTATTATTTTTTGGATTTTAACCTCATGTATATATATATATATATATATATATATATATATATATATATATATATATATATATATATATATATATATATAAGTAAATATAAGGTTAATAATAATAATAGCAATAATAATTAGAATAATAATAATATTAATAATAATAATAATAATAATAATAATGATAGTGATAATAATAACAAAGAAAATAAAAATAAAAAGAAAAAGAAAAAGAAAAAGAAAAGAAAAGAAAAAGAAATCCTAAACTAACAAAACCACTTAAACCCTAATCAACTAACTAATAATTAACCCTATTCCTAACCAACCCCCGATCCTATTCCCAGCAAACTAAGCAAATCCCCCCCCCCCGAACCAACCCACGCGACATCTCTCTCCCTTCCTATATATATATATATATATATATATATATATAAACATAAAACTCGAAATCCTAAACACTAACAGTACGCCCCGAACTCAGCCCCGCGCCGGCGCTGCCGCCCTCGCGCCGCCGCCGCCCCCGCCCCCGCCCGGACCGCCCGCTGCCGGCATCCGCGTACGCACGAGCGTGCACAGCAACACAGTTTTCTCCCATCTTCACGGTGATGTAACTCACTCATCTCTCATCCTTTTTGTGTGTGGTTTGTTCCTATACGTTCACAACCTAATTCTCTAGGATTTTTATTCAAGTGGCATAAGTTTTCGTGTCCCGGATTGGTCGAATAATCGACCGGAAAATGACAGGAAAACTGACCAAAATAGTTCAAAATTTCGAATCCAAAATCTCATGTTCACACCCAATTTGCCATCAACCAGTTTATTATTTTCAAAAACTAATAAAAGGGTTTTTCTTCTCCATATAACCGAGAATTTTTTTGTTCTTTTAGTTTTTGTTAATTTGTTCTATGTGTAAAATTATTCAACCTCCAAATTGACCAAAAACTTATTTTTAAAATATTGAAAAATTGTGATACGGAGCGTGCCTAGCCAAACGGGACCGTCTCATCGCGTACCAATTGCACCGAAAGGCGTGCATGGTATATCCTAATATACGGGCTTTCACGGAAGCTGATTCGGACGTGTGTGCGCATCAGAATCAACCCATATCCGTAAAAAATTTCCGTATCGTGACTTTTGCAAAACATCGCACCATTTAGTGTACGCTCATCGAAATGCGACGAAACTTGCGCCATTGGATTCTCTGTATCACACTGGAACTGTGACCCAAGTTTTACGCGATTCTAAGACAGTTGACCAAGCCGCCTATTTACGGGCCCTACAGTTGACTTTTATGACGAATTTGTGTTCGGCTCACCAGAATCCAAAATTGGACATACCGTTGAGTTCGTATTGACGTTTAGAATTTGTTTGACCTATAATTTGTCCCATTTAGAGACCATTACCCTTGGCACGCTTTTCGGTGCAAAGTGGCCCACAAGTGGATCCGCTTTGACCCGAAATGACCGTTTTGCCCCTGTGTGCAAATTGGACGAAAGGGTAGTATTTTCTAGCTATCTCGCTTATTCTGGGAACGTTGGTGATATTTATTTTAGAATCCGAGGACGTTCATTCCCATGCCATAGTTTTTGATCTATTGTGCCTAACATCTTAACACTTACACTTTGCAGGTTTCTTGCCAGGCAAGATACCTTGCCAAATTGCTTATAGTACTTTGCATGATTATTATATTTTTATATATTCATTGCATGTGTATTTTCTTTCAGTCATAATTATATACTATATATATGTTGACACACACTTGACACATAATATCATGGGAGGGAAAGACAATCAGTAGGCGTATGGGCTATAACCACTATGGTAAACCGTAGTAACTAGTACGCACTATGGTAGTCGTGTCCGATGGTCGCTACCCTCGTGGTATGTCGGCTGATGGTGTCACGATGGTTGCTACCTTCGCGGTATGACGGCTGATGATGTCCCTTACGTGTGTGTGAGTTGTGAGATTAGATAGAGTAGCCTACCCATGCCCATACGTTAAAAAGTTGTCCTCATTATGCATTCATATAGATTGTCTTGTACAGCGTACTTATATATTTTCTACCTATTATGCATGTTTACTGTATTCAAATTGGCATGCTTCTATGTATCTTGTTACGTTCCTCTGAGGACCTGGTCCCTTTCCAGGTGTAGACATTCGTAGGAGCACGGATCAGGACTTGCTACTTATCTCTTTCGAGGAGGTCTTCTCTTCGAGTCTCATTGTTCATTAGATGTTCTTATATGGTTTCTCTTATGTTCTAGTTGGTAGTGGATTTGTCTCCACCCAACTACTTGTTCTTATCAAGCATTTTATACTTGATTCTGTTATATAGTTGATTGGTTATTTGATTCTGTGGATGAGATCTAGTTATGCCCTATGACTTGTGACAATATTTATACCACATGTGAGTTATTATTCATATTATAGCGTACGTGTGTATAGGGTATCCATATATTGGAGTTGCCATATACATACGGCTGGCATGCTTACGTGTTCCTAGTCCTACGTATTTTGGGACTGCGGCGTGACAAGCGGTCTCCTGGACTCGGGCCGACGATTGTGAGGGCTGTGGGGAATGCGCACTTGCCGTGGTGGCCCTAGATGACTGCGTAGCAACAAGGGTGCCATAGGATCCCGTACCTTAGTACGTACCTCTCTGAAGACCACCAAAGGCGGTCACCCACAGCTTGTCCGTCGACGGAGCTGGAGAGGGCTGCAAGAAAGTATCAGCCTCTCCCGCTGTAGGTGCACTAGCAGTCGCCCGCTCACACAGCCTAAGATACTCGGCCTAGAAAAATTTGGATACTCGATAATTGCCTAAGCTATATTAAAATTAACACAAAGTAAAGTAATACTTACATAGGTCTGCGAGACCCTCTCATCAATGAGATTTCTGACTTTTCGATGGGTGGCCAGGAAGACGGTCACCATGTTTGCATCCTCACCCCTCTGTACTTGTTAAAAATATATTATTTAGTACTAAAATTAAACATTTTATCCTACTACCATTTTATCGTACTTGTATTAAAAAAATATATCTGAAATAAAAAATATACCGAACGACGCAAATATTTCGTCATCGGAATCGAGCCACCATACCACTTTGCTGCCTTCTGCCTAGCCGCCTTGGCCTTCTCAGACCTTTCCTTGTACCTCGGATCATCGAATCTAGCCTTCATCGCAGTCCACTGCTCAGGCGTGATCCAACCTTGGATCGATTTTCCTTCGCGATCATGAGCCTTCTGGTCATCCAGAGCATCACGGATCAGCTTGGCGGCAACGGCAGGAAACATCTGCTCGATCAACTCGGCCCGTTGTAGTGGATAGAAATACGTTTTCTATAATAAGTAATTTAGTAAGTTATATAATATGCATAAATTAGATGATTGATATAATATACTTTTACCTTGAAGTGCGCAAACCATAACGCATTCCTCTCCTCCGGAGCATCAGAGTAGTTGATCCAAGGGCCACCATAGTTGTTCCTCAGAAAGAGGCCCAGGCGTCTCTGTACCGACGAGGGACGATATCTATACAGAGATAATTACTTTTATCGAAAAAGTCAATATATGATGAATAAAGAAATACACGATATATATGATGTTAAACCATCTAATTGAATTAATTTGTACTATCGACCCAAATCTCTGTCCTCATCTCCTCCGGAGGTGCTCATGGAAGATCTAGCTGATGTTGAGACGACGTCGACTCGACCTCCTCTATATGCTCATCTGTCTCCATGGTTCCGTCAGAAGGAGGAACGGTGAACGAGGGAGTACTATCAGGTCTGGAACTACTCATCCCAGGAGTGCTGCTACATAACATCATCGCAGTCGGAGATGTAACTGGTCGATATACTGGAGTACTAGGCGACGAGGATCCATAACCAACAGTAGGCAGTAGCGGCGGAGCACTCCGTCTACCTCGGGACCTGCCGAACGCTCTATGTCGTCCTGTCAAACCTGATAACAACATATGATGAATATATAGTACATTCTAGTCAAAATATTATGCATATCTTACAGCATTCATAGAATTGTATAGTAAATAACTAGTGGTGTCACAAGTCTAAATGGATAGTACATTCAGTAGTTAAAATATAATGCATATCTTCGTCAAAATAATATATCCTACAGTCAAAATATAGTACATTCTATAGGAAAAATATTTTATTTTCAATCATCTTCAGAAAATTTATCTTGTTCGCCTTCCTCGTCCTCCTCTTCATCTTTCTCCTCCTCTTCACTTTCTTCTACTTCGTCTTCATCTTTCTCTTTGGATAATTCTACATCTTCTACATTATTAGTCGTGTAATGAGTAACTTCCGTTGAATCTACATCTACAATATTTGTTACAAGGGGTAGCTCGTCCTCCTGATAAGCTATTTCGTCAACGTCAAAGGTATTTCTAGCTTTAGTCTTGCATATTGCCTACCAATCCGACCTCGCTGTCCCCCATCTAGGATAAGTTATGAAGTACACGAGCTGATCCTGACTTGATAGGATAAATGGTTCGTATCCTTGATATCTACACTTATAGTTTATATCCACAAGACCATGCTTGTCAATTTTTCAACCTTGATCTTGAATCGGATCGAACCATTCACACTTGAATAGCATAATCTTAGCAGGTTCTGTGCCATAATTATATGTCAACTCCACAATCTCTTGTAAGATGCTAAAGAAATCATTGCCTGGATCGACGTCTTTGTAGTTCGAAGATTTGATACATAAACAACTATTTTCGTGGAATCAAGATCCAGAAAGTTATCTCTGATTGGAGCATTTGTTGACTTGAACCTAAACCCATTCACACAGTAACTTGGACATATTTTGACGGCAGTAATTGGTCCCTTGTCTAGAGTTCTAATAGATTCAGTCTTGGATGTTATTAGACGATCGACCTAAATACCAAAGTAGCGATAGTAAGTTATTTATTATTATGCAAGTGCATACAGAAAAAGTAATTACCAAGCTCCTTACATATGCACTCAACCAAGAAGGAAAATGGCATCTCATTTTTTGTTCTACTTCTTCGTCTGTTATGTAGGGTCTAACCGACCTCAGCTCATCATTATATGTGTTGAAAAATAATAAAGCAACTACTGATTAGTAGCATAATAGTAGCTTACACTATTACATTGAGATAACGTAAACATGGACATATTAATTACTTACCCTTCTAGCTTCTCCACTTTATCCTTGTCGCAATTGAGTAATATATACAACTGAGCAGCCCTTAGCTCATCGTCATTCAAATATCTCTTCTTCATTTTCCCCGAAGGCTTTCCGGACGCATTGAATACTTTCAGTATTGCATCATTAGATTTCTGATATCATTCGTCGTTTCTCGGAGCTCTCATTCTATTAGTAGCAATATAAGGTTTGAAATACGTCGAGCAAAAGTTTGTAATCTTCTTGTGTAACCTCCATATCCTAAAATTCTAGCTTAATATTGTTTTTAGGATAATTTGGGGCTAGTGGGATTTTTTCATAATTTTTGGTTAATTAAAAAACTAGTAACATTAATTTTCTAGGACTTTTAAGAATTTATTTTTGGGTAAAACATAATTAAAAATATCCTAAACTTTTATTTTAGGTTCTAAATAATCAAATATATTTTCTAGAAGTGTTTGGAATTTTTTTGATTTATTTATTATTTATTTTAAGTTAATTAGAAAAATTCTGAATTAAAAACTAATTTCCAGAAAATGAAAATTCGAATTTAACCCAACCCGCCAGTCAGAAGCCAGCCTAGTCCGCGTGTAAGCCAGGGCGGCCAGTCAACGGGGCCCAACTGTCAGCGAGAGAGGGCGAGGGTGGGCGCAGGAGAAGTCGGTCCTAGCCGACCCGAGCCGCGTCCTAGTCCGACTCGGACTCAGCCGAGCCAAGCCGGCTGGAACGCGGGCCGTCCGATCCGAGCGAGCAGCAACGGATGGACGCCATGTGGCACATCCTTAGCCGTGGCTGCTCTCTCTCTCCTATATATATAGTGTTTACTTTATAATTTCTAGGGTTTTCTTTTAGCCGATTTTGGAGAATTCTCATCTAGGGTTTCCTTCATCTTCTAGAAGCCATTACTCATAGCTACGGACTTCAAACGCGACCCAGTTTCTTGCATTAGAACCGTACTGAGGTTAGTTTTCTAAATACATAAATTGTTTTATGAAATTCTGAGTATTAAATTCTGAAAAATTCGTAGAGTACAACATATCCAAAAATAGATGGGTCTCGATGTTTTTACAATTTCGGGAGAACCAGGAATCAGAATCATGAACTGTTTGAAGTTTTGGAAAGCTAATGATAGATAATTGACATATGTTTTGTACCAGAATTTAATTTGAAATATTTTATTGCTTTTAATTTTGTAGAACTTCTAGATTAACAATTAACCACCGTTGCACAATACGATTTTGGTATGTGCAATAATTCCTAAACGAATTTGAATTCAGATGAGTCATAAATTCTAGCATATTTTTGACGCTAAAATCTATAGGAAATCATGCATGAAAGTCGAGTTTGTGTCGGTTGACTTTTCGGTCAACAGATCGCCTCGATTTGCGTGTCATGAGTCTCGAGTTAATAAAATTTAGTTCTTTGAACAAAATTAAGGAATTGACCTAAAAATTAGAATAATAAGATTAAAAATAGGATTTTAGAGTAATTGCCACGACCCGCACCCGGTATAGGGGCACGAGAGCGTGGGTACGTCCAGCCTACGCCGCAGCATCGGTGGTAGAACGCTGTCTATGTCATGTAACTGTCTAATCAATCTCACATGAATATCCAACTCCATAAGGAGACACAGATATCACAATATAATATGGAATATACTCAATCACAGAAATAAGGCACGATGAGATATTGAAGAAAATAAATAAAATACAAGACAAGTCTAAACAACAATAAATAGTCTAACCTGCAATCAATAACATCCAGTCTCCAAGTATGTTGGAAACAAGTCTTCTATGTCACAGTCTGGAAAAAATATCCAGTCAGGATTGGAACGAAATACACCTCTAACAACAGTTCCACATATATTGACAAAAACTATAACACAGTGTAAAGAAATACAAGACAGATATGAATACTGGCAATAAGAAATACTAGAATAAGGGAATGCTGGAATAAAGAAATACTGGAACATCATCATCAATATACATCTAGCAATGAAATAAAAATTTAAGTACACGCAAGAACAATGAACTGGTATGTAAGAGTGTTCAAGAACAATAACTAAAATATGTAGAGATGCTAGATCAATTACTATAGATGCATGTCAAGAACATCTAACCAAGTGTGTGAAACATTAGCATATCATGTGATCGGCTTAGGACTATATGACTCATTACATTGATTAGCGATCATCCCTAACAGGTCAGGCTAACCATATGTAACAGCGATGAGGCATGTAAGGGTAAGGCTGCACCGACGTGAGGTGTGGGTGAGCTATGATGCATGTAAAGTTGGGTATGATCACATAAGCTACTAACATTTCCCCATTTTCCCCAGCTAGTACGATGGATCCCAATCATGACTCCTCGTGACAGGTTTCAATAATGCAAACTCGTGTATACAATAGTGTCAGAGTCATGTACACTATACAACAATAATTATAGAGATAATCAATATAATGGAAACTGTCAGAGAATGTACTCGCCTGGGGTCCTTAGCTGGTATGAATCAGAGTCCAAGTCACAGTCCAAATAGCCTATGTATTACAAATTTACCATGTCAAAAGATAATTTATTTTAATTTATTTAATTATGGTATAATTACTCTAAAATCCTATTTTAATCTTATTATTCTGATTTTAGGTTAATTCCTAATTTTTTATCCAAAAGAACTGAATTTTATCGACTCGAGACTCATGGCATACAAATCGAGGCGATCTATTGACCGAAAAGTCAACCGACACAAACTCGACTTTCATGCATGATTTTCTGTAGATTTCAGCATCAAAAATATGTTGGAATTTATGGCTCGTCCAAATTCAAATTCGTTTGGGAATTAAGGCACATACAAATTTCGTATCGTGCACCGATGGTTAAATTCTAACCTAGAAGTTCTACAAAATTAACAGTATATAAATATTTCGAAATAAATTCTGAGAAAAATATATGTCAATGATCTCGATATTAGATTTCCGAAACATCAAACAGTTTATGATTCTGATTCCTGGTTCTCCCAGAATCGAGAAAATATCGAAATACATCTATTTTAGGACATGCTGTGCTCTACGAATTTTCTAGAATTTAATACTCATAATTTCGTAAAAAAATTTATATAATCAGAAATCTAACCTCAATATCATTCTAACGCAAGAAACTAGGCCTTATTTGGAGTCCGGAGCTATGCGCAATGGCTTCAGGAAGATGAAGGAACCCTAGATGACAATTCTCCAAAAATCGGCTCAAGGAAAACACTAGAAATCAATAACTAAACTATTATATATATATATAGAGGAGAGAGAGAGCAGCCGCGGCTCGGAAAGCTCCACCTGGCAGTCATCTGTGGCTGCCCGCTCAGATCCAACGGTCAGGCACTAATGCGGCTCGGCTCAGCTGAGTCCGAGTCGAACTCTGACTCGGCTCGGCTCGAGGTCGGCTCGGCTTCACCCACACCCACACCCACACCGCGGTCACTGACAGGCGGGCCACGCACTGTTGGCTGCGAGAGGCTGATAGGTGGGCCCCTGTTTGCTGACTGGGCAGAAATAATTACTTTTTGGTTTTCTTTTTCAGAAATTAGTTTTTAATTCAGTTTTTCATAATTAACTCAAAATAAATGCTAAACATAATCAGAAAATTCCCAAAAAATTCTAGAAAATATATGTTATTATTTAGAACCTAAAATAAAAGTTTAGGATATTTTTAGTTATGTTTGTCCCTAAAATAAAATTTTTAAAGTCCTAGAAAATTAGGGTTTCTAGTTTTTAATTAACTAAAAATTGTGAAAAAATTCCAATAGTCCCAAATTAACCTAATAATAATATTTAAGCAAGAATTTTAGGATACGAAGGTTATAGGTCTACCCACCTTAAAAGAATTTCTTCCTCAAAATTTAAAATTCTTAATTATTTTATTTATTTATTTACTACCATCAAAATTTATTTTATCAAACCATATAATCATGAAGCAAATTCATATTGTTATTTCATAAACTTTCATAATTCTATAGATATCTTATTTTAGAAAAATCCTCAAATTTAAAAATCGAATTCCATTCGTATCGCAATCTCCTCAAAATTTGGTGTTAATAATTAAATATTCAAAAATTTAATATTCAATTCTCTAATTTAAATCCAATCAATGCACGTTTATAAAAGTTAAAATCTCATCCAAAAAGTTTGTATTCAAACACTAACCCATTAATCATCTTACTCCTCAAATCTTGAGTAATTCACTAAATACAAAATTTACTATCCAATCCTTTAATTGAAATCCAGTAAATGCATATTTATAAAATTTAAAAGATCTTATCCAAAAATTTGAATTCAACACTAATCCATTAGTGATCTTAATCCTCGATTCCTTTTTTCACACAAAATCAAATAATGTATTAGTTATGAAATCTTTAAATACTATATTCAATATAAGTTCATAACTTGCAGTCCAATGAATATAATGATAATCTCCTTAATTTTCTCAAATTTTAATGATAAATTCAATCATATCTTAATCTTCATAAAAATCAATGTTTTAGCAAAATTGTCAATTCTGCCATATTAAATTCTCAACTCTTTATTTAAATTAATGTTTATCCTCGATATTTAAAGCACCTTGTCTCTCTTTGTCAAGTCTTATCCTCTTCATAAATCTTTACTACGGTCAAACCCCCAACAATCAAGGTCTAAGAAAATCCTACCTACAGTCACACAACATGCAATCTAGAGAAAACATACATGGTTATGGTCTCCTTTGTCATGGTATTGCAGTCTCTGCTAGGGTATACTACTAACTATATTCTAACAAGAAAATTATTGATACAAGCTATGGTACTAAGGAATCAATCAAACAAACAAACAGATGGAAAATAAATATGAGGAAAGAACAAAACATAGCCTTCTAACCCATTACTCGGACATATACAACCGCTATCATACACTTAACTCTGGCACATTTATTTACAATTTCTTGTCCCTATACACTGATACCCATATCAACTAATCACTAGTCCACAAGATATCCATGGATACATCCATATTACACACATCTGTCCATTAATACCAAAATCTGATACCAAGGACCTCTTAACATAATCATCGGTCAAATGATGCATCTGAAGTTTGATACCCTTATTCTTTTAGGTACTACTATTTTTACTACTAGCACATTCTAGCAAGAAGATCATTGATACAGACTATGGTACTAGAAAATCAATCAATAAAATAGACGAAAAAGAACATAAGAAAAGAACAGAACATAGCCTTCTAACACAACCATAGGTTTAATGATGCATCCAAAGTTTGATACCTCTATCCCTTGGTACTACTGTTTTTACTACAAGCACACTCACTGGTAGCTCTCTTACCTACTGCAATTGTTTATACTAGTCGTTCTTATCACTCAAGTGCACACCAAGTGCAACACACCATACTAAGTACTGCTCCTTCTAATGCAACTCTAGATGGACACCCAAGTCTGTTTGCAGTGCCATCTCAAGCATTCTCAAGCCAATAGATTCTTACACATGCACATCAACCATTCATATACTGTTATACATTTCTTATCTACCATAAAATTTTATCCTCAAAATAAAATCATCAAAATTTAACTTCTCGAACAATTTAAAATAAAATGCATATACTTTCCTCAAAATTCAAATATCGAAATAAATTTTTTAATCACTTCTAAAATCTTTATAGCTTTGACTATGTTTATTGAATTGAATTTGAATCCTCAAAATTTTAATAACATAAAATCTTAACTCCTTAAAATTCTTAAAAATTGCAATTCATTTCCACTCTTCAAATTATAAATTTAAATCCACAAGTATACATATAAATACTCACAGTCTCTATTACTCAAGGTGCACATAAATACATCAATTATCTACAACCTCAACTGTGTATTGAAATTTGGACTACCCGGATTACTTGCACTATTACTCCCAATAATAAAAGTTATCATCACACGTATTTTCTCCAATAATTTTCTGTCTATATTAACTGATACACCAATCTAATTATCATCACACGAAGTACTTACTGTTATTAGCACCTTGCTCAACTAATCCTCGATATAAAATATTAGTACTCTTGGTATGGTAACACTAGCTTTATCATTAGATCACCTCATCAAACTTATTAGAACTCACGATCACTTGCACCTTTTATAATACACCTGTTTTACTTCACTCTCAAAGGCAGGCATATGGTTCCATATCTTGATTTATGTATATGTATCTTCTCTTAAATCTTTTACAGACTGTTACACTAGTCTGTGATACACTTCATACCTTGCATGATCCATCTTGATATTTTTTTTTTTACCCATGGCACACTCATTAATACCCTTTATGCATGTATATTTTGTTACTCTTGTCACACCCAAGTAATCAACCATCAAATTGAATATTATGCTCCATTAATTTAATACAATTCCTCGATACTTAATTGTTTACATAGATCATCCAATCACATAAATTCATGACTAGTCAGGATGGGTATGCTGACTCTGATACTTACCCTTGGAACCTTCACTGATACTCTTTACTCCTCTATCTATAGTGCCAATACTAACTATAACACACCTATCATAGGACTATTGCTACAAGGTACTATGTTATGGGTATATCTAGATTAATGCCTACTGTTCATATATCCAACCAAGAAATACTTACAAACTAACAAGTCACACTCAGTCAACACTAGTACAAGATACAGACATAATTATAAGTCACTAATTATCATACTAACAAGGAATCCTCAAAGAAAAGAAGCCCAAAAAGGAACTGGATTAAGGGATGAAGTTATTGCTACTGCTAGCAGAGGAAATGATGGAACAAAGTCCTGTAATAACAAAAATAGATAAGTATTGAGATAAGACTTTAAGAACCAATTTAAGATACAACCTGATAATCATACACGTCTATCCGAAATCATGACACTCAGAACCCTCGCCACGCTAGTAAGCATAAATGAGATAAACGACAGGTTCCGTAACTAAGGTATGCAACTCTATAATCATGTCATATAGAATCCTCGCCACGCCAACCGGTATGGCTGCGAGAAATTCTAAATTTCATAACTAAAGTATGTACATCCAAGTCAGGTTCCTACGTTCTCGTCACGACAGCTAATGTGGCTGCGATAAACTCTAGGTTCCATAACCAAAGTAGATATTTTACCTTTCTTACTGTCCTCATCAATATATCTCATCAGATGATACTGTAAATTTTAGCCCGTAAAATTCATCTCGATAAAAAAAATCAAACTCAACAACGACACCAAGAGTTAAATTTAACAACTGGTCAACAAGAATCAAACTCAACAATGTTACCAAGATTTAAATTTAATAATTGATCAACAAGAATCAAGTTCAATAACAACAAGCAAGAGCGGACGGAAACAAGAAAAAAGATTTAAATTAGAAATTATAATAAGATTCTCAAGGGGTCGTCCCAGGAATCTCTCAAGAATTTTTTTTTGTGATTTAGTATCCTCTCTCATCCTAGTATCCTATGTCCTATATTCTATAGCAGGCACACAGTAGTACAACTAAGACTTCGCACTACCATGACATCGCACAACTTGCGAAGTCTGGCCTGCATGGGCCACCACTAAAAACGTGTCACGACCCGCACCCGGTATAGGGGCACGAGATCGTGGGTACGTCCAGCCTACGCTGCAGCATCGGTGGTAAAACACTGTCTAGGTCATGTAACTGTCTAATCAATCTCACATGAATATCCAACTCCATAAGGAGACACAGATATCACAATATAATATAGAATATACTCAATCACAGAAATAAGGCACGATAAGATATCAAAGAAAATAAATGAAATACAAGACAAGTCTAAACAACAATAAATAGTCTAACCTGCAATCAATAACATCCAGTCTCCAAGTATGTTGGAAACAAGTCTTCTATGTCACAGTCCGGAAAAAATATCCAGTCAGGATTGAAACAAAATACACCTTTAACAGCAGTTCCACATATATTGATAAAAACTATAACACAATGTAAAGAAATACAAGACAGATATGAATACTGGCAATAAGAAATACTGGAATAAGGGAATGCTGGAATAAAGAAATACTGGAACATCATCATCAATATACATCTAGCAATGAAATAGAAATCCAAGTACACACAAGAACAATGAACTGGTATGTAAGAGTGTTCAAGAACAATAACTAGAACATGTAGAGATGCTAGATCAATTACTAGAGATGCATGTCAAGAACATCTAACCAAGTGTGTGAAACATTAGCATATCGTGTTATCGGCTTGGGACTATATGACTCATTACATTGATTAGCGATCATCCCTAACAGGTCAGGCTAACCATATGTAACAGCGATGAGGCATGTAAGGGTAAGGCTGCACCGACGTGAGGTGTGGGTGAGCTATGATACATGTAAAGTTGGATATGATCACATAAGCTACTAATATTTCCCCATTTTCTCCAGCTAGCACGATGGATCCCAATCACGACTCTTCGTGACAGGTTTCGATAATGCCAACTCGTGTATACAATAGTGTCAGAGTCATGTACGCTATACAACAATAATTATAGAGATAATCAATATAATAGAAACTGTCAGAGAATATACTCGCCTGGGGTCCTTAGCTGGTATGAATCAAAGTCCAAGTCACAGTCCAAATAGCCAATGTATTGCAAATTTACCATATCAAAAGATAATTTATTTTAATTTATTTAATTCTGGAATAATTACTCTAAAATCCTATTTTAATCTTATTATTCTGATTTTTAGGTTTATTCCTAAATTTTTATCCAAAAGAACTGAATTTTATCGACTCGAGACTCATGGCACGCAAATCGAGGCGATCTGTTGACCGAAAAGTCAACCGACACAAACTCGACTTTCATACATGATTTTCTATAGATTTTAGCATCAAAACACATGCTAGAATTTTTGGCTCATCCGAATTCAAATTCGTTTGGGAATTAAGGCACATACAAATTTTGTATCGTGCACCGATGGTTAAATTCTAACCTAGAAGTTCTATAGAATTAACAGTATATAAATATTTTGAAATAAATTCTAGGAAAAATATATATGTCAATGATCTCGACATTACCTTTCCGAAACATTAAACGGTTCATGATTCTGATTCCTGGTTCTCCCAAAATCGTAAAAATATCGAAACACGTCTATTTTTGGACATGCTGTGCTCTACAAATTTTCCAAAATTTAATACTCATAATTTCGTAAAACAATTTATGTAATCAGAAAGCTAACCTCAATATCGTTCTAACACAAGAAACTAGGCCTCATTTGGAGTCCGGAGCTATGCGCAATGGCTTCTGGAAGATGAAGGAACCCTATATGACAATTCTCCAAAAATTGGCTCAAGGAAAACCCTAGAAATCAATAACTAAACTATTATATATATATATATATATATATATATATATATATATATATATATATATATATATATAGAAGAGAGAGAGAGAGCAGCCGCAGCTTGGAAAGCACCACATGGCAGCCATCCGCGGCTGCCCGCTCAGATCGAACGGTCAGGCACTAACGCGGTTCGGCTCAGCTGAGTCCGAGTCGAACTCTGACTCGGCTCGGCTCGAGGTCGGCTCGGCTTCACCCACACCCACACCGTGGTCACTGACTGGCGGGCCATGCACTGTTGGCTGTGGGAGGCTGACAGGTGGGCCCCAGTTTGCTGACTGGGCAGAAATAATTATTTTTTGGGTTTTCTTTTTCAGAAATTAGTTTTTAATTCCGTTTTTCATAATTAACTCAATATAAATGCTAAAAATAATCAGAAAATTCCAAAAAAATTCTAGAAAATATATGTTATTATTTAGAACCTAAAATAAAAGTTTGGGATATTTTTAATTAAGTTTGTCCCTAAAATAAATTCTTGAAAGTCCTAGGAAATTAGGATTACTAGTTTTAATTAACTAAAAATTATGGAAAAATTCCAATAGTCCCAAATTAACCTAATAATAATATTTAAGCAAGAATTTTAGGATACGAAGGTTACAGTAATTATTCCAGAATTAAATAAATTAAAATAAATTATCTTTTGACATGATAAATTTGTAATACATAGGCTATTTGGACTGTGACTTGGATTCTGATTTATACCAGCTAAGGACCGCATGTGAGTATATTTTCGTGATTACTTTCAGTGCTTGATAGTCTCTATAATGCATGCTTAGTATTAATTATTTGATTCTTGACACTTGTTACACGGATTAGTATGATGGATTCTTATTATGAGATACATGACTGTTCTGGATTATTATTATTTTTTCGTGACTGGTTTGGAATTATAAACCCCCTGATTTTTCAAGAATTTATAAAATAATTTTTACACAATTTTCTGTAATTTTTTTGAAATTAAAACTAAGGTATTTTGTGACTAAATAATTTTTTAAATGATGTTAATTAATATTAAAATATTATAAAAATAATATTTTTGGGTGTGAAATAAAAAACTAGACATAGGATAATTTTCCGAGAATTTATTGGACCCCAGAAGCATTTTTAAAGCCCCCAAAACTAAGGTGTAATAAAACCAAAATAAACCCGGTTCAACTGAACCAAACCCAACCCTGCGGGTCGGATCCGGGTCTAACCCGTCGACCCGAAACTCGCCTACCCGAACCCACACTTAAACATTAGCGGATCGGGCCGGATTCATATTGAACCCGACTCGCTGACCCGACCCGATCGAAACCCTAGTCGGAATCCGACCCAGATTACTGTTCCGGCATCCCCTATATATATTTCCCTCCGCCGGCCGAAACCCTAATCCCCTCGCCATCCCCGATCGAGTAGCACCCCGCTCCGGCCACCCTAGCCCTAAACCCTAACTCCTCCTCCCTCGTCCCCTTCCTCCTCCAGAAATTCCCCCGTCGACCACCGCCTGACCAGAACCCTAATTCCCTCTCCGCCATCTCTCGACGACCTCCCCGCACCACCACCGTCGATCTCCCAGCCCTCTCAGCCCACCTCGAGCCCCCTAGCTCGCCACCCTCGCCTCACCATCTCCGCCTCGCCGTGCCCTGCCCAGCCCAGCACCACCACCATCACCCTCTTCCCTCGACGACCCGCTGCCCGACCTCGACGACCTCGCCTCTCCCCAGCACCCGAGCGCCGGCCGCCTGAGCACCAATTCCCTCCGCCTCCTGCTGAACATCTCCGCCTTGAGCCTCCTTCCTCCGACGAGTCTCCCACAGCAGCACTCGAAACCCTAAACCCTAGACCGGATACAGCAACCCGAATACAGCACAGGGTCGTGTCGCATCTCCTCGCGGACACGAAGAAACCCTGTTCCACGGAGCCCTCTTCAGGTAACCCGTTCTCTCTCCTCGTTGCTCCGTTTCCTGTTCTGTCAGTTGTGATGCGTAGGCTGTGTGACCCCCTCGATGCCCGTGCAACCCGCTCGGTGCGTCGCGTCCTGTGGCGATCGTGAACCGTAATCCAAAAATAGGAAAAATAATACCCTATTTTCCCCCGGAATTGAGTGCACCCTGCCAAACGGGACGACTTGGTCACGCGCGGTCTTCACCGAAAGGTGCGCGCCATTGATATGGACGTGCGGGATTTTGCAGAAGTTGATTTGGATGTGCGTGCACACCGAAATCAACGCGTATCCGCCGTCAACGTCCCGTATCCGCCTATTCTGGAATACGTCGTAACTTTGTGTACACATGTCGGATCGAAACAAAACTTGCGCCATCGGACTCGTAGTAATACGCTGGTCCAGTGACCCAAGTTTGGTTCGATTCTGAGAACGTTGACAAAAATCGCGTATCGTGGGCCCCAAGGCTCCACTTGACGGACGATTTTGTGATCGGCTCATCGGAATCCAATTCTGGAAGTTCCGTTGGGTTCATATCATCGTTCTGGACTTATTGACACTAAGTTGGACGAATTTGGAGTCCATTGGTTCTGACACATTTTTCGGTACGAAGTGGACCCCACTTTGACCCGAAATTACCGTTTTGCCCCTGTGTCCAAATTGGACGAAAGGAAAGTACTTTTTAGCTATTTTGCTTATTCTGGGAACATTGAAGATATCTATTTCAACATCCGAAGATATTTGTTCTGAGGCCGTAGCTTCTGATCCTGTGTGCTTGACTTCTGGACAGTACACCTTACAGCTTTCTTACCAGGCAAGATACCTTGCCAAATTGCTTACAGTATTTTACATGCTTAGTATATTTTCGTATATTTATTGTATCTCTGTTTTATTTATTGCATGGGTAGTTCCTTTCAGTCATTACTATATAGTAGATATGTTGACACACACTTGACACTTAGTATCATGAGAGGACAATCATTAGGCGTATGGGCTTTTAACCACTCTGGTAAACCATAGTAACTAGCACGTACTATGGTGATCGTGTCCGATGGTCGCTACCCCCAAGGTATGTCGATTGATGGAGTCCGAGGGTCGTTATCCCAGAGGTATATCGGCTGATGATGTCCACTGATGAGCGTATGAGTTGTGAGGATTAGATCGAGTAGCCTACCCTTGCCCATACGTCGAAAAGTTGTCCTTATTTGCATTCATATAGATTGTCTTGTACATCGTACTTATTTATTTTCAAATTATATGCATGTTTACTATATTCAAATTGGCTCGCTTTTCTGTATCTTGTTACGTCCCTCTGAGGACCTGGTCCTCTGCCAGGTGTATCTGTTCTTGAGTATTTACAGGAGCACAAATTTGGATGGTTATATATGTTTCGTGGATGTCCTCTCTTCGAGCCCATAATTGTTAGCTGGTATTCTTATATGGTGTTGTTGTGTTGTAATTATATTTTATTTGCTCTTATATTCGAGTTGGTAGTGGATTTGTTTCCATCCAACTATCATCCTTAGATACTTATGTTGAGATCTAGTTATATAGATGCTGGTTATTCATTTATATTGATTTTCTGTGGATGAGATTTAGATTGTACCCTGTGACTTGTGATACATTTTATACCACTTGTGGATTGATATTCATATTACAGTGTACGTATAGGATATGGGTTCCATATATTAGAGTTGCCATATCCATGCGGCTGGCATGCTTACGTGTTCCTAGTCCTACGTATTTTGGGACTGGGGCGTGACAGGAATCCATGTGTACTTGTGGGGAGGGGATATACTTAGTGGACGTGTGAACTACCCTTTCCATCCCATGGTCTTTCTGGAATAATAGCAGCCATGCATAACACGTGCGGTTTGCCGGATATTACCCCCTAGCCGTTCACATGTCAACAAGGTATTTCAAATCACATAGAGTAGTTGTTCCCATATGTTCTTCCATACATTACAATTATTTTTTTTGTGGCCTGGAGATATTGTACTATATGTTTGCCATGACAGGACTTCAGTATTTGGTTGTTCTAGTTGCTTTATTGTGAGTTCAGTTTGTTGCTATCATATATTCCTTACTATTTATGTCTTATAGCTTCTACCTTGTGTTAGAACTATTTTCACTGTGATGTACTCGTTTCTTTCCTGATTGGATAAACATTTTAGGTAACTACAATGAGGATGCGATCCCTACACATTATCGACCGTATGCTAGTGACATAATAGAGTCCGATCTTCCCCTTCCGGAGGATCAGGGAGAGTTAGCAGCTCAGATACCTCTGCAATGTAGTAGTTTAGTAGTAGTTGATTTTGTTAGTTATTTTGGACTGGATTGTTCTCCGACAATTTTTCTAAAGCATTTTGAATATTGTAATTTGGATATTTAGTTTTGGAGATTCATTGAACCCTCATCAAGACTATTATTTTATTATCTTGGTGTATTCATTTAAACTAGTGTCTGTGATTGAGTATAGTATGGAGATGTATATATGTTGTGAGTACTTGTGGATTTTTGTACAGCGTTCTACCGCTGATACTGTGGCGTAGGCTGGGCGTACTCATGACTCATACCCAAATCCAGGGTGCGGGTCGTGACACATTTTTAGTGATGGCCCACGCAGGTCAGGTTTCGTACAAGGTTGCAAACTCGTAGTAGTACTCAAGTTAGTTGTACGACTCCGAGCTTGCTATAGGATATACATACTAGGAATAGTAAGATACTCAATCACAACTAGGATCCCATATACTCAACTCGTAAACCCTTATAAATTCCTTTCGAGCAATCAGATCTCTTTTATAGTTGATTGTTCTTCTTGAATACTTCATTATCTTGTGTCATATCAACTTTATTCTTGTTATTTCAAACCTTTTAGAATGCCACCCAAGACCAGAGTGCACGGTTCCAGAGTAAATGGTGCTTTTCCCATACCATCCATATCGTAGAAGGCCTTATCAACTGGATCAAGGAATCTTCCTCTGCCTCCTCAACCATTATATGAGCTCTTACGAAGCATGATGGAGGCTCAAAAGGCTCAGTCAGAGGCTCAAAGGCAACAGACAAAAATGCTGAGGGCAGGAATAGAAAATGCCCAACAGGTTGCCCTAACAACCATGGAGAGGGTTGCCCAATAACCACAACAACAGGCCGCTAAACCGAAGGTGGGTAACATCCAGGACTTCAAGAAGATGGAGCCTCAGACGTTCAAGGGGACAGAGGGAATCCTCTACGCTGATGAGTGGCTCGAGGATATCGAGCGGATCATAAGTGTTTCTCGGCTTCCCGAGGACCTGAAGATTGAGGCCGTTGGCTTGCAGCTTCATGATATTGCTCGTACTTGGTTCAGAAATGAACCTAGGATTGCAGATCCACACCTGACTTAGGATATTTTAAGGACCTCTTTAAGAGAAAATTCTTTCCTACAGTAGCCAAAGGAGTTCTAGAGAAGCAATTCCAGAACTTAGAGCAGAACGGGATGACCGTGGATGAGTATGCTGCAAAATTCGGCAGGCTGAGCCGATTTGTAGAGTACATGGTGAGGGACCCGGAGGATAGATCTAGACGATTCAGAAAGGGCTTGAACCAAAAGGTCAAAGTCCACATTCCTTTGGCCCATATGACTTTTGCTAAAATATTAGCAGAGGCTCAAAGGGTCGAAGTGGATATATATCTTCAGAATAAGAGGAACAGGGATGCTATCGGCACTGGTAGTAGTCAGGGGCAGGCAAAGCATCCACAGTTTCAGCCTAGGACCTTTCAGCAACAGCAATAGTACCGTGCCCCTGTTAGAGCCCCAGCTCAGCAAGTGTAGCAACAGCCACAGAGACAAGTGCAACAAGTACCCCCATTCAACTATTTCAAGAAGCCAGGGCATTCATGGGAGATCTGCCGGAAGAGATTAGGCATGTGCTTATTTTGTGGATCACCTACACATCAGATGAGGGAGTGTCCTACCGTACCCCCTATAGGCGGATCCTCGGCTCAGAAAGGACCAGATGGACCACCAGTGGCCCAGCAGCCAAGAGGACCCCCACTTTCTACGCAACAACAGCAGTTCGCTCAGCACCAGCAAAGGGGAGTACCTCCATAGGGCAGAGATTTTGTCATGACCGTAGAGGAGGCTGAGCCGACTAGTGACGTGATAACATGTTCTATTCTTCTTGATTCTATTCCCGTTATTGCCTTATTTGATTCTGGTGCATCGCATAGCTTTATATCTGTATCCTTTGTGCTTAAGCATAGTTTAGTATCGGAACCCTTGAGTAGGAGTTGCAAGATCACGACCGGTGGAGGCACTATCCTAGTCAGTGATACTTGCAAGGGGCATCGTGTTACCTTAGGAGGCCATAATTTGGATGCTAGTTTACTCGTAATGCTACTTCCGAGTTTTGACATTATCCTTGGAATGGATTGGTTGAGTATGCACCATGCTAGCATAGACTGTCGTAGAGGACGTGTACTGTTCCTCCCTCCAGGAAAGCCAAAATTTGAGTTTGTTAGGAGAGGAGTTGAGCAGAGTGATATAATTATTTATGGAGCCAAGGTAGCAGAGAAGGGCTTGCCACACCCTATTATTGCAGAATTTCTAGACGTATTTCCTGAGGAGCTACCAGGATTGCCACCGGACAAAGATCTTGAATTTTTTATAGACTTAGTGCCTGGGGCAGAACCGGTGTCGCAGCAAGTCTACAGGATCAACAATAGCGAGCTGACAGAACTGAAGAAGCAGGTTAATGATTTGCTAGACAAGGGTTTTATTAGATCGAGTTCCTCACCTTGGGGAGCCCCGGTCTTATTTGTACCAAAGAAGGATGGGTCAGTGCGAATGTGCATTGATTACAGGGCTCTGAACAACCTCACCATCAAAAACAAATATCCGCTACCAAGGATAGACAATCTTTTTGATTAGTTGAGTGGAGCGAGGGTATTTTTGAAGATGGATTTGAGGTCTGGCTATCATCAGTTAAAGTTAAAAAAGGAAGATATTTCAAAAATTGTATTTCGGACAAGATATGGCCAATATGAGTTTATGGTGATGCCATTTGGGTTGACTAATGCCCCGACAGTCTTCATGAACTTGATGAACAAGGTGTTCCACCAGTACCTTGACAAGTTTGTAGTAGTATTCATAGATGACATTCTTATCTATTCGAAGACACCGGAAGAGCATGAGAAGCATTTAAGGATTGTGCTAGAGACCCTTCGGAAGCTCTATGAAAAAATCTCAAAATGTGAGTTCTTCCTGGATAAGGTAGAGTTCCTTGGGCATGTGGTGACTGGAGACGGAATATCGATGGATCCAAAGAAGATTGCTGCTGTATAGTCTTGGTCCACTCCGAGTTCTGTTGCAGAGATCAGAAGCTTCTTAGGTCGGGTATTACAGGAAATTTGTAAAGGATTTCTTTCGGATCGTTGAGCCGTTGACTAGACTCACTCGGAAGGATGTGCAGTTCGTATGGATCGAGGAATATCAGGCTGCATTTAATGAGCTAAAGAAGAGATTGACCACAGCGCCTGTTTTGACGGAGACATCGGGGACAAGAGGATTTGTCATTTATAGCGATGCTTCATGGAAGGGCTTAAGATGTATTCTAGAGCAAAATAAGAAGGTGGTGGCATATGCTTCTAGACAGTTGTGGCTACATAAGAGAAACTATCCCACTCACGACTTGGAGTTAGCAGCGGTGATCTTCGCTCTAAAGCTGTGGAGACATTATCTGTACGGAGAGCGTGTGGAAATATACACTGACCACAAAAGCTTGAAGTACGTCTTTACGCAGAAAGAGATGAATATGAGGTAGTGCAGATGGCTAGAACTAATGAAGGATTTTGATATTTTACTATATTATCATCCAGGTAAGGCTAACGTAGTTGCTGATGCCTTGAGCAGATATCCAGTAGGTATGTACTTGACAACGGATCGTCACTTACTAGGAGAATTGGATAGCCTGGGCATCGAGGTTATTATTCTAGGAGTGGAGACGCAGATGATGGGCTTGCAGATTCAGTCAGGATTGATGGAGAAGATCCGAGAGACGTAGTACCAGGATGAGGGTCTGCGAAACCTTAGAGCTCAGGTGCAGGCAGGATTTATGGATGACTTCTCTATTGCTGAGGATGGTTCTTTAAGGCACGGGACTAGGTTATGTGTGCCTAGCGGGGACCTGCGGGAAGAGATCATGCAGGAGGCTCATCATTTCCAGTATTCTATACATCCAGGAGCTAACAAGATGTATAAGGACCCGAGGGAACACGTGTGGTGGTATGGGATGAAGCGGAAGGTAGCATATTTTGTCTTCAGATGTTTATTGTGCCAACAGGTCAAAGCAAAAAGGCAGAGACCAGGAGGATTGCCACAGCTGTCACGCCCCAGTCCCAAACTACGTAGGACTAGGACACGTAAGCATGCCAGCCGCATGGATATGGTAACTCCAATATATGGAAAC